>OX377202.1:108912510-109479551 GCA_947396885.1 Heligmosomoides polygyrus polygyrus
AGCCGTAGACGTGCCAAACACGTCGGCAACCCTGCATGGTGAGCCGTAGACGTGCCAAACACGTCGGCAACCATGCATGGTGAGCCGTAGACGTGCCAAACACGTCGGCAACCATGCATGGCGAGCCGTAGACGTGCTAAACACGTCGGCAACCCTGCATGACGAGCCGTAGACGTGCCGAGCACGTCGGCAACCCTGCATGGTGAGCCGTAGACGTGCCAAACACGTCGGCAACCATGCATGGTGAGCCGTAGACGTGCCAAACACGTCGGCAACCCTGCATGACGAGCCGTAGACGTGCCGAGCACGTCGGCAACCCTGCATGACGAGCCGTAGACGTGCCGAGCACGTCGGCAACCCTGCATGGTGAGCCGTAGACGTGCCAAACACGTCGGCAACCATGCACGGCGAGCCGTAGACGTGCCAAACACGTCGGCAACCATGCATGGCGAGCCGTAGACGTGCCAAACACGTCGGCAACCCTGCATGACGAGCCGTAGACGTGCCGAGCACGTCGGCAACCCTGCATGGTGAGCCGTAGACGTGCCAAACACGTCGGCAACCATGCATGGTGAGCCGTAGACGTGCCAAACACGTCGGCAACCATGCATGGCGAGCCGTAGACGTGCTAAACACGTCGGCAACCCTGCATGACGAGCCGTAGACGTGCCGAGCACGTCGGCAACCGTGCATGGCGAGCCGGAGACGTGCCGAACACGTCGGCAACCCTGCATGGTGAGCCGTAGACGTGCCAAACACGTCGGCAACCCTGCATGGTGAGCCGTAGACGTGCCAAACACGTCGGCAACCCTGCACGGCGAGCCGTAGACGTGCCAAACGCGTCGGCAACCATGCATGGCGAGCCGTAGACGTGCCAAACACGTCGGCAACAATGCATGACGAGCCGTAGACGTGCCGAGCACGTCGGCAACCCTGCATGGTGAGCCGTAGACGTGCCAAACACGTCGGCAACCATGCATGGTGAGCCGTAGACGTGCCAAACACGTCGGCAACCATGCATGGTGAGCCGTAGACGTGCCAAACACGTCGGCAACCATGCATGGCGAGCCGTAGACGTGCCAAACACGTCGGCAACCATGCATGGCGAGCCGTAGACGTGCTAAACACGTCGGCAACCCTGCATGACGAGCCGTAGACGTGCCGAGCACGTCGGCAACCGTGCATGGCGAGCCGGAGACGTGCCGAACACGTCGGCAATCGTGCATGGCGAGCCGTAGACGTGCCAAACCGTCGGCAACCATGCATGGCGAGCCGTAGACGTGCCAAACCGTCGGCAACCCTGCATGGTGAGCCGTAGACGTGCCAAACACGTCGGCAACCCTGCACGGCGAGCCGTAGACGTGCCAAACACGTCGGCAACCATGCACGGCGAGCCGTAGACGTGCCAAACACGTCGGCAACCATGCATGGCGAGCCGTAGACGTGCCAAACACGTCGGCAACCCTGCATGACGAGCCGTAGACGTGCCGAGCACGTCGGCAACCCTGCATGGTGAGCCGTAGACGTGCCAAACACGTCGGCAACCATGCATGGTGAGCCGTAGACGTGCCAAACACGTCGGCAACCATGCATGGCGAGCCGTAGACGTGCTAAACACGTCGGCAACCCTGCATGACGAGCCGTAGACGTGCCGAGCACGTCGGCAACCGTGCATGGCGAGCCGGAGACGTGCCGAACACGTCGGCAATCGTGCATGGCGAGCCGTAGACGTGCCAAACCGTCGGCAACCCTGCATGGTGAGCCGTAGACGTGCCAAACACGTCGGCAACCCTGCACGGCGAGCCGTAGACGTGCCAAACGCGTCGGCAACCATGCATGGCGAGCCGTAGACGTGCCAAACCGTCGGCAACCCTGCATGGTGAGCCGTAGACGTGCCAAACACGTCGGCAACCCTGCACGGCGAGCCGTAGACGTGCCAAACACGTCGGCAACCATGCATGGCGAGCCGTAGACGTGCCAAACACGTCGGCAACAATGCATGACGAGCCGTAGACGTGCCGAGCACGTCGGCAACCCTGCATGGTGAGCCGTAGACGTGCCAAACACGTCGGCAACCATGCATGGCGAGCCGTAGACGTGCCAAACACGTCGGCAACCCTGCATGGCGAGCCGTAGACGTGCTGAGCACGTCGGCAACCCTGCATGGCGAGCCGTAGACGTGCCAAACACGTCGGCAACCCTGCATGGCGAGCCGTAGACGTGCTGAGCACGTCGGCGGCACGAAACTTCAGCCCTGGGGGTAATCGAGGTCGCTGAACACGAATCTGAAGTCGACCAATCGATATCGATCGATATTATCGATTTTTTGAGGATTTTGTTCAGGCGGCACGAAACTTCAGCCCTGGGGTAATCGAGGTCGCTGAACTCGAAATTGAAGTCGACCAATCGATATCGATCGATATTATCGATTTTTTCAGGATGGCGTTCAAGCGGCGCTAAACTTCGGCCCTGGGGGTAATCGAGGTTGCTGAACACGAATCTGAAGTCGACCAATCGATATCGATCGATATTATCGATTTTTTGAGGATGGTGCTCAAGCGGAGCGAAGCTTTGGCCCTGGGGGGGTAATCGAGGTCGCTGAACTCGAATTTGAAGTCGACCAATCGATATCGATCGATATTATCGATTTTTTGAGGATGGCGCTCAAGTGGCGCGAAACTTTGGCCCTGGGGGTAATCGAGGTCGCTGAACTCGAAATTGAAGTCGACCAATCGATATCGATCGATATTATCGATTTTTTGAGGATGGCGTTCAAGCGGCGCTAAACTTCGGCCCTGGGGGTAATCGAGGTTGCTGAACACGAATCTGAAGTTTGTTTTTGAGGTATGAAGGTCTAAAAGTTGGGAAAAGAAGATGGTCGGAGTGTTCTCTTCTCGGGGTTTGGGGGCGAAGCCCCCAACCAGTCGGAGGCGGCCGCTAGGCCGCTGAACGACTGGTTTGGCCATACAATGACTTGCGGTGGCTAGCCGATGAACAAGTCAGCGGCTGCGCCCTGTTATGCAACTTAAAAAATCCTTATTGGTACGATTATTTTCCAGCTCACCGTAAGCATTCTCTATCAGCAGAGCAACGAGTGACAACAGCATTATGGCGCCATGAGTATAGAAGACGCTGCTCAACTGGGTGAATGTGAACGCCGTCGTCTTTGGTGTCTCTATCAACGAGACCTTCGGGTAAGGCGGTGTGTAATGATGCTCGATCGCCTGAAATTTCTCCACAAATCAGCAATTTTCTTCAAATGCTCAACACTCAGCGATTCTAAAATTTTAAGAGCTGCATAAAAACTTTTCAGGATCTCAACTTCTTTCCATTACTCAAGCGCAAGAGCACGATGTGACGTGGCATTAACCATGTGTAGGACGAGTTTTAGGCCTTTGTCATACCATCGCTCACCCCGAGCGACGCCTAATGATAGGCTCCCATGTCGATCGGGCGTCGCGATGGGATCGATATGGGTGCATATCACTAGGCGTCGCTCGGAGTGAGCGATGGTATGACAAAGGCCTTTACCAGTTTAGTTCGCTCGCGAAGTGGCGTTTGACCTAGACTCTTCTCGTTACAACTTGCATTGCACGTACGAACTCGTCAAGTTGTGTACAGTGTGGGAAATTCCGCATCACTACAGTCGACTGCTACATTCAAGAGATGGAAGCCCATACCTGCCTCCCCCAACGCGCATTGCACCGGAAGCTGTATTGTTTTAAGACTATGAAGGATGTAAATAAAAAAATGAAAAAAATAATGTAAATAAATAAATAAATTCACTCTGAACGCCGGAAATATCCTGATGATGGCCGAATTCAAAGCGGCCAAATGAGTGAAGTTTGGTGACACTGGATATGCTGCTGGGGACACCTGAAAATTGTCAGGTTAATGGACAAGTGATGAAGGACGGCGTTAATGAATTCCTTTCAGGATGCGCCACCAAACGTTCTACTTTTAGGTGATATCGTGTAGGCAGTTTAAATGCATTGTAATAAACCTGTCCCCTCCTCAGGTTTATTCACGTGTAGATCACACGGCCTCATGGCCCTTACATAACAAAACAGCGCGATAACATGAAGATTTCATTAGCACTAGAGACAAATTCGGGAGGGGGGGGGGGGGGGAAGAAGGCTTCAGGGGCGGTGGGGGGGGGGGGAGGCGCCGGAGCCGACACAACACGACCTGCGATCAGAACTTGGACAAACCCCGCAGCATTTGTAGAGGTTCTTTTATGTCTTTTACCAGTGGGATGAAACAACGGCTGTCACTGTTACAAGATGCTGAAGACACTCGAGAGTTGATCCCGAATAGATGCCTACGCTCACTACAGCATATTTGGCTTACATAATGACTGGACGCTGGTTATTCGATGAACAGTTCAGTGCTTTATACTTCCTACACCAATCTGATAGCCATTCGCCGACCGTGGACCAGATTCCATCAACCGCTTACCGGCCGGTCATACGGTATATCGGTTATCGTACCTGTATCTCTGTATAATTTACTACGTAGACCGATATGGTGAATCCGCGGTGAGATGATATCGACGGTATCGTTCATGAATCTGGCCCCTGTTATGACACTCATTAACATCAGGTGAGGCGGTACCACCCACCGGTTAGCGGCTGATGTGTCTGGCTGCAGAAGGTATGGAAGATTTGGTTGGTTTGGGCGGAAGATCTGAACCGAGAACCGAAATCATGTACACACTACATACATCCTGCGTTTCCTCCAACTGCGCTACCACGAGCTACTAACGTTAGATTAATTTAGGCGTAAGTAGGCTCAGGGGCCACTATGTATTCAGTGGATATTCGGTTTGGTAGGAAGTTTAATTGTGCCCTCGAAATTTTTTTCTAATATTTGAATGGTTTCGAATTCCCTCTAATTTCAAACATTCGATTTCGAATTTTTTTTTCGAAAAAAGCGTTCTTTCTGAATATTCGAATTTGAATACAATCAAAAACACGATCTTTTGAATACTCGAATTCGAATGAAAATCATTCGAATGCCTATTCAAATAGGTCGTTCGAGCACAACTACGTATGAAGGCACGTGCATGTCCAATTACATCAGAAGTCGGATTCATGAATGACGTTACCCAGGGTTATGTGGGTATAGGTGGAAACTGAGGCATTACCTGGCATTCACAAGACCGTAGAGATGAGTGGACGGTGGGGATGAATTATATCATACACTGAGTTATACATGAATACCAAAGTTTCCCTCTGCCCACTTTCATCTGTTAGTAAACTTATCCATTACCATCAACCCATTTCCTCACCAGTTTTGAATCCTGTCTCTGAAATGGCCTAGCTCAGTTCGCCATAGGTGTAAAACGCACCAGGGCTACATAAATTTTTTTTGTTTCGTATAACACAAGACACTGTCTAGGGATGTCCTACGAGGTGACCCCCGACCGACCATTTTTGCGTCTTAGGTTAGTCTATATAAACGACTTTATTATAACAGTTACTTGGCTCGGATATTCGAACCCCTTCGAGTTTGATCCCTCAGAGCTGAACTATGGAAACAATCCGAGTCACGTCATTACTTCAGGGCGGGTACATTAGATCGTACCAGTAAATATTGGATTGTTGCTGTAGTGATTTTATTAATATCAGTCGTCGAGAGCGTTAACACTGTTGTCCTCCTATTCTCCAAATTTTAATGGTAAAAAAGAAAGTTACCGCTCAAATTCTTAAAATACCAGAACCGCTGAGAAGATTACTTTGAAATCCTTGATGACCCAAACATCGGAAAGAAACGACAACTGCGTCCATACAGTGTACTTGTCGCTAAGTCGAGTGTCCTCATACCACCGCACGCTGACGAGAGGTACTGGATACTGAAAGAACTCAGAACTATATATCAATCGTAGCAAGATGTTTTTCTTCAGTGTACTCCCACGAAGCCCTCGGTGACAGAGCAACTGTCGTCAAACCGACTTATGATCATTTTTCGCGTAGAATTAATGTATGACTTGTAGTAATCTTTTCAGCTGTAATTTGTAATCGATAACATTTGTTTCACATACTTCGAGCAAGAATGTTTTGAGAACAACGCTGCTCGGCGGCTTTATCTTCTACATCTTACAGCACAAACCGTACTTAAATGTCGTGAGGAGAAGGAGCGGGGCTCTCTCGCAGTCCTTTTGCACTGCCGCCATCTGAAGCCACAAATTTCGCTCCTCTTCCCAAAAGTCTCGGCTTTAGGAAAAGGTAGGTCGATTTTGTGGGTTGTAACTTTATTGGTTGATCGTTTTTCTTGTTAATAAATTTGAATACTTAAACTGAGTCTTAATCCCAAGCTTAGGAACAGACCGCGTGGCAGAAATCAACAAATGGATATCAACAAGTTCGCTTAAGATCACCCCAACGCAGAATTCACTACAGCAACCAACTGCCTTACAGCCCCAGTTCCGCTGCAATAGGTGAATTTTGAAAGAACATTGTCGCGTTCACGTGACGAGTCGCTGGTGGTGATGCACAACCGACAACTGGATGAGAAGTATATCCCATGCGGGGACCTCGATATTAGCTTCACGAGGGGCGGTCTTTATGTACGAATGGACACCGCGCCCGCGACGACGACTGCCGCGTGTGCGATGAGCTCCGCTGCGGTCGCGTGAGCTGTGCCTCATGACCTGCTGCAGACGTTTTGTTTTGAGTTGTTGATATCCCCTTCTGCTGTTGCAGGAGCTGCGGGAAAACATGCTCTGGTTGAGAAGTTGAGTTCGAGTTGTAAAACTAAACAACGCTCTAATGCTCAATTTTATATGATGCTTCTTCAGGAAAAGCTGAAAATATGACACACTATCGCAGTGAAATTGACTTTGTATACATCTTCTAACACTTGATGTGCAAGTTTTGATGCAGGTCTAGATATCACCGGCCGCTGAAGTCACCCAATTGCGACGTCTTCTGCCGCGCTATTCGCCGCGTTCGCGGCGACCATTCGTACATAATGTCCTGCAGCCTAGCTTCACAGTGCACAGTGACGAGCGACAATTGTGGAGCAGAAACACTTTCCACGTTTTCTGCACTGACTTCCATCGTCCTGTTTATCGAATTCTGGGGCCGGATTCATCAACGACTTGGAGTAATTTAACAGAGAAAATTACAGCCGAAATCCCTGATAGCGCGGCTTGTCAAGAGATATGGTGAACGATATGCCGCGTTATTTGAGTTTTCCGCTGTGAATTCTCTGCTAAGGTTATGTAAGTCGTCGATGAATCCGACCCCTGGAGGAACTGTGAACCAGACATTTGATCCGATGATGATTCGGATAGTTCGGATTCGTCTTTTTTTCAAACCCTGGTTCAAAACTGCCCAAGTTCGGCTTTCTATAAATCTTGGCATGACGTTGTCAATCTATAGATGAGATTGTTCAGCTGTTGACCAAGATTGTTATCAACTTTATTACGGCTGACGTTTCGGCGTCGTCGCCTTCTTCAGAGTCTGGAAAAGTCGGAGACACTTGTGGAACTGTTCCGCCAAACACCATTTCTTACTACAGAATACTCTTCCTAAGGAAAATAGATGCAGGATCCGATATCCGAGATACAACTAACCTTAGAGGTGGATGACGTTGGACCACCAGACACCCACCTCTAAGGTTAGTTGTATCTCGGATATCGGATCCTGCCTCTATTTTCCTTAGGAAGAGTACTCTGTAGTAAGAAATGGTGTTTGGCGGAACAGTTCCACAAGTGTCTCCGACTTTTCCAGGCTCTGAAGAAGGCGACGACGCCGAAACGTCAGCCGTAATAAAGTTGATGACAATCTTGGTCAACAGCTGAACAATCTCATCTATAGATAGACTGGTTCAAAACATTATGCGAACAATGGGGTTTTTGAAAAGCCCGATCTTACAAGCACAGCCTCCAAAATTGCGGTGACCTTGTGCGATGCAATTTTTACAGGATGTAGAGTCTCGTGTGAGGAGTCCAAGGCCAAAGTTTTTTTCGAAATGCTCTTTTGTAACTACAAAAACGCATGTGAAAACGTGACTGCAACGAAATTCATCACGCCTTGCTGCCACGCCATCGAAGTGGTCTGTTAGCGCAATGGATAGCGATGTCGCCTCTCGAGCGCACCGAGTGGGTTGTATGGGTACGATACCCGGTGTCGCCAAAGCTTTTGCATACATGGGGTAGCTATTATTATGTGATCACAGGAGTTAATGTGTACACGCTCAATGCTTTTTGTAAGTAAATAGAGCCCTTTTGTGCTCTCATTTGAGTTATCTCTCAATGGATCGTGTTTGCACTGTATCATTCTATTGGATAGCTGACATAGAAAATTTCTAGCTCACATGATGTAACTGCGTTTATTGGTGGCAACAAAAATCAACAACTATGATATGGAACTATGAAACATTCAAAATATAAGCGCTTGTCACATCAAAGCATTAATGAATCGTGTACAAATTGACTCCTGTAATCACGCAAGCGCATAATGATAACGACTCGATGTGTGCAAAAACTTTGGCGACACCGAACCAGGAACTCATTCGGTGCGCCAGAGAGGCGACATCGCTATCCGCGAAAACTGACCACATTCGGGGTGACAGCAGGGCGTGATGAACTTCGCGCTCACGTTTCACACGTCCTTTTTCAACGACGACTTGACGTTTTCATTTTCTTGGCATTGTTCATGGACAGCTTCTTTTTGTTGATTCCTTTCCGTAAGCTCCCATAGCTTTTCTATTACATTCGTCTGTTTTTCTTTGCTTATGGGTACAAAGACACACATTTCTGTGCTAGACCATTCACCATTCTCTTTTGAGTCGACGAGACATGCCTGACACGGAGTTGTGCCATTTAATTTTTTTGCCGAGCTGATTTCTTAATCAGTGGCCTTCTGCGCCGACGAAGGGTTTTATCTGAACGTTATTTTATTCGTAGGCGCAGTAGCGTAGACTTGCTAAACAACTCACTTTTGAGTTGCTGTGAGGTGTCTGACAAAAGTAATATTTGAACACCTACCTCTTCCTGTGCAGTGTTCTTGTTATAATAGTGGCGCATTTTCGTTCATGCTTTAACTTCTGCTTCACGTTTTTCGTTTATGTTTATCTACTCTTTTCATCTTTTCACTACATCCATTTTAGTATTTCCTAGCGATTTATGCGCCATTTTCTGATCAGAGTACTATTCATCCGACGATGAGAAAACCGCGTTTTAGTCACTAAAGAGTGAAGAAAAATTCAGTAAGAGAAACAGCAGGTAAAACACGAAAATGAACGAACAACATGAAAAGCAAAGGAAAACGGACGAAAATTGTCGTGGTCAGCTAAATGCCGAAAGTCTTCCAATAGTCTCCATCTATACAACTAGGCGCGTACTGAACCAGATCTGGCGACCGCGACAAGACAAGAGACGTTTGCCGCCGTTGCATTACAGATCCGTGTCGCCGGCAAGGACGGGAGTATGCCAAAGGCCATAGACTAGGGCATATGTATACTTCGGCGACACGTCGGCAGCAGTGATGAGCAGGGCTACGCAGTACTTAGCATCCCGCGCACACTGTCGTAGACGGCGTCGCCGACAGCGTCGCAGGGGGTGTTATACTCTTCGTCGTAGACACTTTCGCCGACGAGGTCAGCGACAGCTCTTAGCTGGCCCTCCAGCCACGGAGGGCGCGCGTTAGGCCTATTGTATACTCCCGTCCGCCGCAGCGACGCGGGATTGCACGGCGACGGCGACAGGCAGCGACGCGCGTCGCAAGGCGACGTCGTCGCTGAGGCTGAAATAGTTCACGCAGGTCTGCAGACGGATAGTTTTGCAGAATTTACCGCGAATCATCTGATTCTGTGAGCTCTTCCTTGTTTTCCTTGTTTTCTCGACCATTTCTCCGTTTTCGTTCGTGTTTTCGCGGTTGCTCCCTTGTGTTGCCTCATCATTGGTATACCGTTGTAGAATTGTTGTTGCAAGAAGTAGTTTTCCAAAGTGATGTTTTGCTAGGGGGTTTTCGCCAAGCGCCAAGCCTGTGCTGACTCCTGCATTTCTTTCGAATTCTATTTTGCGTGTAGAAACGGAGTCCAACGTTTCTGTGCTCGACACGCCATGAGAGGATTGTTGTGAGTGTCCAACACAGAATCGTCCCAGTTGAGGTCCTATTTTCCCGAAGTGATGTTTTGCTAGGGAGGGTTCGCAGCGTCTGTGCTAAGTGTCGGTTTCCATGCCAGAGAGGGAGCTCACAAAAAAAACGAAAAGCAGGAATCAGCACAAACATGAAAAAACTGTAGGAAAACATCTCTTCAAAAAACAAGACAAAACAACTAACAAAAATATCGCACGATCACGAAAACATCACCGTACACGTGTTGAAATGGTTGACACTGTCGCGAACTAATGAATTGTCGAAATAAATCAAGAGTCACGCGTGCACTGCACGGCGACGAGCGACGGCCGACGCGCCTGACTATGCTCTTCTTCCGCCACTCTTAAATATAACACCCATCTGTGATGCCACGGCACGGCAACTGCTCCCGCGATACCCGCTGCGCCGTTCGCCACTGCAGCGAAGGTGTGGTCCCGGGATGAAATACCGTATACTCGCCTGCATCAGTGACAGTTGTCCGCTCTGTCGCCGAGCCCATCGCTGGCGCGGGTGTATACCATAGGCCTTGGCAGCGCTCTCTGGGGTGCACTCTCTCTCGCTCGTCCTGCCGGGGCTCCGCTCTGTCGGCGACAGGTTGTCGGGGACAGTTGATGCGTCGCCGACATGTCGCCTAAGTATAACACAGGCCCAACAGTAGAACACCAGGCAACTTCAACGCCTCTGTTCTACACAAGTAATTTTGGTTTGAAACACCATATTGACGACCTGCAATACTATTAGATGTACTGCTCCCACCTGCTTGACGAAGGTGTCGTTTGCAAGTTGATGTATCGGTGCGACGACTGGCGGATATTTCTCGAAGATCTCGTCGAACAGTGTTGCACATGATTCCCTGGTGTACTCAAACGGCGGACACTGTGGCCTCCAATCCACTGACGGTGTGAGGAAACGGTAGGATCCTCTCCTGCGTTTAGACTGTACTCACTACAGACCAAATTATGATTATGATCTACCAGATGGGCATAGCTGGCCTATGACCTTAATTACGCACCAGATGAGACTCGAACCCTCATCCCTGCTGAGGACCTGAGCTGTTAGATTACGCGAATGGCTGAAAACTTGAGAAAAATCCGGGAGATGTTGCTGACCTTAGGTTTTCCACGAATCCGCTGAAGTCCGTGAATGGAAGTCTTGTTTTCGACGACACAATTAACATTCCACGTAGCTCTGACGTATAGTAGGCGATGAAAACGTGACTCCACACCATTAGCCATAATGAAATGGCCAACTGAAAAATTTTCTATGGATAATCAGCTAACTAAGTGCAACAGCTTTCAGGAGAAGCAACTTCGAAAGTTTTGAGTGCGACTGCACCCACATCTCACAACTATACATAGACGTATGTTCTCACTACTCTTACCATCCCAATCTATTTCTCTCAGCCAGTAGAGCTACTGCAGCTCATTTGACGATGCAACGTTTATTGAAGACGACATATACGCTGTTGCTCCACCCACTTCTGCAGAAGTAGCCTTCACCAATGGATACTCAGACAACTTTGCGTCTGAAACCGTGAACCAACCGGTTTGAAACTCGTTGGTTAGTAACCGACCATGAAAGTGTTTGAAACAGTCCATGAAAGGGTTTGGAACAGAGCGCGAAAGGGCTGCCACGCTTCCCGCAGCACGTGTTGCTATTGCGCAGCGAGGGGCGTGGCCGCCCTTTCGTGCTCTGTTCCAAACCCTTTCATGGTATAATTACCTATATATATATTTTTTGCTAATTGTCTAACCCCTATATTATCGTATTCCTCCGAATCATTCTTGTCATAGGTGCGGCTTTCAGAAGCCGAAAGAGTTTTGTGTGCACTCTAGCCAGAAAACGGAAAGAATGGTGGAATAGAACGCGTCCTTAGCAGCACTGTTTTCGGACATTCAACCTGTGTATCGAGTTTGTATGTACAGGGTGGCTCCTAATTATTTGCGCGTAGTTTATTGCAATAACTTCAACAAAAAACAACAGTTATACAATCTGGTACAACTTCTATATAGAGCAATGCCTAGCAATCATTCACCCGAGAAGATGTCCGAAATGAGCTCCTTTCGCAGCAATACAGGTCTTCTGTCTCTTCTCCACCGACATCACTCTGGGTCGCAGAAAGGTGACGCCGATAACGTCCGCCTTCTGAAGTGAAGCTTTGAGAGCGTTCAAACTTTGGTGACTCTTCTAGGAGACCTTCTGCTGCAAGTAGCCCCAACCAGCGAAATCCATCGGATTCAGATCAGGCGAGTTAGGTGGCCAGAAGTCCTTCGTCCAGTAGCCAGGGAAGTGACTCTCGCAGAATGCCAGTGTGGATCTCGCAGAATGAGCAGGTGCCCAGACCTGTTGGAGCACGCATTGACCACTGACAACATTTCCAGCAACCCAGGGGAGAAGAACATCGCGCAGGATCTTTTCTTGGTGGACTTCAGCGTTGATTTTCACTGAACGGTCGACGAAAACCATAGGTGTCTTCTTGTCCAGGGTAATGCCAGCCATACCATTACAGATTTCGGAAAAAGAGTCTTGTTGAGAACACGACGTTGAGAAGACCTGTTTCTGGATGGATGCAGCAACTGACGCTGAACTGTGAGTTGTGTGCCACTTCAATGGGAAAAATCTTCTCGTCCATCCAAATGACGTGTGACAAGCGACCCTGCTGGATTCCCTATAGCTACAACTTGGATTTTCCAATCTAATCTGCATGGCAGCTTCCGTAAGGGCTTGTCCGCGATAGAAACGATAACTACGAAGCCCAAGATCCTGTTTGACGATCTTCTGTATTGTTTTGCGGGAAACCCCAAGATCTACGGCCATCCGATTCATGCTAGCTCCATTGTTCCGGTCGATTCTCTTTTTGATGACCTTTCAAAGGCGGAGAGTGTTCAGAGTACGTAGTCTGCCAGATCTCTTCGTCGGTTCGACCGTTCCTTCCTCTCTGTACTGTTTCACAATGCGTTGGACTGTTCTGACAGAAATTTTAAGCCGTCGAGCGGTCTCTGCTGCAGAATCTCCTTTATCGGCGAGAAACGATGTGGTGAAGCTTTCGTTGTCGAAGGTATTGAGTGTATCACCTTGCTTGGTTTTTGGACATACTTCTCCCTTCTAGAAAAATCCTAATAGTTGATCTCCCGCCATTTTCAAAGATACAGTAGCGGTTTGAATATCGCGCAAATAATTAGAAACCACCCTGTAGTAGCGACATCTCAATTAATCAAAGAAGGGCGCCTGGAGACTGAATTGCAAAGGCAGCGTCATAGAGAGCAAATGTATCATTACCCAAAAAGTGCAGTAACTTGGCTGTTGACGTATGTTGATTGTGAAGTTCGTCGACACTGAAATCATCTGGTAAATTGTGTTGCAGATTGATCTGAAAAACAGAAATACAGTTTAATAGCTACTGGAAGAGAAAAAAAATTCTTGTGCTCACCTCGCCAGTGTCTCTCCACTGTCAGCGAACTCCATGTAGCGTATGAGCAGCAGAGCCAGAGTGATTATCACGACACTGACCGCTAGGAACATCCACAACGACGGCGAAAACGGCATCAGCATGAATGTCATGTCCTGCTCCCTACTGATGCTGCGAATCAGATAGACCTGCAAGGGCGGAGGTCTCGGCAGCCCACTGTCAATGCTAATCCTATGCTCATACGTCAGTGACTAACCTGTTTAACGGAAAGGTTAATTGGATAGGTGAACGTTAGAATCGGCAGCCGCTCCGGTGTTATTCGGAATCGACCGCACGCCATGTCCAGTCGCCCTTTATAGACGTCACCCAGCATGCCTGGAGCAGCGTAATAAGAGTGGGAACCGCTACTGTAATTTCACAAACTTCTATTTATATTTGTGTTATTAGTCAATAAAAGAGTTGAAGCCGAAGATTTAATGGATCTGCCATGAATTTCTTTCAAAGTTCCTCTCTTTTTGTACTTTTGTACTAATGTTCCCATTTGCACGAAGGATTTCCCGCCTAAATTTGTTCAAATTTGAAAATCGCGGGAAGTGGCGCATAAAGGCGCGTTTATACTTCGACGCCGAGCGACGCGACGGCATGTGAAGTGGCCAAATTGATCGATCGCGTCGCTCAATCAGTGGTCATTATACGTGGCGTCGCGTCGCTCGGCGTCGAAGTATAAACGGTGCCTAAAAGGCCGTAGAAGGGAAACTAATAGAACTAGTAGTCCTTTATACTTCCATCGCCGCGCGACGCGATTCCATGTATAGAGGCCAAATTGATTGATCGGATGCTCAGCATTGACGCCCCACGGTCGAAGTGAATCGCGTGAACCCTCGACCAGATGCTTCGCTCTCGAAGTCGGCGCGATGCGGTGGATTGGGGTACGATATTGCTGTTCCAGTTCTCCTTTGCAGTTTACCTAGAAATCTGTGCACAATTACGTGTGTGCAAGTATGCAGTGGTGCGTAATCGCGTGACGGCGTCGCCGGCTTAGGGGACATTCAGAGCTCCATCGCGACGCGACGTAATGGTAATCTCCCATATCGATTATTCGCGCTGCCCGGTCCATATAGGTACTTGTCATTTCGTGCGTCACACCGCGATACTGCTCTGAGCGGCCTATTAGGGCTCGTTTATACTTCGACGACGAGCGACGCGACGCCACGCATTAGGGCCACACTGATCGAGCGACGCGATCGATCAATTTGGCCACTATAGATGCTGTCGCGTCGCTCGGCATCGGAAGTATAAGCGGGCCCTTAGGCCTATTATAGCTTCGTTTATACTTCTAAAGCTGGTCGACGCGATTTTAACGGAGCGATACGCTCCAACGAGTAGCGCTGTTTCGGACGATGAACACTCCGAACAGCCAGCGGCGCGGTCACGTGATTTCGCACCACTGCACACTTTCACACACGTAATTCTGCACACATTTCGGGGTCCACTGCAAATGACAACTGGAGCAGCAATACTGCACCCCTGTCCTCCACCGCGATCAATGGCGTCGCGCCGATTTCGGGAGCGACGCGATCGACGCTGAGCGGCGTTATTGATCAATTTAAGGTCCCCACACACTTCTGCGGCAACCCGCTCGCCTCTGTGATTAAGAATAGGGGAAGCGACGCCGCCGGCGGCGAGCTCTGCGTCCCTGCCCTATGGTTAAGGATAGGACCACGGCGTTGCCGCAAAAGTGTGCGGGCCTTTAGGCTCTATGCGTGGCATGGCGTCACGCGGCGATACAAGTATAAACGGGGCCTGTCGCATGCAGCACGAGCATCAGTTAGTCTGAAGATTTGCTGTGTTCTGTGGCAATACTGTTAGGGATGGGGAGGATCTAACGACCGAAAATCTAGTTTTAAATTTCCTATGCATGCCGGACGCTCGTAGATGGTGGCTTTTCCGTGGCGTCATCCACTCAGCCTCTTACTTTATGGATTTCTTACACACAAGTGGTGTTCTCCGATCCATTCCTTCATCATAAATCAACTCTCAGTGCCGTGGTGTTTTTCTTTTCAACTCGCTGCTGTCAAATGCTTGTCAAGTGCTAAATTGTCGTTTTTTGTTTTAGGTTTCCTTCCAGTACAAGAATAAGTTGTTAAATCGTTTCCTCTTTGTACACGTGAAGTGTGAGAGTACATAAAAGAGTATAACCCCTTGGAAAGGACGGACGCAAAGCCAGTGTCAACAAAATCCGCAGAATGTGTACGCAGATTGTATTATACTTCTAGTGCCAGCAGAATCTGCTCACGATAACATTAACCTTAGAGGGCTCATGCCTTTCTCATCCTCCTATGACCCAACGAACCTGAACGCCGGACAAATTCGCGAGGGCGAGCGCAATTCACCAGTAAATAGGCCAGTAAATGAGTTTTAGGACACGTATTTATTCTGTGCCTTATCGCGGCTTTCTTCAGCTTCTAGAAAGCAGCACTTCTGCGCTCGATCAGAAGTGATTTAGAATTCCTTAAGGTGCATCAACTGCAATTCATTCGAATCACTCCGCCTAAGTGACTTGTACGCGACTTGGAGTCTAGTGTTTCATCTACTTTGATCTACCGCCGACGCCATGTAGCGTCGAAAATTTTCTCTTTTGCTAGCGCCCTAAAATCGGTTGATGTAGAGATTTCAGGTTCCCCCGCCCTCATTGCATCTGAAATGTATCCTTCTATCCTACCAGTCCTACTAGATATCCCCTACTATATATAGAGGAGCTAATCCTTTATATTAATGCTCGTTTTTCCTTCTCGATCGATTTTATCGACTTTCTGTCAGACTTTGAAGTGGGAATAACGACATTCTGGCGGCAGGTGGATGGGCTTCATAACAAGTGAACGCTAGCAATTGGTCAACCGCTGTCGATCGATTTTATCGATTTTTTGCTGAAGTTGTCAGTTTGAAATAGCAATCACACGAGCATGATTGCTGGTGGGCATGCTTCACAACAAGCAAACGATATCGATTGGACAAGCATTAGCGATCGATTTTATCGATTGTTTTGCTAGAGCTGACCATTGAAAGTGGCACACACGGGCAAGTTAGCAGTCATATGTGCTTTACAACAACAAACTATATCGATCAATCAAACATCGATGGATTTTATCGACTTTTGCCAAAGTTTACCGTTTGAAGTAACAATCACACGATCATGTTTGCGGATGGATATGCTTTACAACAAATAAATGATATAGATCGGACATGCATTATCGATCGATTTTATCGATTTTTCGCCAGTTGACCGTTTGAGGTGGCAATCACACTGGCATATTAGCGGCTGTATGTGCTTCGCAACAAATAAACGGTATCGATTGGACAAGCGTTATCTATTGATTTTATTGATTTTTCGCTAAAGTTGTCAGTTTGAAATATCAATCATACGAGCATGATTATCGGACGGATGTACCTTACAGGAAATAAACGATGTCATTCGAACAAGCATTATCGATCGATTTTATCGATTTTCTGCTAGAGTTGACCGTTTTAAGTAACAATTACGCTGACATATTAGCGAACATAATAAACGACATTTATTGGACAAACATTATCGATCAATTTTATCGATTTTGCCAGATTTAAGCGGGTAAGGTGGAAAGGCAATGCGAATCTAATGGGCAGTGAACAGGCCTCACAGTTTTAATTTATTGATTAATTGATCGATATCCGCCGGCATTATCGATTTTTTTAGCCAGAATTAACCCCTTGAAAAGGAAGTCGCGCGAAAATCATATTGAGAGGTGGACTAAATTCACACATTCACCCAGAGCAGGCACAATCGATCGACCGTTCGATATCGACGGTAATGTGGAATTTTGATAAGTGCTAGCCTTAGTTTATACTTGCAGCGCAACGTGGCGAGGCACCACGATCACTATAGACATCGATTTTTCGCACCGCACGATCGATATCTGTTCCCACTATGAAGCGGCGACGTGCAACTAAAACTAGAGCTGAAGCGTTTAATACTGCAATCAAGTAATATTTTAGCAGCTAAAGGGACGGGTCGCTTTCTTTGACACGACGACCCAACCCATACCTCCCCTCCCCCGCACTGAAGATGTATCTTACCAACTGCAGTTCCGTTCTCCAACACGTATCCGATGTTGTTGTTATATTCGACGAATTCGTACGTCCATCCCAGTGCCTGAAATTGCAAGGGTGCACATGCCGCGTGGCTGCGGGAACGTGCCGCTGCTCGTACCGTAACCGCAGCAGCCAATCAGGAATCGGGTCAGCCGCATAGGCAGGGCACATGATTGGCAGCCGCGACTACGTAGGAGCAACGACGCGTTCCCGCACCCCCGCGGAGCGTCTCCGTGACATGTATCGAAAAACAAAGGAATTACTGTGGTTCCTACCTCCATGAGTGTCATGCACTGCTCTCGCTCTAGGCCATCGTTCGCCCGTCGAACATTGTAGACAGAACCTGTACGGAGCAGACTTAATTAAGCGAGTTAACTGAAGCAACAAGATAGACTTCTTTGTTCAAGTCACTGAAACCCTTTTTAGCCCACAGGTCTCGAAAAAGAATAGAACTACAAGCCATTGCATAGCCAAATATGCATTCAAAGCGCCTCCAAGATAAGTGGCGGAAGTCGAATACGTGGCGCATTCCAGGGTTGTCCGTTTCTAACTGTTCCAGGTCAACCTTTCCGTTGAACTTCATCGCCATACTTGGCGAACTAGACTCCAAACTATGTAGAATGACAGGAAGAACTGGAGCGAAGTCTTTAATGGCTGCTCGACGCCATCATAGGCAGCTGCAGTCATCAGAAAGCAGGGCTAGCACCGACTAGGCTAATCCCATAACGCGATAACAGCTCCTGTTTCCCGTCACGCTTAACCGCAACCGGATGGTTGCCTAGCAGGAGCCCTGTCCTTCAAGTCTGCTTCCTCTTCCTGGTTGAAGAGAAGAAATCACTCCTCGGAGTCCATCTACAGCATATCAATCAGGTCGTTGCGTAGGAAATGGCCGATTTTGCTGCCTCAATTTCTGACCGATTTTTCGTGGCTACGAATGTTCCCGTTTCAGGAATGTCGAAAACGACGTCTTATTTTTTTATTAAATCTCGCAGTTCTGATTTTCTTTAAAGGTGGAATGTCTAAGCCATTGCCGCGTTGGAAAAAGTGTAGTAATTGTAATAGTGCTTATATCGATTAATAAAATTGCTTCCAAGCAAAGTTATGATCTGTCAAACTTTTCAGTCAGAATCGGTCATTTAATATGCAATGGCCTAACAGCTGACCATATCCTTGCGTTGTGAATTTGGTGCATTTGTAGTTGGTTACACATTGTAGTTGTGCTTTTGAGATTTTTTTTATTTCCGAACGAATGAACGAATTATTCGATGTCGAAAAATTTCGAGCGAATAAGCGAACGAATTTATTCGCTTATCAATTTTTTCGAATCATCGGAGATCGAATAAGCTCCATTTTTCGTTCAATCAAATATTTGAACAAATTGCTTAAATCTGAATCTGTGCTTAAAACTTCAAGTTTACTCGACATCCGAATAAAATTGTTCGATTTTTGAATAAAGTTGAAATATTCGTTTTTCGAATAAGATTCGAATATGGCCCCCTCTCGACCTTCGAATTCGAACGAATCTTCGATTTTTTTTTAACAATCGATGTATCGATCGAATCAATGAATGAATTTTTCCGCTCATCAATGTTTTCGAATGATCGAAAATCGAATAAGCGTCATTTTTCGTTTCTTCGAGGATTTGAGTAGTCGAATAATTTGTTCGAATCAGGTTCTGTGCGTAAAATTTGAATTTCCTTCGATATTCGAGTAAAATTGTTCGATTTTCAAATGAAGTTGAAATATTCGCTTTTCGAATAATACTCGAATATGGGTCTCCTTCGATGTTCGAATTCGAACGAATATTCGAAAATCCGGAAATATCGAATATTCGACTATTCCAATAATTATTCGGATATATTCGTTCAAGCACAACTACAGTACGTATCAAGGTGACGACGTCGAATGAGCTGCAAAGTAAGCGATTGCGTACCAAATACCATGCCAGAAACGCCACTGTCGCGCCGACGACTCAGGGCCTGTTCATACTCCGCGACGCGGGCGACAGCAGCGACTGAGTCGCTTGTGCAATGTATACGGGTCGATTGGTTCCGAGCTTCTCAAAAAATCGATATGTATGATTTGCCCTAGCGACCAGTCGCTGCTGTTGCTGCCGTCGCGGACTATGAACAGTCCCGCACTTTTTCACTGGTCTTATTCATTTTCAGTAATCATTTCCTGAATAATTTCTTTTTGCTAATTCAGTTAGCTACTGTTTGAAGGAAGTTTTTCGGTACTAGTCGTTAGTGTGGCCTACCCGGGAGGGCGGGAACCGCCACCCAATCAAAAAATCAATCAGAGTGCGGATCAGTCAGCAGCCAATCAGAGATAGGCGCTTCTTTGATCTATGTGGGTGTTAAGCGCCAACTCCTCCCTATGTAGGACATGTTAACGACCAGCACCTTCTTTTCTATTCTATGACCAATCACAACTTTCTCTAAGAGCGAGAGAACTATCAGACATTTAGATGGAGCCTGTCGCCCTGGGTTGACAACCTCATAGGTGATTGTCAGTCTGCGCTGCTTCGCAAAGGGCGAGTGCATGGCGCATCCCAGCAACTCTTCTCCCTATAGCAGCTTCTATCATGAAGATGTCGTTAGACGGTGAGAAACACTTCATGGTGTGTCTATAGAAGCCTTCTGGATATAGAAAAAGGCTAAGCTTGATGCTGCTAGTACTCCTTCTGGGACGCGCCACGCATTCTACTTCTGTGGAACATCGCGGAGACGTTCTGAATAAGTATTTGACCTACTTTTTCGTAAGGCTGAAGCTATTAGTACTTCTCCTTCTAGAGCAAATTTGCTAGCAATCCAACGATGGGAGCTTCATGTGTTGTCTTAGACGGGATTCGATCCTCAAATCGATTTCTCGCGCGCGTGACGTCGACGACCTTTCCCTCCCTACCAGAGCCACTGCGCCATAGGGCTGTGCCGGCTATAGCCCATATGTTCCGTGCGGATTGAAAGATGAGACGTTATAAACGGGGCTGACCTTTATTGTTGAGCACCGAATCGATGCCGAGTAAAAGATGTGGAGCGGAAGCCGTGGCCGATTTTCGTTTCATTTCCTGCAATTATTCAGGTGAATATCGAACGACGGCGAATTCTTTTTCCTCCATTCGCGAATTACTTCGGCCCCGTTGTACGAGCCCACTGACGGCCGGCTATAAGCCGACCGCTGTGATGTCCGATATTACTGTGGCTAGAAATGTCCGCAATTTCACAATTTGAATAAGGCTTAACAGACCTATTTGAGTGCAAATAATCCTTTCTCAGACACTGGAAGAGGTGACCCGTGAACTAATCGAGCACTGCTGGGTGAACTGATTTTCGACCACAGATGAGCGGTTGAAGACCTACAGATGACCGGATTACGGTAGTTTGGGCGGGAATTCAAACGGGGATTTTATAGTAGAGCGGAATTTCACCACGCTTTTCACGTATACTCTTCAGATAAGGGTCGGTAGACTCATTTTTGGTATGTTCCGAGATCCAAAGATCCAAAGAGGCCTTTAACCTACATGTTGCTATTACACCGTAAATACTCATAGGGAAATCGGTACATGTCGCGAAGACGGGCAGCACTGGAATATGGGAACGCCCCATCCAATCAGACTGCGCTGAATGGGCGTGCCATTCAGAGAGGGCGTGTATAGTCGGCACCGTGATCGGCTGAGGTGTGTTCGGTCCGTGCTCTGCTTGGTTATTATGAGGAACGGCCAGGAGGTACACCCGCCCCCTGCTGGGGGGCGTGCGATCTTCCTCTCATCGCCCTTGCTCACTCACCCCCAACCCACTACGCTTCACCGAGAGTCTAACGGCTGCCTTATGAAACCTTTGACACTAAAAGCAAAAGTTTCCAATCTGCCGAACAGCGGCTGTACCCCTGACGCCACGCCCCCCAGCAGGAGGCGGGTGTACCTCCTGTCGCGTTGCCGTACCTCCTATACGTCACTCATGACGTCAAAAAAGATCAATTTCACCTACAGGTCACCTCTGCCAGTGTCTGAGGCAACATCTCGTCCAAATGTCCACGAGCGCAACTCGTCCGCGACAACTCGGACGCTCATCTGTACATGTAGCCTGGAGTATTCTGCTGATGCACCCCCTTTATTCGACAAATTTAGGTGGTGGATGACACCCTAACGGGTTAGGACCACCAGTCTATCCACTTACGACCACTTTTACGCTTAAACTCTCTCCGGCGCGACCGACGCCGATGAGGGAGGGAACCAGTAGTTCCACACAGAATTCGACGGCTATTTATGGTCTGACAACCGGTTCGCACACTCACCGTCCCTCAGCGGCCAGCTGTGCAGCCGTTACGCTCGCGCTCGGTGTTTGAATTCCGTTCCCACTCGTTCTTGATTAGTATAGTAGAGCTGTTAATTAACGCCTAGAATCCTCAGTTTGAAGCATTGGAGCAGCCAGAGTTCCTATGCTGTTCATTTTCTGTCCATCGTATTCTAATGTACCATTAGGTTGGAAACTATGTCGCCGCCGTTTTTGCATTTTATTCTGAATTTTGCTGAAAGCATTTTGCACAGTGTTATGCAGCATTTGAAAAAGAATGATTTCCTCTATCAGATTTTTTCATTTTTGCGATTTTTACTAATTTTGTTTCTAATTCGACGAATAGAATCGAGAAGTTTTATATTTCTGTTACTGTAATAAACTTTGTTTCCTTCGATTAAATTGCGCGTATTTTGTTTCGATCGATTAGAGCAGTGCAATATATAAATAGATAAATAAATTTTTATTAAAGTGGGAAGTCAAAAAAGAAAATGGCCTTCGCCGACAGCTCCTTCCCTTTGTTTAAATTTCAGATTTTTCGCAAAAGCTTATACATCATCCGAAAGAAGATGATCTTCTCTACAAGAACTTGTGTTGGTCGTTTTCGTACACTTTTATTTTCATAAATTTTTAGGGCTTTAAAGCCAAGTGTTCAGATGTCATACATTATTTTTACCAAGAACTCCTATACTTTGGTTATTTTTTAACGGAACCCGATCACCTAAAAATAAACAAAATTCAGAATGATCAAAAAGAACAAGATAAATGCACTTTTAAATTACAGAAGGGATTGGTAAAGATCGTTTCTCTCTTTTTTAAACATTTCGCTAAATTGGCATGAGCAAATACACCATTTTCACGTCGAATTGGACACTCTTCTAGGCTGCCCCTGACTTCTGAAATCAAAGCAGACTCTTCGAAATTGGAATGGGCTTCTTCTATGTTGAGCTCGAGACTCTCCAAAAAGATTAGAGCAATTTTTTGTTCTAGGAAAATTTTAGTTATAACCTTCTTTGAAGATTTGAATTTATCTCCCCATTAATTTATCATATATCATTATCATTATCACGTTGTTAGCAATTTTTAATATTTTAAAGAGAAATAATGGTTTAAAGCTTGTTTTGAAGAGCGGAAAGGCTGCCAATTTCTAGTGCCAACAAAGGTTGCGCCATGCACTCTTCCAAGACGTCGAGATTTTTATTCGATTGATAGCGGAATTTCTGTTTGCATGGAGTATGGCACCTGTTAATGATACAACAAAATCAACTGATAGACCATAATATTCTCAATTTGATGGTTCATGTAAGTAGCAGTTACACTATCAATCAAATGAACATTGCAACTTGCTTTTCGAGTGCATGGCGCGATCTGGTTTTTCAATGCACTACATGATTGCTGCCTAGTTACTATACAAAGCGAAATTAATTTTTTTTTATAAAAGGATAAAGGATAAAGAACGGCGTTACTCAGTCCTTTTTGGGATGCGCCATGCATTCTACCTCTATGGGATGTCGCGGAGGCGATTTGAATACGTATTTGGCATACAATGACTTGCGGTGGCCAGCCGATGAACAAGTCAGCGCTCTATCCTTCTCGAAAAAGTCTGGGACCAATTTACCGACCCCGGAGGGATGGAAGGCTTGGTTGGCATGGGCGGGAAATCCGAACTAGGAACCTGGTATCGGGTGCAGGCGACAGTCGGCTCCTCCTCCGACTGCGCTCCACGTGCCCATTTTTTCCCACGCCCACGAACTATAGCAGCTCCTGACGGGATATCGTAGACGTAGCACGTCAGCAATTTTTTCTTAAAAATAAAAATTTTACAGAATTATTACACTTTATAGGGCAGATAAACTATAAAATTTCAATGATAGTTATACCAAATCTTTCTTGAGTAAAAAATTATTCTATCTTAGTGAGTCTGTTGTTTAACGTGCCTGAAGCTCGTTTCAATTTAGCACTCTTTTAAGGTAGCCTAAGGCTTTTGATTTCAAAAGTCTTAGGCTACCTTAGAAGAGTGCTAAGGTAGTCTAAGACTTTTGGGCTATTCTGGCACGCGACCGGGACGAATGAAGACGTTGCTGGCGCCGCGCCCACTGGAGCGAGTCGAACTGTCGATCAGAACAACGACGATGCCCACGGTCCCATCAGGAGTTGCTATAGATCGTGGGCGTGGGAAGTCGTCCAGTCGCAGAGTGGTAGCTGAAGCAGAATCACGTCAGCTCGTTTTTTGCCGAGCTCCGTCAAGCCGTCAGCTGATCGATGACTTCCGCGCTCGTCGCGACGCATTAATCTGAATCCGCTCCCGAGCGGCCCATTCCACAAATCGGCAGGTCTCGCCCGGCAGCCCGCGACAACTCGTCCCTCCGTTGTAGAGGTTCCCGTATACACAGTTGTATTTACGAGTTCAATTTTCAAGTGAATTTTTAGGCAGCTGTTTATTGTTTTTGTTGACGAGAGAGGAGACGATTAACTTCAGCGGTTCGATATATTGCTCTACCATTTTTGCTATATTTTAAATTTATTTTACAATCAATTTAATTGAGACTCGATTTTTAGAATCAATTTGAGATTTATTTGAGGAAATTTGACGAAAAATGAGCATTTTTAGCGTTCTTACATGAGAAGAATTGTATTCAGCTCCGCGAATGCTACAACGCTGAATGGCCGCGACAACTCGTCCCGACTACTGTACATCTAGCAACTTTCTACGCCGAATTTGAGTTTTCTAAGTGAAACGGCGAAAACGCCATCATTTCTTATTTCCACTGTGGCTTTTGTTTTTCACGCCAAAATTGTAACATTTTTGATCCAAAAAAGTGCTGCCACGAGTCGTTTAGGAGCATGGGGCGTACCATTTCTTATGGCCACGCCCACGACAGCTCGTCCCAGTCGCTGTGAATCTATCAAATTTCTATGCCGTTTTTTAGCTTTGCAAGTGAAGTTTGGCAGAAATTATTCATCACTTTTTTGATCCAATTCATTACACGACACAGTTTTAGTATTTTCAACCAAGTCGTGCAGCCACGCCCACGACAACTCGTCCCTGCGGCTGCGGATCTAGCTAATTTTTATGTCATATTTTAGTATTCTTATCAATTCTTAAATCCAGCTCAGCGCTTCACATTTATAGTAGTCGATACATAAAAATGTGTACTGAATCCTTCATGGAACATAGAGTGGGCGGAACCTGGAAACCACGCCCACGATAACTCGTCCAGGCAGCAGTAGATCTGTCTACTGCTGCCTAACTCAAGATCTGATCCGATATGATCAGCATTCAATCATTTAATCGTTTGCACCACTAAAAGGTCAAAAGTGAGACAGCCACACCCACGACAACTCGTCCAAACTGCTGTGAATGTAGCAAAATTCTGTACCGGACTTTAGTTTTTCGAACGAGGTTCTGCAAAAATGTTAATCACTTTCTGAACTCGACTATTAACAACACGTCAGAATTTTAGTGTTTTTCATTCAAAAATGCGCTTGACACGGTGAACCTCGTGAATTGTTACGGCCACCCCACGACAACTCGTCCCAGCCATTGTGCATTTATCTTCTGCTCTAGAATTCGGGATCGCGTAGAGTATTGCAAATCAGACATGTTCGACTTTCAATCACTTGATCGTTCCCACCATCATAAGGCCTAAATTGAGCAAGGCCCAACAGCCACGCCCACGATAACTCGTCCCAACTGCTGTGAATCTAGCAAAGCTCCGTACCAGATTTTAGTTCTTCAAACGAAATTCTCCAAAAAATGTTCACCATCTTCTGGACTCACGATCAGCTATTAACAACACGCCAGAATTTTACTATTTTCAGTTCAAAAATGCACTTAACATGGTGAAGTTCGTGAATTCTTACTGCTACGCCCACGACAACCCGTCCCAGCGATTGTAGATTTATCTACTGCCCTAGAATTCGGGATCTCGTAGCGTGTTGCTGATCTGATATGTTCGACTCTCAATCACTTGATCGTTTCCATCACCATAACGCCTAAAACGAGCGACGCCCAACAGTCACGCCCACGACAACTCGTCCTAACCATTGTAGATTTAGAACGTTTGTAAGCCATGCTGTACTGCAGAAAGTGGACATTATTCTTGAAATCCGCTCATTCGTAGCTCGTCATAATTTTAGCATCTTTAACTCAAAAATATGCTTCCATGTGTAGTTTATGAACTTGAGACTCTTACGGCCACGCCCACGACAACTCGTACAATACGTTGTAGATTACCAGATTGTTACTTCGATGAGCCAAGTTGCAGATTTTTATGTCGAATGTCTATAGAAACCTGTCTTATTTTTAGTTTCAGGAATGATAGGTTTTCATAGTCGCTAATAGTTTTAACCATGAAATAAATATTTATTATCTAATCAAACAGAATCTAAATCTACTTATGGTAACGGACATGCCGAAAAATATCTACGACGACCAGTTTCAAAGGGTTATGTAAAAAGGAAAAGAAAGGGAATGGCAACTATATAAGTAGCACGCACTGGCAATGCTATAGGTATGGTTCCCCTTATTGCAACAATACCTCATTTTGTAACCCTACTGAAACAACAGTTTCTCTGACCATTATTATAAGTGAAGCGCCGTTAGGAAATGAATACATTCCCACCGTAATTTTCCGCCGTAAATTAAATTGTCCGGCTGCACGGCGACTACCCCTCATTTGACGAGAATCTGCGGCGTCCTATTTCTCAGTTCACATGCGCACCTTTTAAAGTCGCTAACCTGGTAGTTCGTCGAATCTCCTTGTACCTTTTGCTACAGTGAATACATTGCACTAATGTTTATCCTGAGAATTGCGCTCATGGTGTCAATTGATTGAGTCCTTGTTAGATTTCTAGTCTGTTTCTTTCATTCTCAAGTGATCGTCTACTTCGACCTATTATAGCCTTCAAACCGATTAGGAATGGGTGAAATCCCGTGAGTCTGCGAAAATTTTGGACGTCGCCGTAACATTAGCGGTGCAGGACGTAGTTGCAGAATGAGATACACTTTATTCTACGCCTGAAAAGTATATTGTGAATGTTCAGTCCTCTCCTACATTTTCCCGTTCTCCATGGTTAAAGTGCTATATATTAAGTGTGCTTTGTGCTCTGAATGAATAACTGGATTCAGAATGAGTGTAATTCACTATTCAATGACATTAGACGCCGTCAATAAGCCAGAGGTTGATTCTGCCGATACTGAGCGGTACTCTCTACTACTACTGCTATCGTTATCTGTTACTACGGTGCCGTTCCCATAGTCTAATCCCCGAATAATCCGCCTGGTCAGCTGTTGATGAATTCCGCCACTCGAAACGTCCGCGTTTGCGGACGCGCCGCGATGGATTAGGTGGGAACGGGCGGACCAAGCCCCTGACGGCGTATTGCCGTTCATTCCTATTGAATTCTTCACCAGAGGAGCTAATTGAGTGCGTTTTTTGCTCGCTAAGCTTTCAATTTGACGCTGCATAGGAGCATTTGCTAGAACTTGAAAGAGGCATCTTGTGAGATAAGCGGGGCCTGAGGTGGGTACTCGCGTCTAAAGCTACACCGAAGTAGCGAGATTCCGCCCCGCATGCAGGCAGTCGTCGCGGGACCCAGCAAGTACATCAATCGATAACTGAGAACTGGATGACCGCTTACTAGCCTTTATTTTTTCGCTCCATTTTTTCCATTTCTTTTGTTTCTGTTGTGTGTTTTTTTTTTCTCACTCCGTCCCTTTTTCAGATCGAAAAATTGTTGTGTACTGCAGAAACGTGGACACTATTTGGATCGTATATGACTAGGTCGTTGTATATGAAATGGCCGATTTTGGCTGAAAACTTCGATGCGAGCTGTGAAAAATTCTAGAAATGATAAAATGAAGGACGAGGGGAAGACGAAACCGAGACGGAGTGAAATAAACGCGAGTGTTTGATAAACTTACAACCGTCGTCTGAGTTATTCACCGTAGTTTCGGAGTGAAATTCAGGGAAATCGTCACGGGACCGAGTTGCCTATCCCTCTGCTAATCAGTCGCTGCAGCTAGTGATATTTGCTTGCATGCTTCTCCGGTGCAAATAGCCTCGAGGGGGGGGGGGCTTCTGATGGGCAGAAAATCCTATAGAGCGTCGTAACGTCGTTAATGTCCTTCATCCCTGGCTCCAACGTATAGAGACTCGGACGGGTTTTTTTTTTCTGTTGTAATTGTATCGGCGAAAGTAAACGCGCAACAGAAACAAAAGACATGTAACAATAGAAAGGAAATGAAGGCTGGTAAGCGTTCACTCTTCGCGATCATTGATTGACGCACTTTTTGGGTCCCGCAACGACTGCCTGCATATAGTGCGAAAGCTCGTCCGGGCAACTCTCGCTGATTCGATAGCTTTAGATGCGAGTCTACTTGTGTGGCTTTAGACGCAGGTCAACTACGATTGCACCGAGACCCCAACTCGATAGGTTTAAGGTCTTTGTGGGGATCCTCTTAGTGACGTTTATTTTCATCGTTAGGACATACGCATTGAACCGCTCCCTGGTTAGCTTTGTTTTCCTTTGAGTCCTACAATTATTTTGGATCCGGTTTTCTGAATCTTTTGTCTAGTTATCCTACTTGGACTCATTGTCAGTACGTTAGCTAATTTTATCCCGGTTTTCCATGTTCACGAATTTTATTCATTCTTCTAGCACAAGACTGACTCCTCGTTAAACGTACACAAGCAAAAAACTGAGGGGAAGTTGTCCTAGTACCAGAACTCGGTTGGTCCCCAAACGAATGACGTGTTAGAGACCTCTAACGCGCTCTAACACGTCATTCGTTTGGGGACCAACCGAGGACAGGACAAAGTCAATTGAAGATATCGCTAGATTGTTCAGTTCCTAGCGTTCAAAGTTGGCGCTATCCGTAAGCCAGAGAATACATAGCTATCGCAGTACTGAGTGGTTAGTGATCCGGTTCGATAGTGTTGTCAGGTTGATAATTACGGAGATTGGACATAAGTGATTATAGGAACACAACACCCTAACCTAACCTACGAGAGGTAGCATTATACAATCTCCTTGTCTGAAGGGACAAACAGCATGCTTAAATTAGTTTTTCTAGCGATTATCGTTCCTCAAAGTTGATTATAGCGGTCTGTGCACTCTTAAGAATATTGAGACGATTTGCGTCCAAGTCAGTTTTATCTGTCTTCGCATATCTGTCGCCCATCTCGTTCTTTCAGGTGCAACAACCACCAGCTTTGAGGAGGTGAAGATCGATTGGGAGTTTGTTGAGCGGTTGATGCCCCATGAAGTGATACTCGAAGAGCGCAGAAGCCAGCTCCGAACCCTCCTACGCGATGTGAGCAGTTTCCACACGAGCAGCTTGGCTGCACCACACCCTGGAGTCCCTTCCCTTGCCTGCTTCTGCGCTCGAAGAGCGCAGAAGCCAGCTCCGAACACCCCTGCGCGATGTGAGCAGTTTCCACACGAGCAGCTTGGCTGCACCACACCCTGGAGTCCCTTCCCTTGCCTGCTTCTGCGCTCGAAGAGCGCAGAAGCCAGCTCCGAACCCCCCTGCGCGATGTGAGCAGTTTCCACACGAGCAGCTTGGCTGCACCACACCCTGGAGTCCCTTCCCTTGCCTGCTTCTGCGCTCGAAGAGCGCAGAAGCCAGCTCCGAACCCCCCTGCGCGATGTGAGCAGTTTCCACACGAGCAGCTTGGCTGCACCACACCCTGGAGTCCCTTCCCTTGCCTGCTCCGAACCCCTCCCACCCTTGAGCGACAAGAGGTTCGCTCGTGTAATGCTTGCATTGAAGGATTTCGCGCCCCATCGCCAACGCCGTGTTGGCCTGTTTGAATTTTTACCTTTCGCGCCCGAACAACTCGTCCGAAAACTCGTCCGCAGTTTTTTGCTTGTGTGCGTTTAACGGCGAGTCACAAGACTGTTCTATGCAAGATCCAGTTTGTTAGGTCAAAAAGCAGTTTAAGATCGGCATTCTTCACTTGTGGAGCGGCAATGAAAGTTGTCGAAAAAACACATCACCAAACTCACTGTATGAATCTACCTCCTAGATTAACTTGAGAATGTTCTTTTGCTGTTTTTCTTATACGACGCTGCGCCTTATGACGTATTCTGTAAATAGATAAATGAATACAAAAGGCGCCATCGCCAAACTGAGGATATTGAAAAGTTTGTTGGCATCAATGATGAGAGCGGCCATCTTCTGACAGACCGCAAAAAGGCGCTCAAGCGATGGCGTGATTACTTTGAGGAAATTTCCACTATGGAATTTCCTCATCCATCCCTTCTGTGGCTTCTGTTCACGGTCCCGTTCACAAGATCACCGTGGAGGAAACAGAAGCGGCTCTGAAGAAGATGAAGCCCGGTAAGGCGACAGGGCCGGATGATCTGGCAGCCGATGTTTGGAAGTCGAAGCTCTGGTATCCTGCTGAGTGGTTCACTGAGTTCTTTAACCAGGTAGTAAAGGAGAAGAAAGTACCGGAGTGTTGGCACAACAGTACGACGATTCCGATCTGGAAGAAGAAGGGCAGTCCTGCGGACTGCTCCAATTATCGTCCGATTCGCTTGCTTTCGCATAGCATGAAGATCTTCGAGCGAATCCTCGATAGAAGAATCCGTGAAATCGTCCAGCTTTCCAGCAATCAGTGCGGCTTCGTGGCTGGCTGTGGCACCGTTGATGCCATACACGCCGCCCGCCTCCTGATAGAAAAGCATCGCGAGAAACAGAAGCCAGTGCATATCGCCTTCCTCGACTTGGAGAAGGCCTTTGACCGCGTACCGCGTGAAGTGATATGGTACGCCTTGCGACATCATGGAGTTCCCGAAGAGCTCATAGGGTGGGTGCGAATTCTCTACTCTTGTCCAAAGAGTCGAGTGCAAGCTGCAGCTGGAACCTCGATGGAGTTCCCCATCTCTGTCGGGGTACACCAGGGTTCTGCGCTTTCCCCACTCCTCTTTGTTGTCGTCATGGATGCCATCACACGAGATCTTCAGAAGCCCGTCCCTTGGACGTTGCTTTGTGCCGATGACGTGATGCTCGCTAGCGAAGATAAAGATGAGGCACTATTGTACGTTCGGGACCCCAGAGGACGAGGAGAGGACGAAAAAAAATTTTCTCCCAAACTTCGCCTATGGGGGTTATTTGGGGTGCTGATCACGAATCTGACATCCGTTATTCGTTTTACGCTGGAGTTTGGGCGCAATCGGTGACCATTACCTTACTCACCGGTACCCACCGTAACCTACCGTACTCCAGCGTAAAACGAAAAACGGATGTCAGATTCGTGATCAGCATCCCAAATAACCCCATAGGCGAAGTTTGGGCGAAATCGGTGATTATGACCTCGACAGCCTTAGTCACCGGTACCTACCGTAACCTACCGTAATCGGCCGAAATTTCAAAAACGGTTGTCAGATTCGTGATCAGCACCCCAAATAACCCTCCTGGACGAGGTTTGGGCGAAAAAAAAATTTTTCGACCTCTCCTCGTCCTCTGGAGTCCCGAAGGTACAATCGTGCCAAAGATGAGCGAGAGGTGCAAGCTTAGTGTGATCGCTTGGAGCGGTTTGGACTCAGATTGAACGTGAAGAAGACCGAATATCTAGCGACGGACTTTACTGAGTCCAGCTCCATCAAGGTTAATGGCATCGAGTTCCCACGCACTTCGGTTTTTAAGTACCTGGGATCAGCAGTAGCATCCGATGGCAATCTGATGACTGAAGTGAACTCACGCGTGAGTGCAGCTTGGTCCAAGTGGCGCTCGTTGACTGGCGTGCTCTGCGACAAGAAGATATCAGAGCGCTTTAAGTCGAAGACCTAGAGCAGTCGTCCGGCCGGTAGCGATGTACGGCGCTGAGTGTTGGCCAGCGACCAAGGAAGTTGAAACGCGCCTCAGCGTCATAGAGACGAAGATGCTGCGCTGGACGGCCAGAGTCACGCGCATGAATCGCTCATCATCCGGAACGATGGCATTCGGCAGAAGTTCGGTGTCACGCCGATAGCCGACAAGATGCGCGAAGCTCGCTTACGATGGTACGGCCACGTTCTGCGTGGAAAGGAAGATAGCGTCCGCAAGATAGGCCTTGGGTTGGAAGTGTCAGGAAAGCGGCCTAGAGGACGCCCCTTGTCCAATACGTTACATACGGACTTGAAAGTAGCTAGTGTCCACCCTGATCTAGCGGTGGATCGGGAGAGGTGGCGTCATGACATCAGAATAGCGGAACCCGCTATGAAGCGGGACAGACGCTGATGAAGAAGAAGACGAATACAAAAGACGCCTACCGCTATCTTCAGGGTGTGTGAGGAGTTTATCGTTTTCAATTCTTCGCTGTGTTATTGTTTTGTTTTTTCATAGTTATTGCTGCCTTGGCTAAGTTATCATAAGTTATTATTACTTTGTTTGCTTTGTTGCTTGGATTTCCATGTATAAAATGATGTTGTATTAGTTTCGTGTGTGTCGAATGAGATTTTTATGGTGGACCTTTTATTACGCGGCCTGTCGTTTCGACGCTATCGTCTTCAGAGGGGATACGCAGTTCTGCGAGAGTGGTCTAGCACTCTAGTATTTTATGTAGGGTCTGCGTCGAAACGTCAGACCGCGTAATAAAAGATCCACCATAAAAAACCTCCTTCGGCACACGAGAAACCGACACAAGATCAATTTACTATGTCGACGTTTCGTGAAAAGAGGAGCTGGAATCCTATTTCTGGAGAGTTTTGGCACAAAGCGTTCTGGTGGTCCCGCAACGATAGCCCGATACTGTGAGGAAAACTCGTCCAATTCGCTGGGTAACTCGTCCCTATCGTTGGAGGATTAGCAGCGAGAAAGAAAAACGGCCAGAATTGAAGCGCTAAGAGACAGCTGGTGAGCCGAACAGGTCCATCAGCGATGGAAACTGAATCCTCGCAGCTCGAAAAACACCGTTCGTTCACACGCTTCTCCTCGTCGTCCGTGGTGTGTCCTTCGCGAGAGTTTTTCGCTGTCGTGGGAAGATTCGCGCGCCGTCACCTGCGGACGAGTCCGCCGCCGCCGCTCTCCCTTGCACTTCGTTGTCTACCACCGTCCATTCGGCCGCCAGCGGTTTTTTATCGACGACCAGCAGGGGCCTCTTTCCGGGGAGTTTTGCTCATTAGTGGCGCAGGATGGACTGGCCACCCGACCACCACAAGCGGGGCGGCGGCCGCCCGGCCGTCACCGGGGTCGACCGAGGACGAGGGCAGCATGATGGCACGTAAAAACACCCCCACGTGCAATCGATTGGGTCAGCCTCTCGCGATGGGGCGCGCTCGCGCACCGTGCAGTGGAGCTGGTCACGCGTCATAGCACTGGTTTAGCAACTTCGAGGTGAACAGGAGTTTACATTATGGAAGACAGTGCCGACTTAAAGTGATTCGAAATTACATTCACGACCGCCGTATTTCACAGTAAACGCTAAGGAGAAGCACATTGCAAGAGCTGTTACGGAACTGAGGCACGGTAGATGCTAAACAAATACACTTTGGAACTGCTCTTACGATTCGTGGTTGTAAATGCTGCTGCTTATTGAGTGTATGCGTCACACACTCAGTTTTGCTCATACAGATCTCTTGTCCACGTTTTTTAGAAGAATGGCATCAATTTCGACGTTATTATATGGGTTTGGTCCAAAATGCCTGATTTAAACAGTTACCGCTACTCAGAATTAATCTCAATGAAAGCTGAAAAAATCTACATGCCCTTGGTGATAATGTCAAAGGTTGGAGTTCCACGGTTATCAAATGGAAGGCTTCCAGGGATGAAACATGGTAGTTTGAGTTGGTTTCATAATTTTGGCCTTAGGTTTAGGGTCTCCGCTCTTCACTACTGGTCTTACATATGTTTATATGCGTGCACTAAACGTTGTTTATCGTCTATTCCGAGACATCTAAAGATAAGGTACGTGAACTGCAACGCTTAACCAGCAGAGCACTCCGACCCTCTCAATCTCATGTGTACATTTTTCTCGGAGGCAAAAGGTAACTTCCAGATTTGACCACTCATAAAACTTTTCCAGTACACGATGTATTCTCTCCGCATTCAATTTTCCTATATATCTTGATATCATTTGCAAACTGCTTACAAGAACGCCGCTTTCCTCAAGAATTAACTAAGAATTCGTATATACCGAAGAGTACTGAAGAAAGGACCCTTCCCTGGGGACCTCTGCTCTTCACTAGCTTACAGACTAAAAAGTAGCTCCTATGTTGACTTGACTCACATATTATTCAGCACCGATTTTCGGGTTTTACTTAATATCTTTTATCTTTTATTAACACAAATTATGGAGGAAATTTGCCTCAGTCACCAGTGGTGATTTAATGGACCAGTGGTCTGTGCGTCAAGTTGACGCTTTTAAATTTAATCTAATTACTTATTTGCTAACCGATAATTTGTTTATTGACTAAGCATACATTACACCTTTCTGCTCTTTTTAGTTCTGTATTTTTATTAAATAAAGGCAAAAATGTTCAAAGCACTAATCCAATCCTGTATTTTATCAACAAAAACTCTAAACACTAATATCATGTACCTAATCCAATCCTGTATTTTATCAACAAAACTCTAAACACTAATATCTTGTACCTAATAACTTATAGTCTAACACATAAGACCTTATATATGGTTACTGATTTGCTCCATATCTAATTACAACACAGTATCCCCCTCCCCCGTTTATTTTTGTTGTTGTTATTTACGTTTTTGTTGTTGTTTTTAAAGGGAACCTTGACATCCCGCTTTCAACTCATTAACTACAAAAAAGAGGACCTACCCTCTTACTAAAAATAGGGGTTAGTACTGATGGGGTTTATAAAAGTCAAAATAGTCGTGAGCAGTTTATTTTGGCGCCTCCAGTACTAACCGTACCCATGTGGTACAAAACGGGTTCGACAACCCCGTAGGGCAGCCCCCTAAAACCCATTATGGGAAACTGCTCACTGTACTTGGGCTGGACCTCCCAGGTACTTTGATACTAGGTCTGCAAATGAATTTAACTATAACATAGCTAACTATCATACCCTAAACAAATTCATAAAATATAAAAATGGGAGCAATCAATATTCCATTAAAAATTTTGGAAACTCCAGTAAAGGGTCAATTTGCAGTTCTGACTGTAGGTACTGTAAACAAATCAATTTTGAAAACCACATTATTTCTTATGTTACTAAAGTTTATATAAATACCTATAAAAAGGAAGATACTAATTGTAAAACTAAATCTGTAGTTTACTGTATTAACTGCGACTCTTGTAAGCTTCAATATGTCGGAATAACTACTAGATCATTAAAAGAAAGAATCAGAGAGCACATTTATTACACTAATAACAAAAAGAAATACACTCCACTCTATGAACATTTTCATCAATGTGGGTCAATTCCAAAGTTTACAGTTTTAGACGCCTTAGAAGAAAACATAGACAAAAACAAATTATTTAACAAAGAATTATTTTGGATTAAACTTCTAAATAGTGCTTATCCATTTGGTCTTAATGACAACATAAAAGGCTATGGAAATATATCTTCTATAATTAATCCACTTGATTATAAAACAAATCATCCATTTTACTCACTTCAGATTGTAAAAGAAAGAACAAATAGAGGAAGTAAAAGAAGAAGTAAAAACAAAAATTGTTATAATACAAACCAATTTATACAATATCTCAGTAACGAAGAAAACATTAAAGTCTTTGAAGTTTATAACAAAATCAAGATGCTAAATAAACAAAATTTGGATACACTTGTTAATCTCAGTTTAAGTAAAGACTTCCTTGGCAATGTTAATCAAAAAACTAAGCTTATTGTTCTGTGCTTGCTGACACATATAAAATACAATACAAACAATAACATCAAACAAGTAGAAAAAAAATTATTTAATTATGTAGACATGGAATATAAAGGTGATATTTTTGACCGTATTAACTTTAATAAAATATTCAACAGCAGCAAAGTTAAAGAAATAATCAGAAGTACCTCCACAAAAGAATTTATTCCTTTCAGAGTAGTGTATACCTATAAGCGACCTATATCTACTACTATTTTCAACTATAATCAATTTCTAAAAAACGCAAATCTTGAAAGTTATAAAGATATACTCAATAGAGAATGCATATGTAAAACAGAAAAAAGTAAATACAGCTCATTCATTGACACTACTCATTGTCATATTATCACAGGTAATCTAAACATTATAGAACACCAACACTTGAAAGAAATTATGGTAAAAGGCACAAAATATAGACCAGTAATAGGTTACACCAGAGATATAGTGCATAACACATATAAATCCACTGTCGAAAAAGTTATTAATCACATAAGTAGATCCCATGGAATTTCGACAGACCAAAAGAACCAATTGAACAATTTCTTTGCAATAGAATACAGAAACAAAATAAAACCATTGCTAAGTCATATTAACATTAGTAATAAAGTTTATATACCGTACCATACAATACAAAGACTACAAAAAGATTTTATATTTTGTCCATTGGATAAAGCAAGCAATAATTATGGTATTATTTGCAAAAAATTTTACATACTTAACCTAATGAAAGAAATGGGAATTACATATGATAACGAAAATGATGTCTTTAACAACAGTAACACTAATAATACATATGTTAATTTGAACGTTTCTAATAAGCTGCCCATAATAGAAAAGCATCAACAATTCCAAATAAGAAATAAATTAAGCGTAGATTCAAATGTAGATTTACCAATTATTTATTCACTGCCTAAACTTCATAAAGACCCTGTGAAATTTAGATTTATTACCGGGGCATATAATAGCAGTGTTAAGCCCTTAGCCCTAGAACTTTGTTGTATATTTACTTTTCTAAAAACACACTTTATTAATTACGCCAATAACGTAGCTAGTAATACAAGGTCTATTAAAACATATTGGGCTATCAAAAATTCTAACATAACACCAGAACTAGCAAGTATTGACGCAGATAATGTTAAATTGTATTCCGCTGATTTTACAGACATGTTCACTAGCATGCCTCATACTGTTATAATGGAAAAAATGAAAAATCTTATTATTCTTTGCTTCAAAAATTCTGGAAAAAATTTCATAGCCTGTAATGGATATAAAACTTTCTATACTGATAACTCAACTCAAAATAATAAATATAGGTATTATAATATAACGGATCTTTTATATTTAATAGACTACTTATTGAAAAATAGTTACTGCATATTCGCCAGTATAGTATTTAAACAAAATAAAGGAGTTCCTCAAGGAGGTAACTTCAGCCCTTTACTCGCTGACTTAACCATGTCTATGTTTGAATTTGAATACTCTAAGAATACAATTTTAAATAGAAACCAATTGTTTAAGCCTTTTAGATATATGGACGACATACTTATAGTTCATAATTACAAAGAAAGCCATATTGATTACATACTTACTTTAGTTTATAAAAACACATTGGAATTTAAAAAAACACACGAAAGTGAATACAAATGTAACTATCTCGACCTAACTATTGAAGTCGTAAATAATAAAATTGAAAACAACCTATACAACAAAACAGATTCTTTCAATTTTAAAGTAAATAGGTTTCCACACGTAGACTCACAGATTTCAATCAAAATTAAACATAATGTCATTTATACAGAAACACTTAGAATAGCTACTGTCTGTTCAACATTTCAATATTTTTGCACTAAGATAAGAGAACTTCACAGAATACTTAGACATAATGGATATAGCACAGAATTTATTACCGAAAATATAAGAAAGTGTCTAAATAAAAACAGGCAAATACTATATAAGTACAGCATGTTAGATAACTATAATAAAGCAATAAACTTTATAAAAACACTCAAATAGCTCGAAGTAGTTTTCCATCTCCTTCCATTGAACTTATAAATTTATTCTGAATAAACAAATAAATAAATAAACATCGTAATTACGTTGAAAAAAGTAGTGATTTTTTAATAGAATCACTTGTAAGTAGCACCTCCATTCTCAGCGTGTAAAGAATGAAATGAATACCGTAATGATAACATATATCACAATATCTATCCTGATACCGTACAATAGAGCACAGTATGAATTACTTTATATAGAAAGAAGAAAGAGAGTGGCTGTAGCAACAGAATTTTGTAAGTTTATTATTTTTCACTAACAATATTTAACAAAAAATGTTTTAAAATTATTTCAAACTTAAACGAATTGTAATAAAATCTTTTCTAAAATTAAATATGTGTACAATTTTATAAATTTCTTCGTTTTAACGTTTTATGGTAAAAAATTTAAAAAATAATGCTGTCATAAAAATAGAATAAATGAATAAATAAATAGTTGAAAATATGGAAAACTAAAAAATAAAAATACAAAATTATTATATTGACAATAAATAAATAAATTATAACACCTCTTTCTTCACTGATGAGCCACCGGGGAGGTGTTATAATTTACAAGGTTCGTCTGAAGGAAGGTGGCGAAACGAACCATAAAAGTTATTATCTTGGTTCTTCAAATTATTAAAATGTATTTGAATGTACTGAATAAGTGTGTACCTTCGAGGGTAACCCGAGGACACATATTATTCAGCACCGATTTTCGGGTTTTACTTAATATCTTTTATCTTTTATTAACACAAATTATGGAGGAAATTTGCCTCAGTCACCAGTGGTGATTTAATGGACCAGTGGTCTGTGCGTCAAGTTGACGCTTTTAAATTTAATCTAATTACTTATTTGCTAACCGATAATTTGTTTATTGACTAAGCATACATTACACCTTTCTGCTCTTTTTAGTTCTGTATTTTTATTAAATAAAGGCAAAAATGTTCAAAGCACTAATCCAATCCTGTATTTTATCAACAAAAACTCTAAACACTAATATCATGTACCTAATCCAATCCTGTATTTTATCAACAAAACTCTAAACACTAATATCTTGTACCTAATAACTTATAGTCTAACACATAAGACCTTATATATGGTTACTGATTTGCTCCATATCTAATTACAACACAGTATCCCCCTCCCCCGTTTATTTTTGTTGTTGTTATTTACGTTTTTGTTGTTGTTTTTAAAGGGAACCTTGACATCCCGCTTTCAACTCATTAACTACAAAAAAGAGGACCTACCCTCTTACTAAAAATAGGGGTTAGTACTGATGGGGTTTATAAAAGTCAAAATAGTCGTGAGCAGTTTATTTTGGCGCCTCCAGTACTAACCGTACCCATGTGGTACAAAACGGGTTCGACAACCCCGTAGGGCAGCCCCCTAAAACCCATTATGGGAAACTGCTCACTGTACTTGGGCTGGACCTCCCAGGTACTTTGATACTAGGTCTGCAAATGAATTTAACTATAACATAGCTAACTATCATACCCTAAACAAATTCATAAAATATAAAAATGGGAGCAATCAATATTCCATTAAAAATTTTGGAAACTCCAGTAAAGGGTCAATTTGCAGTTCTGACTGTAGGTACTGTAAACAAATCAATTTTGAAAACCACATTATTTCTTATGTTACTAAAGTTTATATAAATACCTATAAAAAGGAAGATACTAATTGTAAAACTAAATCTGTAGTTTACTGTATTAACTGCGACTCTTGTAAGCTTCAATATGTCGGAATAACTACTAGATCATTAAAAGAAAGAATCAGAGAGCACATTTATTACACTAATAACAAAAAGAAATACACTCCACTCTATGAACATTTTCATCAATGTGGGTCAATTCCAAAGTTTACAGTTTTAGACGCCTTAGAAGAAAACATAGACAAAAACAAATTATTTAACAAAGAATTATTTTGAATTAAACTTCTAAATAGTGCTTATCCATTTGGTCTTAATGACAACATAAAAGGCTATGGAAATATATCTTCTATAATTAATCCACTTGATTATAAAACAAATCATCCATTTTACTCACTTCAGATTGTAAAAGAAAGAACAAATAGAGGAAGTAAAAGAAGAAGTAAAAACAAAAATTGTTATAATACAAACCAATTCATACAATATCTCAGTAACGAAGAAAACATTAAAGTCTTTGAAGTTTATAACAAAATCAAGATGCTAAATAAACAAAATTTGGATACACTTGTTAATCTCAGTTTAAGTAAAGACTTCCTTGGCAATGTTAATCAAAAAACTAAGCTTATTGTTCTGTGCTTGCTGACACATATAAAATACAATACAAACAATAACATCAAACAAGTAGAAAAAAAATTATTTAATTATGTAGACATGGAATATAAAGGTGATATTTTTGACCGTATTAACTTTAATAAAATATTCAACAGCAGCAAAGTTAAAGAAATAATCAGAAGTACCTCCACAAAAGAATTTATTCCTTTCAGAGTAGTGTATACCTATAAGCGACCTATATCTACTACTATTTTCAACTATAATCAATTTCTAAAAAACGCAAATCTTGAAAGTTATAAAGATATACTCAATAGAGAATGCATATGTAAAACAGAAAAAAGTAAATACAGCTCATTCATTGACACTACTCATTGTCATATTATCACAGGTAATCTAAACATTATAGAACACCAACACTTGAAAGAAATTATGGTAAAAGGCACAAAATATAGACCAGTAATAGGTTACACCAGAGATATAGTGCATAACACATATAAATCCACTGTCGAAAAAGTTATTAATCACATAAGTAGATCCCATGGAATTTCGACAGACCAAAAGAACCAATTGAACAATTTCTTTGCAATAGAATACAGAAACAAAATAAAACCATTGCTAAGTCATATTAACATTAGTAATAAAGTTTATATACCGTACCATACAATACAAAGACTACAAAAAGATTTTATATTTTGTCCATTGGATAAAGCAAGCAATAATTATGGTATTATTTGCAAAAAATTTTACATACTTAACCTAATGAAAGAAATGGGAATTACATATGATAACGAAAATGATGTCTTTAACAACAGTAACACTAATAATACATATGTTAATTTGAACGTTTCTAATAAGCTGCCCATAATAGAAAAGCATCAACAATTCCAAATAAGAAATAAATTAAGCGTAGATTCAAATGTAGATTTACCAATTATTTATTCACTGCCTAAACTTCATAAAGACCCTGTGAAATTTAGATTTATTACCGGGGCATATAATAGCAGTGTTAAGCCCTTAGCCCTAGAACTTTGTTGTATATTTACTTTTCTAAAAACACACTTTATTAATTACGCCAATAACGTAGCTAGTAATACAAGGTCTATTAAAACATATTGGGCTATCAAAAATTCTAACATAACACCAGAACTAGCAAGTATTGACGCAGATAATGTTAAATTGTATTCCGCTGATTTTACAGACATGTTCACTAGCATGCCTCATACTGTTATAATGGAAAAAATGAAAAATCTTATTATTCTTTGCTTCAAAAATTCTGGAAAAAATTTCATAGCCTGTAATGGATATAAAACTTTCTATACTGATAACTCAACTCAAAATAATAAATATAGGTATTATAATATAACGGATCTTTTATATTTAATAGACTACTTATTGAAAAATAGTTACTGCATATTCGCCAGTATAGTATTTAAACAAAATAAAGGAGTTCCTCAAGGAGGTAACTTCAGCCCTTTACTCGCTGACTTAACCATGTCTATGTTTGAATTTGAATACTCTAAGAATACAATTTTAAATAGAAACCAATTGTTTAAGCCTTTTAGATATATGGACGACATACTTATAGTTCATAATTACAAAGAAAGCCATATTGATTACATACTTACTTTAGTTTATAAAAACACATTGGAATTTAAAAAAACACACGAAAGTGAATACAAATGTAACTATCTCGACCTAACTATTGAAGTCGTAAATAATAAAATTGAAAACAACCTATACAACAAAACAGATTCTTTCAATTTTAAAGTAAATAGGTTTCCACACGTAGACTCACAGATTTCAATCAAAATTAAACATAATGTCATTTATACAGAAACACTTAGAATAGCTACTGTCTGTTCAACATTTCAATATTTTTGCACTAAGATAAGAGAACTTCACAGAATACTTAGACATAATGGATATAGCACAGAATTTATTACCGAAAATATAAGAAAGTGTCTAAATAAAAACAGGCAAATACTATATAAGTACAGCATGTTAGATAACTATAATAAAGCAATAAACTTTATAAAAACACTCAAATAGCTCGAAGTAGTTTTCCATCTCCTTCCATTGAACTTATAAATTTATTCTGAATAAACAAATAAATAAATAAACATCGTAATTACGTTGAAAAAAGTAGTGATTTTTTAATAGAATCACTTGTAAGTAGCACCTCCATTCTCAGCGTGTAAAGAATGAAATGAATACCGTAATGATAACATATATCACAATATCTATCCTGATACCGTACAATAGAGCACAGTATGAATTACTTTATATAGAAAGAAGAAAGAGAGTGGCTGTAGCAACAGAATTTTGTAAGTTTATTATTTTTCACTAACAATATTTAACAAAAAATGTTTTAAAATTATTTCAAACTTAAACGAATTGTAATAAAATCTTTTCTAAAATTAAATATGTGTACAATTTTATAAATTTCTTCGTTTTAACGTTTTATGGTAAAAAATTTAAAAAATAATGCTGTCATAAAAATAGAATAAATGAATAAATAAATAGTTGAAAATATGGAAAACTAAAAAATAAAAATACAAAATTATTATATTGACAATAAATAAATAAATTATAACACCTCTTTCTTCACTGATGAGCCACCGGGGAGGTGTTATAATTTACAAGGTTCGTCTGAAGGAAGGTGGCGAAACGAACCATAAAAGTTATTATCTTGGTTCTTCAAATTATTAAAATGTATTTGAATGTACTGAATAAGTGTGTACCTTCGAGGGTAACCCGAGGACACATATTATTCAGCACCGATTTTCGGGTTTTACTTAATATCTTTTATCTTTTATTAACACAAATTATGGAGGAAATTTGCCTCAGTCACCAGTGGTGATTTAATGGACCAGTGGTCTGTGCGTCAAGTTGACGCTTTTAAATTTAATCTAATTACTTATTTGCTAACCGATAATTTGTTTATTGACTAAGCATACATTACACCTTTCTGCTCTTTTTAGTTCTGTATTTTTATTAAATAAAGGCAAAAATGTTCAAAGCACTAATCCAATCCTGTATTTTATCAACAAAAACTCTAAACACTAATATCATGTACCTAATCCAATCCTGTATTTTATCAACAAAACTCTAAACACTAATATCTTGTACCTAATAACTTATAGTCTAACACATAAGACCTTATATATGGTTACTGATTTGCTCCATATCTAATTACAACACAGTATCCCCCTCCCCCGTTTATTTTTGTTGTTGTTATTTACGTTTTTGTTGTTGTTTTTAAAGGGAACCTTGACATCCCGCTTTCAACTCATTAACTACAAAAAAGAGGACCTACCCTCTTACTAAAAATAGGGGTTAGTACTGATGGGGTTTATAAAAGTCAAAATAGTCGTGAGCAGTTTATTTTGGCGCCTCCAGTACTAACCGTACCCATGTGGTACAAAACGGGTTCGACAACCCCGTAGGGCAGCCCCCTAAAACCCATTATGGGAAACTGCTCACTGTACTTGGGCTGGACCTCCTAGGTACTTTGATACTAGGTCTGCAAATGAATTTAACTATAACATAGCTAACTATCATACCCTAAACAAATTCATAAAATATAAAAATGGGAGCAATCAATATTCCATTAAAAATTTTGGAAACTCCAGTAAAGGGTCAATTTGCAGTTCTGACTGTAGGTACTGTAAACAAATCAATTTTGAAAACCACATTATTTCTTATGTTACTAAAGTTTATATAAATACCTATAAAAAGGAAGATACTAATTGTAAAACTAAATCTGTAGTTTACTGTATTAACTGCGACTCTTGTAAGCTTCAATATGTCGGAATAACTACTAGATCATTAAAAGAAAGAATCAGAGAGCACATTTATTACACTAATAACAAAAAGAAATACACTCCACTCTATGAACTTTTTCATCAATGTGGGTCAATTCCAAAGTTTACAGTTTTAGACGCCTTAGAAGAAAACATAGACAAAAACAAATTATTTAACAAAGAATTATTTTGGATTAAACTTCTAAATAGTGCTTATCCATTTGGTCTTAATGACAACATAAAAGGCTATGGAAATATATCTTCTATAATTAATCCACTTGATTATAAAACAAATCATCCATTTTACTCACTTCAGATTGTAAAAGAAAGAACAAATAGAGGAAGTAAAAGAAGAAGTAAAAACAAAAATTGTTATAATACAAACCAATTTATACAATATCTCAGTAACGAAGAAAACATTAAAGTCTTTGAAGTTTATAACAAAATCAAGATGCTAAATAAACAAAATTTGGATACACTTGTTAATCTCAGTTTAAGTAAAGACTTCCTTGGCAATGTTAATCAAAAAACTAAGCTTATTGTTCTGTGCTTGCTGACACATATAAAATACAATACAAACAATAACATCAAACAAGTAAAAAAAATTATTTAATTATGTAGACATGGAATATAAAGGTGATATTTTTGACCGTATTAACTTTAATAAAATATTCAACAGCAGCAAAGTTAAAGAAATAATCAGAAGTACCTCCACAAAAGAATTTATTCCTTTCAGAGTAGTGTATACCTATAAGCGACCTATATCTACTACTATTTTCAACTATAATCAATTTCTAAAAAACGCAAATCTTGAAAGTTATAAAGATATACTCAATAGAGAATGCATATGTAAAACAGAAAAAAGTAAATACAGCTCATTCATTGACACTACTCATTGTCATATTATCACAGGTAATCTAAACATTATAGAACACCAACACTTGAAAGAAATTATGGTAAAAGGCACAAAATATAGACCAGTAATAGGTTACACCAGAGATATAGTGCATAACACATATAAATCCACTGTCGAAAAAGTTATTAATCACATAAGTAGATCCCATGGAATTTCGACAGACCAAAAGAACCAATTGAACAATTTCTTTGCAATAGAATACAGAAACAAAATAAAACCATTGCTAAGTCATATTAACATTAGTAATAAAGTTTATATACCGTACCATACAATACAAAGACTACAAAAAGATTTTATATTTTGTCCATTGGATAAAGCAAGCAATAATTATGGTATTATTTGCAAAAAATTTTACATACTTAACCTAATGAAAGAAATGGGAATTACATATGATAACGAAAATGATGTCTTTAACAACAGTAACACTAATAATACATATGTTAATTTGAACGTTTCTAATAAGCTGCCCATAATAGAAAAGCATCAACAATTCCAAATAAGAAATAAATTAAGCGTAGATTCAAATGTAGATTTACCAATTATTTATTCACTGCCTAAACTTCATAAAGACCCTGTGAAATTTAGATTTATTACCGGGGCATATAATAGCAGTGTTAAGCCCTTAGCCCTAGAACTTTGTTGTATATTTACTTTTCTAAAAACACACTTTATTAATTACGCCAATAACGTAGCTAGTAATACAAGGTCTATTAAAACATATTGGGCTATCAAAAATTCTAACATAACACCAGAACTAGCAAGTATTGACGCAGATAATGTTAAATTGTATTCCGCTGATTTTACAGACATGTTCACTAGCATGCCTCATACTGTTATAATGGAAAAAATGAAAAATCTTATTATTCTTTGCTTCAAAAATTCTGGAAAAAATTTCATAGCCTGTAATGGATATAAAACTTTCTATACTGATAACTCAACTCAAAATAATAAATATAGGTATTATAATATAACGGATCTTTTATATTTAATAGACTACTTATTGAAAAATAGTTACTGCATATTCGCCAGTATAGTATTTAAACAAAATAAAGGAGTTCCTCAAGGAGGTAACTTCAGCCCTTTACTCGCTGACTTAACCATGTCTATGTTTGAATTTGAATACTCTAAGAATACAATTTTAAATAGAAACCAATTGTTTAAGCCTTTTAGATATATGGACGACATACTTATAGTTCATAATTACAAAGAAAGCCATATTGATTACATACTTACTTTAGTTTATAAAAACACATTGGAATTTAAAAAAACACACGAAAGTGAATACAAATGTAACTATCTCGACCTAACTATTGAAGTCGTAAATAATAAAATTGAAAACAACCTATACAACAAAACAGATTCTTTCAATTTTAAAGTAAATAGGTTTCCACACGTAGACTCACAGATTTCAATCAAAATTAAACATAATGTCATTTATACAGAAACACTTAGAATAGCTACTGTCTGTTCAACATTTCAATATTTTTGCACTAAGATAAGAGAACTTCACAGAATACTTAGACATAATGGATATAGCACAGAATTTATTACCGAAAATATAAGAAAGTGTCTAAATAAAAACAGGCAAATACTATATAAGTACAGCATGTTAGATAACTATAATAAAGCAATAAACTTTATAAAAACACTCAAATAGCTCGAAGTAGTTTTCCATCTCCTTCCATTGAACTTATAAATTTATTCTGAATAAACAAATAAATAAATAAACATCGTAATTACGTTGAAAAAAGTAGTGATTTTTTAATAGAATCACTTGTAAGTAGCACCTCCATTCTCAGCGTGTAAAGAATGAAATGAATACCGTAATGATAACATATATCACAATATCTATCCTGATACCGTACAATAGAGCACAGTATGAATTACTTTATATAGAAAGAAGAAAGAGAGTGGCTGTAGCAACAGAATTTTGTAAGTTTATTATTTTTCACTAACAATATTTAACAAAAAATGTTTTAAAATTATTTCAAACTTAAACGAATTGTAATAAAATCTTTTCTAAAATTAAATATGTGTACAATTTTATAAATTTCTTCGTTTTAACGTTTTATGGTAAAAAATTTAAAAAATAATGCTGTCATAAAAATAGAATAAATGAATAAATAAATAGTTGAAAATATGGAAAACTAAAAAATAAAAATACAAAATTATTATATTGACAATAAATAAATAAATTATAACACCTCTTTCTTCACTGATGAGCCACCGGGGAGGTGTTATAATTTACAAGGTTCGTCTGAAGGAAGGTGGCGAAACGAACCATAAAAGTTATTATCTTGGTTCTTCAAATTATTAAAATGTATTTGAACACTGCGTTCTGAAAGTTAATTCTGTATCCATTTACACACTAAGGGGGTGGAACTTCAGATGTTCAGGGTTTTGCATAAGTCTAGAATGGTCGATCCTATCGAATGCTTTAGAAAGATCAAAAAGATCAATTACATCACTTGTATCAATGTACATGGAGATGTACATTATCAAAGTAAATTACATCTCATACTACATGATACTACGCGTTATCCGTTGCTCGCACGTTGCGCGGGTTATTCGGTCTTCAGTAGTACTGCCGTGTGCTCATAAATACTGCACCAAGTGTTGTAATTGTTTCCAGTTCCATCGAAGCTGCTAAGCCAGTGCACTATGCCGCGTCGTCGGCTCCACTGCACTGCTCGGTGCGCGCGCTCCATCGCGAAGGCCTGACCCAATCGATTGCACGTGGGGGTGTTTTTACGTGCCATCGGGCAGCATGCGCTCATAAATTTCCACGCCGCTGAACACTTCCCGCCCTGGCGCGACCGTTTTTTGAATCGCAGGCCGTTGCGTCGTCACATTTAGTTGTCCTTCGGCCCACTAGAAGCTTCTGGTAGTACCTGGACGACGTGATTCAAGGAGGAACGCCATCGAAAGCCTTCTTCAAGTCAAGTCTTCCTCCAGCATCGTCTTGAAACCTGATAGTTTTGCTCTCACCATTGTGTTGGCCACAGTTATCCCCACCCAATTTGAACGACATGATCAGGTTGGGTAGGGCTAACCCTGGGTATCACAATGATGAATGCGCCTCCTGTTGGGCAACTTTCGTCAAGATATATGTGCTTTGTTTGTACTATTCTTCTCATTGTAGCTTTCTATTTCTCGGGTTTTAAGAGTTCTGTGAAGGGTTTCCTTTGCCGGATACTGCGACTGGTGAAGATTCTAAGGTAATCAGCTTCATATCTTTTATTTCTCACTATTTTTAAGAATAATTTTTCTTTATCCTTCGATTTTGTTTTTAATATTAGGTTGTCCCATAAGTCGCCGCCGTTTTTTCAACGATTCGTTGCAGATTTCACCGGCGGTCTCTTGCACAGCGCTGCATAGCTTTCGAAAGAGAATGATCTGCTCTATCAGAACATGTATTGCATTTCTTTTTTCATCATGAATTTTGTCAATTTTTAGGTCGTTGGAAGTGAAAAGTGAAAAAGTGAAAAAGTAGCTATTGGCGCACTTGTTCTCTCCGCTTAGGTTTTTAATTTTTTGCGCAGTTTTTTCGAGCATTTGGAAGACAATGTTCTGTACTACAAGTATATCTGTTACTGCTATCTGCTCATTTGTCCTTTATTGATTTTTAGGCCAACAAATTGGGACGTCCGACTTTTCCGTCCGAATTTTTACCAAAACTCCGGTTCTGTGGTTGGACTTTTTTGCTTGGTGTCATATGTCGTTTGGAAGAGAATGTCTTGCTCAATAAGGATTTGTGTCGCGTTTATTGGCTCATGCTGATTTCCGTCGAATATTAACAACTGAAGAAGGAGAAGGAGTTGTTGGTGGAGACGATTTTTCTCTTTTTGGCATTTTGTTGATATTCAATAGAAATCAATAAACGCGGCACATATTCTTATAGAATAGGACATTTTCTTTCGAATGACATATATCACCAACCCAAAAAGTCCAACCACAAGGAGCTGTCGGCAAAAATAACCATCCTCCTTTGGACGTCCCAATTTGATCACCTAAAAATCAATAAAGGACAAATGAGCAAATAGCACTAACACATATTCTTGTAGTACAGAACATTATCTTCCAAATGCCCGAAAAAAAAAACTGCGCAAGAAATTCCAAACCTAAACGGAGAGAACAAGTGCGCAAATGGCTACTTTTCACTTTTTCACTTTTCACTTCAACGACCTAAAAATTGACAAAATTCATGATGAAAAAAGAAATGCAATACACGTTCTGATAGAGCAAATCATTCTCTTTCGAAAGCTATGCAGCGCTATGCAAGAGACCGCCGACGAAATCTTCAGTGAATCGTTGAAAAAAAACTGCAAGCACTTATGGGACAACCTAATAGTTTTTTAGCGAAAAAAGTGTTACAGTTGTATTTGAAGCCGCTTCACGCAGTGTTGTTTATACGTTATTTTTGAATTTAATAATATTGGATTCAAGATTTATAATTATTGTTGATTCATCTTATATTTTAATATTTATATTAAAAAGCGGTTTCTGGAGGGACAGTAGGCCTATTGTATCCATCCTAGTCGGGGGGGGGGGGTCTACAGCATAAAATTTATGTAACAAATTGACTTGAGACTTACCAAGCAGCTCCTAAAGAGCACGATAGGCCCTAAAAGAAAAAAATGAAAGAACGGCAAAACAAAATAAAACAAAATCGCCGCGGTTTTACTACCGTCTCGGCGGGCAAAGAGCGACGCAAGGGAGACATGACGCATGCTGACCATCGCCTGACATGTTATAACCACGATCTAACATGCTGAGGAGAGCACATAACGTTACCTGCTTAGAACCGCGGCGAAAACAAATGTAATTTTTTCGTTTTTTTCCTCGTGAATTTTTCTAGTTTAAGTCCTATCTTGTTCTGTAGGAGCCGCTCGGTAAGTCAATAAGTCAATTTTTAACATAGTTTTTAATTCTGTGGACCCTTCCCGACTAGGATAGATCCGGCCTGTTAAATGCCGCGAACGTAGTGGGGTTTCGCGGTCGATCCCATTCGGCTTTTCCATCACGCTTTATGATTTGTGGGGCCAGTGTGTTGTCCGAGCAACGTTCTGTCACCCCTCATTGTTGACCAGTGACGAAACGGCCAAAGTCCGCCGTGCGGCCGTCGTCGAACACTGCCGGAACTTTGATTTTTAGCTTCCCCGCCGAAGACATGCGTCACGCTTTCGTTACTGTTGACCTTTGCTGCAGTGTTGCAGCGAACACATTCATGACATAGCATTGTCCGGCTGACACCCATACCCTTTCAAAGGTAACGACAGCTTGTTCGCCAATTTCGCGGAGTTCCAGACGATCGTTGCGGGAATAGGAGAATGCTCTGCTCATTTCAAAGGAGAAGAAAGGTGGTTGTTGATGTCATCACAATTATTTCTTGCTGTTGTGCAGTTACATGTATTCTCTTAATATCGTTGGTTCCCTGAGTTTCATGTTTGCATATTCTTCTCCTTAGGAATGAAGCTCGAAATGACAAAATCTTTATTGACAACGTTTCGGGGTTAAGCTCTCCTTCAGGTCTAAAATAACTATGATGCTTTGATAAATAATGACAACAAATTACAAATAATAACAAGCGTCGATTGTTGTTATTATTTGTCAAGGCATCAGAGTTATTCTAGATTTGAAGAAAGGCTTAAGGCCCGAAGCGTTGTCAATAAATGTTTTGCTATTTCGAGCCATGCTCTCAAGAAGAAGAATATGTACCTTCGCTGTCTCTCTTTGCATTTTGACCGTTTTCTCAAGCTTCATCGTTTCCTCGTAGTTTTTTTTCGCAATTTTCGTGTCTCTAGACCCTCTTTCCACATTTGAGCCTGTTCATACTTCGAGCGACAAGAGCGACTGGAGCGACTGGGGCGACGGACGTAGTGTGGTGTACGTAAGTAATTACGTATTCTACACTACATTCGTCGCGGAGTGCAGTACGTAATTATTTACGTACACCACACTATATCCGTCGCCCAACTCGCTCTTGTCGCTCTTGTCGCCCGAAGTATGAACAAGCCTTTTTTCGGCTTACCTCGCATGCGCCCTGTTTGTCGACGGTTTTAGTCCCGCTTTTTTGAATAGTGTATGTTCCACATTTACAGTTAAACACATGGAAATCAGCCCTGTTCTGCTTTCTTTTTCGTCTGTTTTCCATGTTTATCGTGTTGTTCATGTCTAGTTCACCCATTTTCGTTCATTTGCTAGTACTCATCTGTAAAGGACGAACGTACACGTCATTCAGAAAGGGCTGAAGAAACGTTAGGTGTGACGAAGACGATCGAAAATTTGAAGAGATGAGTGTTGAAAATTATGAAAAATTAAAAAATATATCGAACCGCCCGGTTGGTGCTAAAATAAACAATGGAATGTATAGTGCCATTATAATACACGGCCTGTTACTGGTCCGATGCGGCCTGCGCCCTCTCTGCTTAGAGTTCACGCTTAGCGATGGAGCACTGAAAATTTCGATTTCCCTCCTCCCTTAACCCCTCACACTTCCTCACTTGTCAGACATCACCTGACTCATGGAGCATCACACATCAATTTTTTCTACGCTTTGACTTGTTCAGTAGGGTTTTAGTTAGAAAATGACTCTAGATGTTCTGAAATGAAGCATTTTACATGAACTGACTCCACAACTCGACTTCTTCGGTGAGCGTTAGGTAGAAAATGATTCTAGAACCAACATTTATACATGTGGACCTGGATATTAGGTAGACAGCATGTCGTAGATCAACAATTCGACCACATGATTGGTTTTCACCGCCGACGCTGTGCATTGTAACGTTTCCCTGAAATTTGACGTCAATTAATCGATGAAATTAGGAAACAACGGTAAGAATTCGTGAAGACATAACTAACTAGAACCCACCGAAGAAGTCTAATTGTGGAGACAGTTCATGTAAAATGCTTCATTTCAATGCATCTAGGGTCATTCTCTAACTAAAGCATACTGAAGACGTCAAAGCGTAGAAACAATTGATGTGTGGTGTTTCGGGCAGGTCATCTCCTGCAAGTGAGGAAGTGTGAGGGCTAGGAGGGATTACATGTGAACTGGTCACCGAAAAGTTCCGTCACGCGCGAGCGGCGAGAGTCAGACGAGCAGAGTGAGTCTCCAGATTGGGCTAGGGAAGGGACTCCGGGGTGTGGCGAGCAGGGAGGCGTGGAGTGCACGAGACGACACGACGAAAAACCGCGCGCCGCCTCGGCACTATGCCAAGCGGACCAGTTCTCCGGCAACGGCTAGGAGGGCGCGCGAAAGTTTCCGCGCTCCATCGCTAAGCGCGATCTCTAAGGGCCTGTTCATACTTCGCGACAGCAGCGACAAGAGCGCAGCGCGCGGAAGTATGAACAGGCGAGAGCATCGACTGGAGCGACAAGAGCGGCTGGAGCGACAACGACGGCGCTTGATGAACACTTTTCGCTCGGTTTTAATCGATTTGCATGTTTTGCACGAGCGACGAGAGCGCAGCGCGCGTGACGTGCGTGGCGTGCGCAGCGACAAAAGCGACAGCGTCGGCGCTAGAGTATGAACACTTTTCGGCGGCGCGCGCTCGGTTTTAATCGATATGCATGTTTCGCATGGGCGACAAGTCGCTCTTGTCACGAAGTATGAACAGGCCCTAAGCAGAGAGGGCGCAGACTGCCGACGCTGTGCACTGTAACGTTTCCTTGAAATTTGACGTCAATTAATCAATGAAATTAGGAAACAACAGTATGAATTCGTGAAGACATCAACGAAGTAACAAGGAGCCGAGCACGTGAATGTACGTGAAATAATGGTCACAATGTTAGCACTTACATTCTATGAGCTGAAATGGGAAGAGCGTTCTCGTGGTCCCGCAGCGATCATCTGTAACTATGTGAAAACTTGTCCATACCGATGGTGGAGTGTCACCAGCGAGGTGGGAAGGGACAGTCCTCTCTGCCTGCTTGTGAACTGATAGTAGGCTATTGTGAAAATGGTAGAGATTGTTTGTCCAGCTGTCGTGCCAGGATTAATATCGCCCCTTTAAATTTTAAAGGTAGGTATATTGAGGGCCTGTTCATAGTCTGTGGCGAGAGCGACTGGTCGCCCGAACTAAACATGCTTATCGATTTTTGTCGGCCGGCATTTCGATATTAATCGATGCGTATCTTTTGCACGAGCCACCGATTCCTACCCGTCGCAGACTAAAAAACAGCAAACAGGCTCGGGAGTAGCCTACTGGAAGACCTTTCTTAGCAGTTTCCTAGAAGGAAGGGGGGCCTTTTCTGTGTTTGTTTTGAATTTTTTCGACTTCTACTAGGATAATTGGCGATGATGGTGTGGTTACGTTAGTTAGTTATGAGTATCTAACTTATTCGAATAAGCAGTTCCTAAGTGATCAGTTGTTAATTCCGCACCAATTGCATAATTTTGCAGATTTCTATGTATTTTACATATGCATATGTATTTATATCTATATACTTTTAAGCCGTTTTTACCTATAAAGGTCAATTAAGATAGATACATTTCGACTCCGTCTCTGTAGTAATGCTATAATTTCTACTTCTCTTTTGTTATTAAAATGTATGTTAGAAAAGGAGCTCAAGATTCCTACGCAATTGGACGGAAGTATACGCTTTTTTCATGAGCACCCACTGCCATTGATTTTTTCTGGCTACTGGAGCTTGCACTTAGCACTTTTTTGTTTGCCGAAGGAAGTAGTTGACTAAACGAGTGCAAAAAAGCGCGGATATTGCGGGCTGGTAACTGGATTCGGCGCTGGCAGCTCGTTTTTATGAGCTTTTCGTCGCAGATTTATGGTGGGCGTGTCCTCAACTATTCACCGCAGAGCTGGGCGTCGTTGATTGTCAGCTTTACATGGAGTTCGTGTCGGACAGAATGTTTCGAGAGTGCTAGGCTGTGTCGCTGACCTTTATTCTAATGGTTCGACACATTTCTCATTTTTCATGTGATGACATTTGCTTCGATTCAGATCTAATGTCGTCGTTCTTTGAATACGAATTGTTGATGAATCCCTTTGCTGTCTTCGTTAGCTACTGTAGGAGCAAGAGGATAGGTGGTGAACGTTCAGTGCCTCTCACTAGGGAAGGGTTCCTAACTCTCATGGAACTTCAAGTGGAGACCAGGGTCATTAGAAAGAGCTCGGAATGCTGATTCGAATGTGGGTGTCAAATGTGGAAAATGAAACTCCTGAGCGAGTTGTGACCTGCCGACGTAGGGTAGCCGGACTCCAGGCTGGAGCTCGCGCGAGAGCGGCGAGGGATGGGGGCTCCATAAAGATGGTGGGCCAGCGGTGACGGTGGCTGAGGGGTAGTGCTCTGTTCTGTCGGATATGAGGTCACTGGTTCGGATCCCCTCTCCGCCGTCTTTCTTGCACATTATGATTTATCTTAGAAATGACCTTTTATTCTGAATAATGAAACCATATATGGTCAATGAAACACGTGTCATAATTCAGAATAAAACGTCTTTTGGAAGATAAATCATGATGCGCAGAAAAGAAGACAGCGAGGGGATCCGAACCAATGACCTCATATCCGACAAACCGGAGCATTACCCCTGCGCCACCGCCACCGCTGGCGGACCATCCTTACAGAGCCTACATCCCTCAACGCTCTCGCGCCAGCTCCACGGTGTAGTCCTGTACACAACTTCGCCAGGTCACAACTCGCTCAGGAGTTTCATTTTGCAATTTTGACACACATATTCGTAATCAGCATTCGGAGCTCTTTCTAATGATCCTGTTCTCCACTTGAAATTCTATGGGAGTTCGAAACCCTTCTCTAGTTAGCTGTTATGTAGCTCAAGATGCCAGCTTTCGCCTTGAGCTCGGTCCCGCCCAGGATTCGAACATTCGAATTCGAATAATTCTATTTGAAATCGATTATTCGGAAATAGCCTCTATTCGAATATATTCGGTTATTCGAAATATTTGGGAAAGCGCAACTATAGCTATCAACCCATCAGTCCCTCCCGGATAGGTGAACTGGTACCACTTCTACTTGGAAAGAATGAACGTGGCTTATCTATCGGCTGACCACTGCAAATCGTTATAGAGGCCTTATTAGGAAGGATGGAAGTCGACTTATATCCTATGAGAGGTGCGCCACGCATTCTACTCCCACGCGATCTCGTTGAAGCGATTTGTATGCGTGTTTGGCCTTCATCACCAATTAAATTGGTCAGAACTTGAAGAATTGTGTTTTCTTCTGCCTTAAGGCAGTACAAATCTTTTTCTTTCTCAAAGTTTTCATTTGTTCGTTGTTCTTTTTAAAAATTTCATTCACTCATGCATATTCTCATGGATATTGTTGACTTGGCAGGTGTCGTACTGTTTTTGGGCAACGTCACGTCAATTAACGAATACGCAAACCGCGGCACGGTTTTTGCGCATCACAAACTCGTCCGATGGGGCGACGCGGGCAATGTGGGATTATGTAGGGAATGCACGCCCCCCCCCCCCAAAAAAAAAAAAAAAAAACTCACCGATTCCAAAGGGATGGAAGACTTGCCAAGCCTATGTGGGACCAGAGGTGTTAATCGATTCGGGTTTCACGCGCAAATAACGCATCCTCATACTGTTCTGTCTGGCGCTGTTCTAGCAGTGAATGCTTCAACGCGCTATGACCGTCTTCTTCCTCCCATTTCCCCATGGATCCTATCAGTTCTTCATAGAACTGGCAAGTTTGTCGCCGTAATATGATATCGTGTTTTCGGCGTGAGTGCATATCGACTCCGGGCTTCTCTCTCCAGTTCCACGAGCGTTGTACTTCTTTGAGAAATGAAAGATTCATTCGAATTGAACTAATGAGATTGATTGATCGATTGCTTTGAAAGCAGCGCCTTCTGCCTATTGCGATACGTTTTGGCCTGTTTTATCACGTCATAGAAATGATTACTCATCGTTAAAGTTTGGACTGACATGTCTTTCATAGCGTAATAACTCCGCATCGAGCTGGACACTTTTCATGTCAAATTGGACACTCTTCTAAGCAAGCCTAAGGCCCCCCTCATACTTCGACGCCGAGCGATGCGGCGCCACGTATGGTGGCCATATTGATTTAGCAACGCGATCGATCAATGTGGCCACTTTACATGCCGTCGCGTCGCTTGGCGTCAGAAGTATAAGCGGGGCCTAAGACTTGAAATTGAAGCGAACTTTTCCAAATCGAAATTGACCTTTAGACAGGTTAAATTACAGACTCAACGAGATGGTTTGAATAATTTTTTGTTCGAAATGTTGAAATGCTTCACCATATCGCTTGATAAGCCGCGTTATCAGGGATCTCGGCAGTGTATTTTCACCGTTAGCGAGCTCTTTCAAATTGAAATGAGCTTTTACATTAAACTAGAGGCTCTCCAAGAATCTTCGGGTAATTTAAATAAAGAACTCCAAAAAGGATATAATTTTTTGTTCGGGGAGAATTTTTGACTTTCTTTGAAATTTTAATTCATCAACCCAATAAGGGAGCACATAGTTTGAAATTTTATAAAAAAAATTGTATTTTTCGCGGAAAAACACTGATTTAAAGCTTGTTATAAAGAGCAAAAAGGCTGCCATTTTTTTAATGTCGAAAAAAAGAGAATGCGCCATGTCCTCGACCGAAACGTCGCGGTTTTTATTCGATTGGTAGCAAAATTTCTGTTTGCATGGAGTTTCATATCTACAAACGGTGCAACATAAATTATTGTAAAAAAACACACACACATAGGCGTCGTTTATACTTCCGACGCCGAACGATGCGACGGCATGTAAAGTGGCCACATTGATCGATCGATCGCGTAGCTCAATCAATATAGCCACTATACGTGGCGTCGCGTCGCTCGGCGTTGAAGTCATATCCTAACTTTCTTGTTGCATGTAAGCTGTGTTTAGTTTATCGACCAAATGAACATTGCGACTTGCTTTTGGAGTGCATGGCGCGATCCAGTCTTTTAATGCTACACTACATGACTGCTGCCTTGTTGGCTTCAAAACAAATTTTAATTTATTATTTTCTCTCAAAAATTAGAATTTTTATAAGATTGTGACACATCATGGAGGAGATGACTAAAAAATTTCAAAGAAAGTTCTACCTAATTTTTCTTGAACAAAAAATTACTCTAACTATCTTATTGAGTCTATAGTTCAGTGTAGAAGAAGCTCATTTCGATTTGGGGTAGTTCGCCTTGATTTCAAAAGTCTTAGCCCTAGTTTATACTTGCGTCGCTGAGCGGCGCGGTATCATGGTCGGGATGGATATCGACCGCGCGGTGCCATAAATCGATATCTATGACAAGCATGATGCCGCGCCGCGTGGCGGCAGAAGTATAAACTAGGGCTTAGGCCTGGGCTTAGAAGAGTGTCCAATTTGATTTGAAAAGTGTCAAATTTGGATTGGAAAGTGTCCAATTTGACGTGAAAATGCTATAAATATAAAAGTGCGGAACCCAAGTGGCATCTGCAGAAGCCGAACTGCGTCACGACGCGTTAGCAGTTTTCTCACTGCCCTCTTCCCCTCCTTCATTTATAAGTATGAAAGCTAAGAACTGGTCAGTAAAGAGCTCAGGCGTATGTCTGAACGACGAAGATGAACACCGCTGCGAGAATCTCCACCCTTGAAATAGTGGAAAATGTACTTCATGTTTGCAAGGTTCTCGATTCTACCGAGTTAGGTGGGCCGAAAGATTACTATGGAATCGCACAGCCTCACAGTGCAATAGCTCCCAAACATCGAATATTCAAAAATACTGCAAGGCAAGGAGTCGAACATCTGACCTCGCGTCTATGAAGCAGTTTTTTCCTTTACTGCATCAAATATGGAGCAAAGGAAAAATACTGCTTCATAGGCACGGGATCAGGTGCTCGGTTCCTTGCTTTCCACTATTTTTGCATATTCCATGTTTAGAACCTATTGCACTGTGAGGTTGCACGATTCCATACTAATCTTTCGGCCCATCTAATTCGGCAGGATCGAGAAATTTGCAAATGTGGAACACATTTTTCCACTAGTTGAAGGGCGGAGACTCTCGTTGTGGTGCTCATTTTCGTCGTTCAGACATTCGCTCGACATCCTTCCCTGGTGAACAAGCACTGAACCGCTTTTGAAAAGAAGTATTTCGCAGGTACTTGTTTATCGGCGATAACAAGTACTTGTATTGTGGTTGTATCATGTATGCGGATGACTTACGGCGTGAAAAGCTCCTCTATGTGTGCGCATCCATTGTGGTGGCCGATAGCAGCACTACATCATCACACGCACACGCGGTCTTTAATTCCACCAGTCTCACGGAAACAATACTTGTTTTCTCGTCACGAAGCCTGTTGGCTTACCTACGGAGACAAAAAGTCATTGTCTGGCTGTGCCAGGGGCTTACACAAGTGCTTGCTGGTTCACAAAGGAAGAAACTGAACATGCAGAGGGCTATTGCCGTCGTCGAATTGAGAGGGAGAAGTGTACGCGACAATATTAGACAACGTTGTCCGAAGCGTACTGGTGGGATCGGACAACTTCAGGCGATGTTACAGGAAAACAGCGCAATTTTTATTTATTTTTTAAAATAATTTCCATATTTTTATTGTTATATTATATATTATTTTTTAGGCGTGTGTAGCCCAGTCGGAGGAGGTGCTGGCTGTTGCGTGCACCGTATACCACGTTCCCAGCTCAGATCTCCAGCCCAGGCCAACCAAGCCTTCCATCCCTGGGGTGAATTGCTACCAGACTTGTCTGAGAAGGATGAAGCGCTGACTTGTTCATCGGATGGTCACGACAAGTTATTGTATGGCCAAATACGCATTCATGTCGCCTCCACGACATCCCGTAGAAGTGGAATGCGTGGCGCATCCCAGAAGGGATTGAATAACGCCGTCCTTTATCCTTTATATTATTTTTCATTCATTTTTATTTTTCCCTCCTGTCACTTTTCCATACAATGGTCGATTAATAAACGACGTAGCTTTATAGTTTAGTTTTGTCCATAAAGAAATTTACTAATAGCAATTACCAGCTAGAAAAAATCGCAGTGTCGCGAAGGGGTCAGGCCCGTTTAGGCCCTGTTTATACTTCCGACGCCGAGCGACGCGATGGCAAATTGATCGATCGCGTCACTCGATCAATGTGGCCACAGTGCGTGGCGTCTCGCCGCTCGACGGCGAAGTATAAACAGGCCCTTAACTAAAGGATTTAAGGGAAAATGTCGGTGTTAACCAATCCGTTTGGGAATGTGCCATACTTTGTGCTTCTACGGAATGTCGTGGGGGCAATTTGAATGCGTATTTGGCCGAACAAAGAATTGCGGTGGCCAGCCGTTGAGCAGGTCAGCGCTTTATCCTTCCCGAGCAAGTCTGGTACGAATTCATCGACAGACGATGGGATAGGAATGGAGGGCTTAGCTGGCCTGGGCGGGAAATCCGACCCAGGAACTTGGTATCCGGTGCTTACGACAACCGGCACTTCCGACCGCTACACGCGCCCTTTCCATTTCAAGTCGCATCTTGTTTTAATCTTCTACGATGTCAATTGGGCCCGAGGGGGGGGGGGGGGGGCGGGGGTGGTTCCCTACAAGACCCCGCCCGCGTCCACTTCCCGTCCTGCCCTATTTGGACGAGTTTGTGGGGCGCGAAAACCGCGCCGCACTTTGCGGATTCGTTAATTGGCGTTACGTCGTCCAAAAACCTAACAGCCGATAGGTTTTTCTTAACATTGGGCAGTGTAAATGTGAGTACGGAACTCTGTCGCCTGGGCCGATTCATCGCAAATTAGGTGGGCCGCCGGTCACTTTATGCGTTTCGCTGCCAGTTGCTCAACTATCTAGCGATAACCGCCTAAGTAGCGCTTGAGGCCCTACCCCGAGTTGGTCAAACATCTTCGTTAGTGACCTGAACGAGTGGCTATGACGCTGTTTGTTCCATTAGCGACTGGGCTACTCTGGCACGCGGCGGGCACGAATGAGGCAATTGCTGACGCTTGCTTACGTACTTCAATAACCATACGAGAGACAGGTGGCTGGCAATACGGTGGTAGGCCACTGCAGTCCCAGTGAACGGATACGCCCTTACATCAGATTTCACGCAAAAGTTTGATTCTTTTGGATGTTCAGTTTTTGGCTGTATGAAGTGGAACCGTCTGCGTGATGTTTAGCTGAAAAGGGCATCACCGCATTTGGAACTGTTTATAATTTCCCCGCTACTGAAACTCTTCTATAGCGTGGCAGAAGTGCGATGCACTGGCGGCCGATTGTTTTACATTCGGTTTTTCTGAGGACGATAAACTTATTGGCTGCCGCCTGCAGAACATGTCTCGGGTCGGGAATGTGCGCTGTAAAAGACTCTCACTGAATCTCGGCATGTTGAATGTAGACCATTGCGATTTTTATTTCGACTACGTTTCGGTGTCTTCGTCTTGGTCGGAGCACATAAAAGTCCAGGAACATCTGCGGGTCTCCTCATAAACGCCATTTCATCTTATATACAGAATTCTCAAGGAAAATAGTGTAGTGAAGTGATGTATGAGGTACAGCTTAGCAGCTTATCTTTAAGGTGGATACCGACGAGGTGCACCAGTCAACCGTAGATGGAGGTAAACCTGAATGATTTCAGTTCCGTATGTGAACTGGCGTGTGAACTTTCGATGTCAAATTCAGTAGATCAGAACACACAAAGCATAACGACGAAGAGAGTGAATAACAACCACCTTTCGTCACTTCTAAGGGCTCTGATCTACTGGCTTTGACCTCAAAAGCTTTTGAGCCAGCTCACACACAGAACAGAGTCATTCACGTCTACCTCCATCTACGGTTGACTGATGCCCCTCGTCGGTATCCATCTTGAAGGTAAGTCGCTAAACTGTAGCTCATACATCACTTCCCTACCTACTTTCTTTGAGAATTCTGTATGCAGGACGAAATGGCGTTTATAGGAAGGACCGTAGATGTTCCTGTACTTTTATAGGCTCCGATGAAGGCGAAGACATCGAAACGTAGCCGAAATAGAGACCGGAATGGACTACATTCAACATGCCGAGATTCAATGAGAGTCTTTTACAGCGCACATTCCCGACACGAGACAAGTTCTGCAGGCAGCAGCCAATAAGTTTATCGGCCTAGAAAAAACCGAATGTAAAACAATCGGCCACGAGAGCATTGCACTTCTGCCACGCTGTAGAGGACTTTCGGTCAAGAGGGGAATTCTAAACAGTTCCAAATGTTATGATGCCCTTTTCCAGCCAGACGTCATGCGCCCGACTCCACTTCATAGTGCCATAGGCCACTCATGCAAAAAACCGAACCCTTGGGAGATGGCGGTGTAAACTGGACTTAGACTGGCGCAGTCGCGGTCACTGCAAACCATGAAACTGTTCACGCTGGTCTGCGATCTAATAGTGCATGCATTTATTCACTTTATGTAGCCGTCTCATCGAAAAACTCAGACGGGCACCAGCAGCATCTCGATTCGGTAATTTCCGGTGCCAAAGTAGCCCAGTAAGCCCTCGCTTGAAGGACACTCGCAATCCAATCGGTTTTGGCTGAAGCGCACAACTTGTCCGGCCCATCGCGCCACTGCCCAAGCGACACTGGATTTGCTCCTTGAATGTCGAGAATGGTCTAGACTTAAACGAATTCACATTACACTGGACATCGTTATGAAGAAGACTGACATAGAAATGAAAGTCCAGGTCGCAAATGTGGGCAGCATTGGGAGGTAAGGGTGCGCCAGCTAATCATAGCCAATCAAACTGCCAACCGAACAGGCGTTGACCAATCACGGATCATCTTTTCCAATAGCCTCCTGTAATTTCGCGTGTATACGCGCAGAAAGAAGGACGGACAGCCAGGCTAGCTCTTTTATATACTGTTTTCACGTCAAATCGGACACCCTTCTAAGCCTAAGCCTAAGAATTTTGAAACCAAAACTAACGCTTCCAAATCGAAATGACCTTTGCGGCAGGTTAAAGTACAGACTCATTAAGATAGAATAAACTTTTGTTCAAGGAAAACTTGGTAGAACTGTCTTTGGAGTTTTTTTTTTAGTTCATCTGCCCCAATAAGTTGAATACTTTTATAAAAATTTTATTTTTTAATAACAAATTAAATTTTGTTTTGAAACGTAACAAGACAGCGATCATGTAGTGCATTAAAAGTCTGGATCGCGCCATGCACTCGAAAAGCAACTCGCAATGCTTATTTGATTGATAGTGTAAATACTGCTTACATGCAAAAAGAAGGTTAGAATATGTGTAATTTTACAATTGTTTATGCTGTACCGTTTGCAGGTGTGAAACTACATGCAAACACAGGTTTTGCTATCAATCGAATAAAAACCGCGAAGTTTCGGACCGGCGCATGGCGCAATTTTTGTTTCCGCATTAGAAAATGGCCGTCTTCCTGCTCCTCAAAATAAGCTTTAAATTATTGCTTCCACCCCCCCCCCCCCCCAAAAAAAAAAAGTATCAGATTTCAAACTGCGTGTTCTATTATTGGGGAATAAATTTAAACCTCAAAGAATGTTAGGATCTATCCTAGTCAGGGGGCCACATAACTAAAAGGTATGTAAAAAATCGACTTGGGACTTACCGAGCGAAAACGAACGGATAAATAGAAAATAAAATCACCGCGGTTTGACAACCGTATCGGCGGGCAAAGAGCGACGCAATGGAGTCGTGCCACGTGCTGACCACCGCTTGACATGTTAGAACCAGGATATAACATGGTGAGGAGGGCACATAACTTCACCAGCTTACAACCGCGGCGAAAACATTTATTTTTCGTTTTTTTTTTTGCCCGTGAATTTTTCTGGATTGGGTTCTATCGTGCTCTGTAGGAGTCGCTCGGTAAGTTCCGTGTCGATATTTTACATAGTCTTTAGTTATGTGCCCCCCCTCCCCCCCCGGACTAGAATATATCCGAAAGTTATACTAAGATTCTTCTTAAACACAAATTATTCATAACATTTTGGAGAGCCTCTAGTTTAATGTAGAAGAAGCCCATTTCAATTTGGAAGAGTTCGTTTTGATTTCAAATTCTTAGGCTAGCTTGGAAGAGTGTCCAATTTTACGTGAAAAGTGTCCAATAGGATTTGATTTGAAACTGTTCATTTCGACCTGAGAATGGTACAATTGTTCGAGCACAACTATGCTGGCCACCGCAAGTCATTGGCCATGGCCAAATACACATTTAAGTCGCCTCCACGACATCGTTAAGATTGGAGTGCGTGGCGCATCCCAGAGAGGATTTGGAATCTGTCTTCCATTTCTCTAACCCTCAGGGATGTCAGGCGCCGCAGGATTAGCCGAATATTTTTCAATGGCGTGTCCATGCACCGGCTTCTGTTCACAGTACTGCAGTCCCATCAGTTCTGTCCAGCAACTTCCGAACAACGTTCACACAGCCCCATAGATTACGCCGGTTACGCATCACAGCCGTCATCGCCGTGGCGCTGGCCACCACGGTCACAGCCGCCGCCGCCGCTGCTGCGGCCACAGCCACTCTCGCTCGCCTCGCCGCCACCCCACCAGCTGTTTTGTCGACGAGGACGACGACGATGTGTAAAGGCTAGCCATTACCCCCGATGGGCCATCAGCCGCCCGTCCGTCCGGGGTCCGCTGTGTGGCGGTGGTTGCTAGGATCGATGCAGCGCACATGTTCGACAGTGGAATGGGTCCGTCCGTCTGTCTGTCCGTTCTTCATGGCCCGATCGTCATCCGGCCGCCGAGCGTACTTTGCGACCGGTAGCACTTTGTCCAGCACTTTCCGCCTTGCTCCCATATTGATCGTCGGTGAACTTGTGCGTGTCTGTGTGCAGCATCGCCGAGCCGTTCTGTGCGCGCTTCCTTGCTTCTGCTGCATCGGTGTTTGTTTGTAAGATTTCGCTGAGGACGTCGGCGAAAAGGAGGCGGGCATTTGTCCTTTAGGAACACGCGATGCGCTGCTGCTCATGCAGCGGAGTCTGCAACGCGGACCGACGAACTTGCAGACCTTTTGCTTCTTTTATGGCTCCATTGTGCGCTCATCTCGTTCTCTGTCCATTGCCGATTCTGCGACCGGATTCTGCAACGAATTACAGCAATTTAACAGAGAAAATACAGTCGAAATCCCTCATAGCGCGGCGAAATGTTTCACCATATCGCTTGACAAGCCGCGCTAACAGGGATTTCGGCTGTATTTTCTCCGTTAAATTGCTGTAAGTCGTTGATGAATCCGGCTGCTGGTGTTTATACGACTGTAAAGTCGAGAAGCACCGCGGGATGCTCTCAACTGTGAGAAATTTATTTATTTATTTATTTATTTATACCATTTTCACGTCGAATTGGACACTTTTGAAATCAAATTAGTCACTTTTCAAACCAAACTGGTCGTTTTTCAAATCAAATGGGACCCTCTAATATGCTATTCCTCGACTTTTGAAATCAAAGCGAACTCTTCCAAATCGAAATGAACTACGAGCGCCTCCAAAGGGACGATGAGCTTTTGCGAAGCAATTTTGATGGGATGTAGGGCCTCTTGTGGGGAGTCCAAAACTATGGTTAATTTTTTCGGAATACCCTTCTGAAGTCGAAAAATGGCGTGTGGAAGCGTGAGCGCGAAGTTCATCACGCCCCGCTGCCACCTAACCGAATGTGGTCGGTTAGCGCAGTGGATAGCGATGTCGCCTCTTCGCCGCAATGAGTTGATTTTACGGTTCGACCCCCGGTGTCGCCACAGTTTTCGCACACATTGGGTCGTTATTATTATGTGCTCGTATGATCACAGGAGTCAATTTGTACACGATTAATGCTTTTAGCAAGTAAATGTAGCCCTTTTCTGCTTTCATTTGAGCTACCTCTCGTTGGATCGTATTTGCACTGTACCACATCAGCAACGATACCGTAAATGCACACAACACATACACTTCACGAGATAGGTCATGAATTTGGTTTGATACCGGTAAATACTTAACACCTACTGAAATCATTAATCGTGTATAGATTGACTCCTGTGATCACGCAAGCACATATGTATTAATAACGACCCGGTGTGTGCAAAAACAACGGCGTCACCGGGAGTCGAACCGTAAAAAAAACACTCGATGCGGCCGAGGTGCCACGTCGCTATCCACTGCGCTAGCCGACCACATTCCGCTGGGTGGCATCAGGACATGATGATCCTCACGCTTGAGCTTCCACAGCTTTTTTTCACTTCAGAAGAGCATTTGGAAAAACTAACGACGGTTTTGGACTCCCCACCCGGGACCCTACATCCTCTAAAAACTCCATCGCAAAAGCTCACCGCCAGCTTGGAGGCCCTCCTTGATAGACTTATACAGGATTAGTTTTGTTTAATATATTCTTAATTAAAAATAACAAATAAATAATATAATAAAATAATTAAAATTCGAAAACTAAAAACATTTATTTATAATTTTTTATTATGTAATAATATACAATTTTGAGAATTTACGCGTTTATATTGCAATAAATTATATGAAAAAAACAAAAAATAAAAATAATAAGTGAAAAAAGAGCGAATTATTTGGGTTTGTGATGGTTTTACTTATTTATTTATTTATTCAATACACCGGTGTGCCCAAACATTAATATTAAAAGAATCTATCGTAAGTGCAAGAATTGACGCAGTTTGGTCAGAAAATCAAACGAAAACAAAAAAATTACAGACGCAAAGAACATATAAACACTAGTACACTAAGTAAATCAGCATGGTTGTTAATTTTCTGACACAATTGTACTGTAACATAGTGTGTTTACTTTATTTTCATTTGTAAAATTTAATTATTAGTACATAACTAGAAACACAATAATATATTACCCTGTGCTGTACTAAAAACTCGATTTGTGTTTATAATGTAAAAATAGTGCTCGGGTGGTGTTGTGCAGCAGAGAATGTCCTGTTTTGCGATTTTTTTCTGCTGAAACGTAGACTTGTGTGAACGAGGGTGCTAATTGAATTAACACTTGTTTGTCCATGCGGTTTTATTGAGAGCCGTCGATCGGGATTGTTCAAAGCTTCTTTTCGGGTAAAGTTCCGGCCATTTCCTTTTGTTTGAACCTTCCCTAACACTGCTGCTTTGTTTGATCTTCCCTGATGAAACGATGTGTAGGTTGTAGTGTAGTAGATGTTTCCAACTTCCTCGGACTCCGAAGAATTGTGAAGTCGCCGAAAAAAGCAGCTAACGGTGTTGTTCGGTAGTTCAGTAAATAGGTGTTGTTCGGTAGTTCAGTAAATAAATGCTAGTAAATAAGCACAAAGGTCGAGCTGCATGCAAGTTTACGGCTCGGCAGAAAAATCGCGAAAAGGCAGGTAATCTTCCACTGCGCATCGCCGAGTAAGCGTTGTTATTACACTATCAATCAAGCAAATATTGTTATGTGCTGAATGACTGCACGGCGCAGTCTCTTCGTAGAATACACCTTGAAATTTCTGCCTTTTGCTCTACAAAACAGTCAGGAAAATGTTTCATTCACCCGATTGTGCAGCAAATCTATTGCCATTCAAACAGCATAATCAATTTATTATTTTTTTTTTATTTAAATAACGTAATTTTTAATTTAGAACGCGCTATACTACGGAAGGTTCTTGAGGTTACTTTTGACAAAAAAGCTTCAAATAACTAAATACAATTTTTTCTTAGGATGAGCTTCTTTTGTTTAAAAAGTGGGATCTTCCTAGTCGGAGTGGGGCATGCGGTGTTCGCCCTCTCCTTCCCTACCCTTGAATTTGTCCCACAGAGCTTAAATACTGCCAGATGATACGATGGTGATTGTGCGGACTTAGCGATTGTGGTATCTAGTCATGGGATGCTGGACTGAACTGTCATCGTAGTGCTGCCCCCACCGATTAGGACAGATCTGAAAAGTGTTCATTTCAAAGCGAATTGCTGTTTATTCCTATAGTTATATATCTTACTGTATGCAAAAGAGCTGCTCTATATTTTTTTCGTCCGTCTGTCTGTCTGAATGTCCTTCGTCCGTGCAGAATTAGTTGCCGGTCGAACAGTTTCACTGTTAGTCGATGACATTGATTCCATTGATTCCTACCCAAGGCCTGTTCACACTTCGCGAGGGGAGCGACCAGTCGGCCAGACAAATCACGGGTATCGGTTCCTGCCTAGAGATCGTTCAGCAAAAATTGATACGCATGATTTGCATAGCCAACCAATCGCTACACGCGAAGTATGAACAGGCCCTACGTAGGAATCAATACATAGCATCGATTCGCAATTATGAAGGCGTTCGACCGGCAACTAATTTTGCGCGGACGGACAACAGTCAGACAAACGGACAAAAATACAGAGCAACTCTTTTGTACACAGAAGGATGTACAACTGTCCATTTCACAGCAAAGCAATGAAATGGACACTTTCCAAATAAAAGGATGCCATCCAAAGATGATTTTAAATTTAGTTTTTAATTTTTTTTAATTATTCTGCATTCAAATTAGACCCGTTGAGATTTGAGGGGTCCAGACGCCTGCACAATTTTCAGGCGTTTTCTGTGCATTTGTTGAGCTGTATGCTTTTTTGCAACTAGTGTATTGCTGACCAGTTTCTAACCAAAAGGCAATGAGAAAGGTATTCAAAAAAAATGCAGCAGCACAGAAGATTCGAACAATCCACCACCCTCGCATGAAGCAAGGTCACTATACACTGCGCTCTCAGCCACTTGCCGGCAGTGGCACAGCGGGCGTACAAGAGACCCCGGAACTCATGAGGCGACGATTCCATTGTAACTTCAAGCACCCCCTGCTCCTTGGGCTTAACCTGACTTGGCAGAAAAAGAGGCATTTTAAGGATCTATCCTAGTCCGGGGGGGGGGTGGGCACATAACTAAAAAGTATTTTATGTATCAAATCCATTTGACATACCGAGCGGCTCCTACAGAACAGCGTCTAAACTTAAACAAGAAAAGTCGCAAAGTTGCGGTTGTAAGCAGGCAAAGTTGTGTGCCCTCCTTACCATATTAGATCCTCGTTATAACATGTCAGGCGGCGGTCAGCACGCGACATGCGGCTTCATGCGCCCTCCTGACCATGTTAGACTCTGGTTATAACATGTCAGACCGCGGTCAGCACGCGGCATGGCTCCATTGCCTGGCCTTTTGCCCGCCGAGACGGTTGTGAAACCGCGGCGATTTTTTATTTTTATGTTTGTTCGTTCGCTTTTAGTTCCTTTTAGGTTCCATTTCGTCCTCTGGGAGCCGCTCGGTAAGTTTCAATTCATTTTGTAACCTATTTTTTAGTTATGTGGCCCCCCCCGGACTAGGATAGATCCCATTTTCATACTAATTGAGGGTGGGGATTCTTTCTATATGACTCGCTCGCCCCGTTTAGAAGACATACGCTTCAGACCCTTCCCTTGTAAGAAAAAGCTTACGGGCGAAATTGTTCCTAGAGCTGTCTGTTACATCTATGCCCTTTTTCTTGTTCGGTACGCTATGACATTTCTTTTTTGACTAAATGGCTTCTAAACTATGCCCTATGCTTCTTATCCGGCGAAGCGTTACAGTTCTTCGAATTTGTATGCGCACTGAACGGTAGGAAGCGGTCTAGACTGAAGTCTGTTAACGGCAGCACGAGACGACATCGTTGCACTCCTACAAGTGATTGATGCCGACAACAGAGCCAGCTTGAGTTTAGTGGAAACAGGCCCGGTTTCAGCGCGGCCAATCCGACCCGCCGATCGCATCACCTCCAGATGTTGGCGGATATTTATATGATATACACAGATGCACTCAGCTTGGCGGCAAAAGCACTCTCAATGCCTGCATGAGGTCGAGATGTGGAAACCAGAGAGAGCAGCTCGAGGGAAGCTTTATTTATGACCTCGTGGTGAGAGGACTGCCGGACAAAAACGTCCACTAAGTCTTTTCCGTGCTCCAGCAGTAAGCGCTCGTTGTCGAAGCGCTTAGAATGAAGCCCAGCATTTTCTGGGCCGTTCAGTGGAAGGACCGATATTGTCCGAAAGTGGCGAAGAAAACAAGCGGAGAAATGGTTAACACTTGAACCATCGAACATAGTGTATGAACCAGTATCGATTAGTACGCGCATACAATCGATATCGACGAATCTTGTGCTACTGCAGTGCAATGTAGACGCACGGTAGACGTTGAATCTGACGCCGATTCGGATAATTCGAATCCGTCATTTTTTGACCCAGCAAAAAGGATTATGCGAAGAATGGAATTTTTGAAAAGCTCTGGATATGGGGATGATTCATATAAGAATGGCTACAACAAGAACGGATTTTGAAGGGACCCAAATATCCGACTCATCTTCGGACCTCACATAGGATGTCCGAATCGGATAGTACATCAGATTTCTGATCGACTTCAGTTACCTAAATCATCCAAATATTCGGTCTGGGGCCAGATTCATCATACGCCTACCGATCTCTAACGGTGAAAATTATCGCCAGACCACCACATGTGACATTCATCAGCGTCAGGTTTGGCGGTATTTTCACCGTTAGAGGGCGGTAAACGGTTGATGGATCTGGCCCCTGGTGAGAATCACCACTACTTGAATTTCCACAAATCCGAGCCTTTTAAAATCCCGTTGTTCGCGCAGTCTTTTTAACCAAAATTTGGAAAAACGGATCCAAATTATCCGAATCGCCGTCGGGTCCAATGTTTACTGCATGGTGCTTGGAGAAGAAAAACGATTAAGAGCTCTGAAAGAGAGCTGAATTAAAGTCCTAAAGGGCAGCCTAAGGCCAAACATGGCGTTGAGTTGGAAGATTCTATAAAAATGTTGTTTTTTAATTAAAAATAATGGTCTTTAAGCTTATTTTAAAATGCACGAAAGCAGCAACTTTTAACATTGTCAAAAGATTATAGCGCGCCACGCACTTGTCTAGCTCGTTGCGATCTTCATTTGATTGGTAGTGCAAATGCTGCTTACTTGGAACATCAAACCTTAAATATGTGAGTTTTCTACAAATGTTTTTGTTGTACGGTTGACAAGAGCGTAACACCACGTGAATAGAATGTTCGCTGTCAATCAAAGGAAAATCGCGACGTCTTGGACGAGTGCACGGCGCAATCTACTATTTTCATGCCACAACACTGCCGCCTTTTTGCACTTTAAAATGAGATCCAGACCATTATTTTTACTTGGCCAATAAAAATTAAAATTTTCACATTTGGGATATTAAGTATTAAATGCGATAAATTAGTTTTATTGAATTGTTTTAACTAGTGACGAAAGATTATGGGGGCGTGTAGTGCAGTCGGAGCAGGTGCAGGCTGTCGCGTGCACCCAACACCAGGCTCTTGTTTCGGGCTCCGCCCAGGCCAAACCAAGTCATCCACCCCTTCGGGGTCGGTGAATTGGTGTCAGACTTGTCTGGGAAGGACAAAGCGCTGACTTATCCATCGGCTGGCAACGACAAGTCAAATATGCACTCAAATCGCCTCCACGATACCCTGTAGAAGTAGAATGCCCGGCGCATCCCGCAAGGGATTGTATAGCGCCGCCCTTTATCTTTTTATCCTTCAAGTGAATACTAATTAGTATTGTTTTTTTGAATTCCAATTAATTTGGTCCCAAAAAATATTTTAGATAATTGAGCAATATTAAATATTAGACTTAGAAAATTATTTTTGTTATTTTTATTAAACTTTAATGGGGAAGTATTAGATATTACATGAATTTTTTAAACTTCAGACTGTGTTTGTTCATTTTTCGAGGCAGTTGCTTTAGAATATTCAAAGAAAGTGACGCAGTCGGTCTAGTCCGGCCTCTTTTACGCTTTCTCTAGCGTATTTCCACAACCAATCCGGCTGTCTTATATTCGATCTCAACGGCGATAACAAAAGATTAGACTGCGAGCAATATTTATCAGAAATCAGATTATTCACAAAGGGGAATGATCAGAGCAAATTAGACGAAGACCACACCAAGTGGTCACAAGTGAGTTGAGTGTGGATCAGATGGCTCTCCAGGAGAGTCGATGGTGGCACGCCTACATGCGCTGCTACGGTATCTCCCCCGGATACCAGTTTACGACCCTGGGTCAGCCGGCTCCGTATCCGCCGGTCACAGCTCCTTGTGAAGGATTCAAAAGGGATATGGAGCTGGATTGCACGAGATACATATATACTACAACGCTGAATTTTTCTTGGACACAAAAATTTCAATTTTATTAGCAAATGCCTCGTTCTATCCCGAACTTTGCTTTCAAATGCCTCAGGCTTGCTATCAAAAGTGTACATTTTGGTCTGAAAAGTGTCTAGTTTGACTTGAAAATGGTATGAATCCTTTCCGAGATGCATTCTGCTTCAATGCTATATCACGGAGCTAGCTGGTCTCATTGGCTTTAGAAGATTTTGTTTTAATTTCCAAAAAAAAAAAAAGAATCTGTGAGAAAACCCTTGAAAATCTCGAAGGCTGTGGTTCTGTCGGGAATAATGGACACCAGGTTGCTCTGAAGACTCTATCAAAAGCACCTGGCCCGAGCGGAATTGGTCGCGTCAATCTTATTCTTGCCATTAATGCATATTGCATGGACATCAGCGAGAACCTCATTAGGTCTAGTGGTCATTGGTCATCTAACCATGTCGCGACGACGCACCGCAAGGGTGCGGGAACGCGCCGCACCCGCAACAGCCAATCAGACAGCGCCTCAGCCGCATCGGCCGGGCATATGATTGGCTGCCGCGATTAGGTTAAGAGCAGCGGCGCGTTCCCGCACTCCTGCGTTTCATATTTGCTACGTGTACCTTTAAAAATCTCTTTATCGATTGCTTTTCACTCGATGCGGTAACCTTCAATTCTTGCTTCGGTTGTTCGTAGACCTTCCGCTGCTCAGCAACGTATTGCCGTCTCTCATCGCGATTCTACTTTCGTCTAGCTTCATTTAGCTCTTCACTACCCGCAAATTCACTTGCAGATGCGGTAACGACTACAGCTTCTGTGGACAAGATGACGTCTTTCGTTGCGACGCCTACGCAACGTGCCTTCGTCGGAAGGCGTAGCAAGTAAGCGAGATCGTCTGAGAAACTTAACGCATTTGAGTGTGTCTCTGTGCGTGCCTGAAGTTGTTGTGTGACTCGTCATAGCGAATGTTTTCCGTTCAGAATGACCGCTGCGGACGTTCGTAAACATGTGATGACTGGCAGCTTGATGATGCTGCACCCCGGGTCGCTGGACATCGCTTTTCCGAACGGCTCCGCCGCCACACAAACGGTCCGTGCCTTCATATATTTACTTGTTTACGCCGGCAGCCAGCCGGCCAGCCACCTGTTTGTCGTCCGGACTCCGGAGTGAGTTCCCCGGAGGATCATTGTCGGTAGGCTCAATGAGGTTGTACGCTTTAAACTTGGACGGGTTCAGGCGCCATCCGAGTTGAGTGCATGCAGAGGATTTCAATGGTTCACCTAGGATGGGATAGAGCGCACCTAGACCTAAAATGGAAATGCAAAAACGATATCCGGAAAAATCAAACACAAATTAAAATAAAATAGAAAACGGATCTATCCTATTCGGGGGGGGGGGCGTACAACAAAATGGCTAGGGGTTCACGGCGCGGGTTGTAGAGGGGAAAATAGGGCCCAAGCTGACAAAATTCACAGAAAAACAAAAAAATACAGCAAAAACAAAAACACCACGGTTATGAAGCTATGCGCGCCCCTCACCATGGTGGATCCGGGTTATAACATGTCGGGTAGCGATCAATAGGCTGCAAGCGGCTTAATGTGCCTTCCTAACATGATAGATCCCGGTTATAACAGGTCAGGCGGCGGTCAGCTGTGTATGAATGCGGATTGCCCGCGGAGACATCTTTAAAACCGCGGCGATTTTGTTCTGTTTATTGTTTGTTTGTTTTTTACGTTCTATTTTGTTCTCTTTAAGATGGTCCTTGAATTCCAGGTAAATTTGTCAGAATAGTTTATTTATGTGCCCCCCCCCCCCGACTAGGATAGATTCGAGAAAACACCCACCCATAAGCGTCCGCAGAAGACCTGGTCTGGGACAAGACGTTCTTACGAGGGTACCACGTTTTCAAACCTATACCGTAAGAACAGTCGTTGCGGGACCGCCACGTGTTCGGATCAGTGCTGGCACCATGCTATCTCCAAGCTTGATCAATAGTGGGGCTATGGAACTGCGGAAGAAGGAAGCTTCATACTGTTTGAGGCGGTTTCCGAAGGAGCATTTTGGGAAGACATGCAATTTGACGTTGTAATAGATGAGCAGTTGCTTCAGCATAGCTAATATTCGTACAAGTCTTTACTGTGTCTTACGTTTCGGTGTTGTCTTGTCTTTTCTCATGGGAAAGTCCGTCGAGAAACGACCCTCCCAAGTGCCATTTATCTTCTAAAAGTCCAAAAGGCTAAAAGACCACAAAACGAAGTTGTAAGAAGTCGAAAAGAAGACCAACCTTTGATGTGGACAAAAGGATCGACCGCCACCCGAGCTGGAATGAAAGATGGGTGAATGAGCTTAAAGCTTTGGTGGCGGTAGACTCTTCTGTCAACATCTAAGGTTGGTGTTGTTTTCGACCTCTTACGGCGTCGTTTTTCGTGGCCTCCTAGCCTTTTCGATGGATTTCTGCAGAATGAAATGGCATTTGGGAGGGTAGTTTCGCAAATGACTTTGACTTTCCCAGGCACTGAAGAAGACAACGCCGAAACGTAAGCCGCAGTAAAGACTTGTACCAATGTTGGCTACGCTGAAGCAACTACTCATCGGTTACAACGTCAAAGTGCATTTCCTCCTAATTGTTCCACCGAAATCCGCCTCAAACAGCATGGAGATTCTTTTCTTCCGTTCCATAGCTCCACTTTTGATTAACCGTGGAGTTCGCATGGTGACAGCATTGATCCGAACACGTGGCGGTCCCGCAACGACTGTTATTACAGTAACGGTTTGAAAAGGTGGTACTCTAGTAAGACGTCTTGCTTGACTTGGACTTTAAGGACTCACCTACACCAGAGAATGTGGGCCCTGCCACTCGAGGGCCGCGCAACGACGCGCGAAGTGAGCGATTTTAGGTGACTTCGACTATTTTTGGGCTAAAACGACACAAAACCTTCACTTCGCGCGTCATTGCGTGGCTCTCCGAGGCAGGACCTGCGTTCGATAGGGTGGATGAGCCCTTTAAATTCAAGGTCTGTCTCCTGCCGACGCCTGTAGGTGAGTGTTTTCCTTCTATTTTACTTTGTATTAGATCTTTTCTGGATCTAATTTTTGCATTTTAAGTCCACCTAGGATGTCCTCTATCACATCCTAGGTGGAACTATCGAGATCACCGCACCCATCCAATCCCGATGGCGCCCGGGTTAATTTCTTCTGGCTAGGTAGGACGAGAGATTACCGAGCGCTTCCTTCGGTTAGGAGAAGCAGCTTTATCGTCGTACATTTGACAAATTCTTGAGACAGTGATTCGTCATGCAATAGGGATCTGTAGCTCAGTTGGAGGAGCGCCATATGGTTCGAGTTAGCGCCGAGGCAATTAAGCTCTTCATTCTGTCCGATGTCACTTAGAAGTACAAAGCGTGACGTATCTTTGGTAGTCTCGGGGAAACCAGCGTAGGCGTGTACAAGAGGGGGCGCTGCCAATCAAGCACCTTCGCCTGGTGGACGGCCTGTTATAGTCCACGACGAGAGCGGCAGGAGCGGCTGGTAGACCAGGCAACTAATGCGCATCGATTTTCGCCTGACGGCGAGGAGTTAATCGATCCGTATGCTTCAACCACCAACGCAGTCTCTCCCGTCGCTGCTGTCGCTGACTATAAAGGCCGATGATTAGTGCATATCCTTAGAGCTGAATACACGCGAAGGTTTATTTTTAGTGCTCGGTTGAGAAAAACTACGGTAATGCTAGAGACGATTTCATTTGAAGGATGATTATAGTCACCACGGGACAGCCGCAATTATCGATCAGCCACGCTGCCTAATCGATAGCGGTGGTGCTTATACTGTCGCGTAGTACTGAACTACTAGACAATTTGCTTCTTAAATCGAACACTTTCCAATATTTTCAAAACAAAACGTATCTGAAATATAACAAATCAACATCATGTTTTGGTTTTGATAGAATAATTTTTGTTCAAGGAAAGTTTAGTATAGTCAACGTCGTCGACCCTTTGGAAGTGCCGGAGAACACCGCTCGCTTAGAAGGTTTATTAGGCCGCCCTCGGCCAAGACAGATGACGAATGAGTGACACATTACCGCTGATTCGCCTTATATAGCTTCATAGTTTTTCGCTTTTTTACCAACTACCTTCTTCTGCTCCCCTGTATTTCCACGCTTTTTGGCACTTTATGGCGCACTCATTGTAGTTTATGAAATAAATAAATAAATAAAGCTGTTGGATTACGGTAGTGCAGGAAGATTTTACGCGGGATCTATCGGGTCAAGATGCAGATTAATGTAGCAATGTAGATTGTAGCAGTCAAAGGAGGGAAGTTAAGAAAATTTGGTACTGTCATTTATGTGGCCCTTATGGGAAGATGGGGACGTGCCAGCCAATCACAGCCAATAAAGGCGAAATATTAGGTTGTCCCATAAGTCCTTGCAGTTTTTTTTCAACGATTCACTGCAGATTTGGCCGGCGGTCTCTTGCACAGCGCTGCATAGCTTTCGAAAGAAAATGAATTGCTCTATCAGAGCATGTATTGCATTTCTTTTTCCATCATGAATTTTGTCAATTTTTAGGTCGTTGAAGTGAAAAGTGAAAAAGTGAAAAGTAGCCATTTGCGCACTTGTTCTCTCCGCTTAGGTTTGTAATTTTTTGCGCAGGTTTTTATAGCATTTGGAAGACAATGTTCTGTACTACAAGAATATGTGTTGGTCCTATTTCCTCACTTGTCCTTTATTGATTTTTAGGCCATCAAATTGGGACGTCCGAAGGAGGATGGTTGTTTTTGCCGACAGCTCCTACTCTGTGGTTGGACTTTTTGGGCTGATGTTATATGTCATTCGCAAGAAAATGTCTTGCTCTATAAGAACATGTGTCGCGTTTATTGATTTCTATTGAATATCAACAAAATGCCAAAAAGAGAAAAATCGTCTCCACCAACAACTCCTTCTCCTTCTTCAGTTGTTGATATTCAACAGAAATCAGCGTGAGCCAATAAACGCGACACAAATTCTTACTCAGCAAGACATCCTCTTCCAGACGGCATATAACAACAAGCAAAAAAGTCCAACCACAGAACCGGAGTTTTGGTAAAAATTAGGACGGAAAAGTCGGAATTCCCAATTTGATGGCCTAAAAATCAATAAAGGGCAAGTGAGAAAATAGGACCAACACATATTTTTGTAGTACAGGACATTGTCTTCCAAGTGCTATAAAAAACTGCGCAAAAAATTACAAACCTAAGCGGAGAGAACAAGTGCGCAAATTGCTACTTTTTCACTTTTTCACTTTTCACTTCAACGACCTAAAAAGTGACAAAATTCATGATGAAAAAAGAAATGCAGTACATGTTCTGATAGAGCAAATCATTCTCTTTTGAAAGCTATGCAGCGCTATGCAAGAGACCGCCGGCGAAATCTGCATTGAATCGTTGAAAAAACTGCAAGGACTTATGGGACTAGCTAATAACAAGAGATGCCGCGAAAGTTCTCGAAAGATGGCTTTTTACCGTTAAATGCTGCTGTGGGGAACGCTGAGTGACATCCTTCTGGAGGGAGGTCTCAGAGAATGTGGCCATTTGTTGAGATAAGTGGCCTCAGGGGTATTCCGCTTATCTGTCTTTCGCATTTCAAGATGATGCGAGCTGAGATTTTAGACAACTGGTCTCTAGCCTGACTGCATCTGTAGTTGGAAATTTTGGAGTATTTTTAAATAATCGAGTTTTTTTGGCGAATAAAAAGTGCTCTTAGGCATGGCCTCACCTCAATCTCACCAGTCTGAAGCTCTAGGATCCTTCCTGCCGGACTGCAAGGCGCTCGTGACTCAAGAGAAACCTTTCAGCTCAGTCTAGTAGACGTCGTCGATCCGGTGGACGTTGAAGAGGCGCTTGCACAGCGACGCACTTCAGCACTCTACGACATCTCCTGCACCTCATCCAGCCCAAGGAAGTATGTTGCCTTTGCTGTTGTTGTGGTTGTTGTTGTTTTCAACTAAGGTCCTGTTCATACTTCGCGACGGGAGCGACGGCAGCGATTGGTCGGCCGGGCGAGTCATACGTATCGATTTTTGCCGCGCGTCTACCCAGCAAAAATCGATAGTATGATTTGCAAGGCTGACTGATCGCTCATGTCGCGAAGTATGAACAGGCACTAATATATCGCTTTTGGTGATTTTCTTAACGAGTTATGCATTTGAAGGGTTAGCGAGTTCCCGGCGGATGACGTCGAAGTGCGAATTGTCCCCCGTGAGTGGACGACCGTCGATCCACCGGTGCCCTTGGAGACAAAAGAGTATGTTTTTTTTCTTCATTGGAATTTGTTTTGTTTCTATGTTTATTTCTGTATTTATGCACATTTTTGAATAGATTTCTTTCTTTCAATTTTTATTATTCTTTTTAAACCTTTGCTCTATAATAATGCTGCTAAGTGAACTATCCCAGTTGAGAGGGGCAACCCTAAGGTGACAGCTGTGTTTGCCACCTCTCTTGAATTTGCCTAGGAGCCCGCAATATCACGGGGAAGCAAGTTTTACCCCCTCGTCCTCCTGGCCCGCCCACCCCTCCCTCCAACCCCCTGGGCTTGGTCGAGAGTCCAGTGGCTGCCTTACGAGATAGTGGAGACGCAGACATTTGCCACGTTTCTGTGGGGGGGGGGGGGTACAACGCCACTCCGCCGGGTCTTGGACAACTTCAAGGAAGGGGACTCTGAGTAGAAACACCGTGTGCCCCCTTCCGACTAAGACAGATCCCACCTTTTAGTTGTTTATTTTCACCGGAACGCCACAAAGTTGTTGCATACCAGGTGCTAAGGGCTCTTCTTTGTTGCTCCAGCGCTTAGGAATGCTGCGCGACCGTTTGATTCGAGTGTGCCGTTAGGATTAAGAGGCCGATTTTGACCGCGTTAATCACTGAATACACACTGTTGGCTTTGAGTTGCAGGGTGTTTCCGTTTTCGAGTGGTGATATCTTTCCTACGACGTTGGATGGCATTTAAACCTCGATGTTAAATATGTACGTTAATTAAAATATATCACGTTTACGTCGAATCGGACACCTTTCAAACAAAATTGGACGCTTTCAAAGCAAATTGTACACTCCTCTAAGCCTAACCCTAAGACTTTTGAAATCAAAGCGAATACTTCTAAACCGAGGTGACCTTTGGGTAGGTTAAATTACAGATTCATTAAGATAGTTAGAATAATTTTTTGTTCAAGAAAAATTTGGTAGAACCTTTTTTGAAATTTTTAGTTCAACTGCTCCAATAAGTGTAACAATTTTATAAAAAAAATTATTTCTTGAGAAAAAATAAAAATGAAATTTTGTTTTGAAACGCAATAAGGTAGCAATCAAGTTGTACATTAAAAGACAGGGTTGCGCCATGCACTCGAAAAGCAAGTCGCAATGTTTATTTGATTGATAGTGTAAATATTGCTTTCATGCAGCAAGAAGGTTAGGATATATAGACGTTATAAAATGGCCACCTTCCCACTCTTCAAAACAAGTTTAAATCATGGTTTTCCCTCGAACATTAAAGTTTGTATAAAATTTCAAACTATATGTTCTCTTATTGGGAAGTAGATTGAAACCACCAAGGAAAGTTATACGAAAATTTTCCTTGAACAAAAAATTATTCGAAAATTTTTGGAGAGCCTCTAGTTTAATGTAGAAGAAGCTCAGTTCGATTTAGAATTTTGATTTCAAAAGCTTTGGGCTAGCTTAGAAGAGTGTCTAATTTGACGTCAAAAGTGGCAATTTGACGCGGAAATGGGATAAATGGCCTCCACGACGTCTCGTAGAAGTAAGTAGGTACTGTGGAGAAGATTGACGCTATGGGCTATGGGCTTCATAAATTACTTCCGAAAGTGGAATGCCTGGCACAGCCCAAAATGAATTGATTAACGTCATTTCACCTTCTTAGATTGTAAATATTGAATGGAGAAAGTACTAAGTAAATCTGTGCAACAGTAACGGTGAAGGCAACAAAGTGTAGAGAGCAGTTGCAAGGGTTTCCGTTTGTTGCTAGAGTAAATAAATAAAAATCATAACAGAAATATGAAAATATCGAGTAAATCGCGTAGATGTGAAGGGTGGAGGAGCTAGTCTTAAAATTCAGCCTCAGTCAGTCTTCTTCTGGAATGTGCCATGCACTCATTCTTCGTCTACTTGGCCGGGAAGGCATTCTAAATTCATATTAGACCTGGGCCAGATTCATCAACCGCTAACCGGCCGGTAACGGTATCTCAGTTATCTCTGTGCCTCGGTATCTTTCTGTATTACTTACCACGTAGGCCGATACGGGGCCATAATCATCAACGACTTACAGCAATCTAATGGTGAAAATACTGCGAAAATCCCTGCTAAGCAACGGTATCAGGGATTTCGGCAGTATACCGGCGGTATCGTTGTTGAATCTGGCCCCTGAGTTAAGAAGGCCAGTAGATGAACAAAAGTTGCTGTTTTTCCTTTATGGAGAGGTATGTTAGCAACTGAAAGACTCATGTAGTTGATCACAGCGCGTATCAAACTTAGAATTGGTTTATGTCATGCGAGAGGTCCGGCTTTTTCGGCCCTCTGCACGTACAGAAATGAGTCGTTTCTTTGAGGATACTTATAACGATTTATTCAAATACAAGACACACGAAAGCCAAGAGACAAAATTTACAGGAACTGAGTAGGATAATTCCAGGAGAGCTTTATGAAGACGACAAAACAAGAGATGACTGTGGGCTCTGACCCCGGGTATTTATGCCCTAGAAGGAGGCGTGACCATGGCTGCTAGCACCCCATCTGACCCGCAGACCAGCAGGCATATCCCGAAGTCACTGCCCCCAAATATACCGCGGGGTATATTGCGCCGAGGCAGGGCCGAGAGCATCAACCTACTACCCGCGGGGTATATCGCTCCGAGGCAGGGCCGAGAGCATCAACCTACTACATGCATCAGCGTATGCCCCTTCCTGAACTGCTCGTGGTAACCCTTTAAAAAATAACAGCGCTGTGCCTTCAAGGTGATTAATGAGAATATCTCGTCTATCCGAATCACCCCATACCGTAGAAGGAAATTTGACCTCCAGTGCACGAAGAAAATCGACCAGAGAATTTTTACCGCTATATTTTTGAACGCTAGCCACGCTCTGGGCCTTAAAAACTTCCCGGAAAATAGTAAACATGTCATCTACTCTAGCAGTGGTAGTTTGCCTATTCTCTTCACCATAGGTAGCACTAGACATGGACTCACCGAGAGTCGATCCTAGGGAAGAGGACGTTGACGACAGACGCGACGATGCGCGAGATGGTACCGTCCGGTCCAGTTGTTCCCCAACGTTCATGACGGGAGACATGTCCGTTTCCTGAACAAACCCGTTTCGTCTTCTGCTTCCCAGGGAGCTACAATGGCTGCGAACCGCACGCCAGTCAACTCCTTCATGATCCTCACCTGTGGCGACCGCTTCCCCGGTGCACTCGGCCGCTGTTGTCCCAGGCCCTCTTGCCATGCTCATCACCTGTTCCTGCAAACGTCTGATATCCTTTTGCAAATCTGTGATTCTGTTATTTTTATCACTGATCTCCTTTTCACATTCGGAGTGTGCCGTTGCTAACCTATTCCGCAACTCTATGACAATATCATTTTTACCGCTAACTACTTGTGAGACTTGGCTTGGTTCACACCCTAAACTTGAAGCTAGCTCACACAAAATGCTGCTGTTCTGGCTCATTACCGGTAGGTTTAAGCGCAGCTCAATTGGTGAGATCCCAATTTCGTCAAAAAATGTCGCTCCCGACGGAACCTCAGCCGATAGCTGTCCTACGACCTTTTCAAATGTGCATTTTACTGCACCTTGAACAGCATCTAATAGGTATTGCCTTTTCTGGCAACTCACATGTCTCATTTGTTCATCCAGAGCATCATTTAACCTCTTTAAAATATTTCCGAACGAAATATTTATATCCTCGATTGAGCAACTCACCCCGAGCGTTCTCCAATTTTCCAGCGGCGCAGCTGCTTCCAGAGCTTCAATACTGTCCACGTTCATTCCGTCGTCCAACGTTCTAGCAATATCGGTTGACGTTGACATGCTATCGAACTCAATCTATATCTAGAATGAGAACTATTACCAAGTCTCAACCGGCTTGGCCCCCAAGTCGTTTCTTTGAGGATACTTATAACGATTTATTCAAATACAAGACACACGAAAGCCAAGAGACAAAATTTACAGGAACTGAGTAGGATAATTCCAGGAGAGCTTTATGAAGACGACAAAACAAGAGATGACTGTGGGCTCTGACCCCGGGTATTTATGCCCTAGAAGGAGGCGTGACCATGGCTGCTAGCACCCCATATGACCCGCAGACCAGCAGGCATATCCCGAAGTCACTGCCCCCAAATATACCGCGGGGTATATTGCGCCGAGGCAGGGCCGAGAGCATCAACCTACTACCCGCGGGGTATATCGCTCCGAGGCAGGGCCGAGAGCATCAACCTACTACAAATGGATCTCCGTAACGTTTAAAAAGGGCCGTGAGGTCATCCACTTGAATGCCTGTGTAAGGATCGTACATTGTCTAACCAGGGAATGCTGTAAGCTTCCCGAGGTGCGATTGGCAGCGGCAGCGACACAGTGGTAGAGTGTTCGCTTCACAGGAATGGGATCATGGGTTCGGTTCCCGTCGGTGACGTTGTTTTTGTATTTTATGACCTATCCTCGACGAGTACTTATAATGTCTTTTTAGCACATTTTTGGACGAACGGCTGATGGTGACTTGCAATTACGTCTATTAGGATATGTAAAGTTGGAAACGTGTTTCAGGTAACATATTTTATTCATGGCGTGAAGGAAGTCAAAATTTCAAATCAAAACAGGAATCAAAAATCAACAAAATTTTATCATCATAATTAAACACTACATCTGTTCAAACCTTCCTCAACACTGATGGAACAACACTTTGTTGATTTTTATTTTATTTTACTTTTGATTTTTTGTCTTGATTTGAATTTTTGACATCCTTTACGTCATGAATAAAATATGTTACCTGAGACATGCTTCCAACTTCAGACATCCTAATTGACATAATTGCAGGTCGCCATCAGCCGTTCGTCCAAAAATGTGTTAAAAATGAGATTATAGGTCCTCGCCGAAGATAGGTCATAAAATGCAAAAACAACGTCACCGACGGGAACCAAACCCATGGCCCCATTCCTGTGAAGCGAACAGTCTACCACAGCCCCGCTGCCGCTGCTGTCAGTGCTGCCAATCGCACCTCTGATTGCGCAACATAACAACGCGGCTTTCGCCGTTCACTACACGCACAGGAGATCCATTTAGCAAATTTGGTCTACACGTCTGTGATTAGCGTATCGAGCTCTTTCACGTGATATAGGTCTCAATCCGAAGTTCCATGGGAAGCTGACGGCATTCCCTGGTAAGCGGTGAGAAATAGCGGGTGAGTGCTGATACGTTGTAGTGATAGTTATGGGCTGCTGTGTAAAGATTGGGCCACACAGTTATTTAAAGAACAAAATTGTATGCGCGATTTATCGTATACGCTGACGGCAGCGAAACCTGGACAGTCAGCAACGGAGAGGCTTCCTAGTGGAACTTTGAAGACGACAACCGTTACCGGAAACATAGTTTTTCGTCAAGCGCACAGTTTGAGGCAGCGCGACTTGCAAGAAAGCGGCATTTAGCTGCTGTATGAACCGTACATCAACTTGATTCAACCCTCCGTAGCTACTGACGAGTGCAGCTTGAAAAAGTTTCGAATGATATCTTTGATAAGTTTGTAGGCTATAATCAGATCATTGAACATCCTACGAAATGCAAGAGAATCTGAACCCAGCCCCATGCACAATCAACAGGGTCTGAAATATACAAAACGTGGAGCAAGTGCACGGAGCAGTTTTCACATTTATATCAGCTGATTGCGCTTTCACATGAACTTTGAACATCCCCGACAGCTTCATTGGCTGCAGTGTTAGGGCTTTTTAAGATAGGATGACACATAGAAGCAATTTGCTCACACGGCAACAGCGCTTTGTTGCATGAAGCGCCCGGTAGCGAAATTGGCTTTAGCAGGCGTTTATTTGTTGTCGGAAAATGAGTGGCTGCTTTCCCTGTATACAGATAGTGTTCTCAAGTGATACTGACAGTTAAGAGGGCTTTCGTCACCTATAAACACTTCAGTGATTGTAGTGCTTCAAAACTCCGCACTTTGTGGGAGTGTTAAAAATCCCGGTCTATTTGTTGTAAATAATGGTGCTCCGAATTATTGGCTAGCTACCAGTTGCAAAGTTGCTGCCCTTGAGTCCCGTCCAGCCGAACCAGCCGTCAACCTTTATGATTTTTCTTCTTCATTATTTACTTTCTTTATTACTTTCTTTACTTTATTTTTCCCCTGTTTACTTATCCTTCGCTGATTTACATTGCATTACTCATGGTATTTATGTAGTTCTTTCCTTAATTATCCCTGTTTCAGTCTCAGAATCGAGCCTCATGTTCGGGATATTATCTGCTCGTTCACGGACCAATTTTCGTTGGTTCAAAAGAGGTGAGTAGAGCTTCTCTGTTTTCTAGTAATAGCATTTATTCGTTTCTTTCCAGTTTTTTGCATAGTTATCGATACTTTTCCTTTTTTTTTCGAAAATTTTCTCAATTGATTGATGCACTGCAATATTGCGCCTTGCTTTTTGTACGCATTACGTGGGCGAGCTAGTCGGTTTCTCTGAAACGCGCCGTTGAATGCCGTTGAAGTTAGGTGGGACCAACTTGAGTGAACCAGTGAGGCTGTAGTACCATATGGTTCAAATTTGCTAGATGTTTTAGTCGCCTTCTCAATTTTTTGATAACGATGAATAAATTGAAGTATTTTTACAAAGGCGACGCAATGACCTATCCTACGAGAGGAGATTTCTTCGCAATTTTTTTTAGCCGGGTCTGATCAACCTCTTGATGTTTGTTTCGCTTTTCAAGCGGGGCTCCCATCATGACTAGGATGGATGTTGCGTTCCTCGTGGCCTAATGTCATGCCAGCTTATGCGACTTTGCCTATTTCAGTTTGAACATCATCATTCAAGTATCCTTGCCGTCTCTTACAGTAGGTCATCAAGTGTTGAAGAATAACGGACAACTCCTTTTAACTAGAAAGATGTCCTAAATAGGGATCGGCTTTGTTTCCTGCCTGGGGTATCCATACTAAACCTAAGGTAAGGTTAAGATTTAGAGGGGATAGCTTCTTGAGACTTTTTGTTTGCTTGCTCCATCTACGATGCGTCAATCACAATACAGTAAAGTCAGGTGTGGTAGTAACTTTAGTTGTAAATTAATTGTGAAAGTGTGGAAAAAATTCGTTTGGCTTTCGTTTCGACCTTTCGAAAGTAGTGAGGCAATAACCGATTAACTAATCGTCGAGAATTAGGTGAGCCGACCACGAAACGCGTTTCGCAGACATTTCCTGGACGAGAGCCGTTAGCGATTCCGCGGGATGTCTAAGGAAGGACAGGATGTCCACCATCGAGTTGCTTGGACTTCCTCGTGAAAGCCCTGAACGAATGACATGACGCTGTTCGCTTCCCTCGAGTGTTGAGGATATACTGGTGCACTTTCGCACGCGACAAGGACGAATGAAGGTGTTGTTGGTGCCGGCTCGAGCAATGATCTGCGGCACAGCAGGTGATATACGTGGACCGGGTAACTTAGCATACCTAACGGTATCATCACCTGTATCACCTGCCCTCCCGTTGATCATCGAGTTGTTTGAACGGGCGTCAGCAGTGTCTTCATTCGCCCCTGTCGCGTGCCAGAGTTCTCCAATAGATCCCCCTCGCTCGAGGAACACGAAAAGCATCATATCGTTCGTTCAGGGTTTTCACGAAAAAGTCCGACCAACGCGTTGATGGGCGTCCCGGTGTTCTCCTGACATTCCGCGGAATCCAGCCGGTAACATACGGTGACAAGCAGCTCGGCCAGAGATATCCGATCAATGTCTTCCCTTTTCAGGTATCAGCAGTACAGCTCGGCCGATGCTTACGTTCGCATGTTGAGTGAACGACCCATCGTGGTCCGGTCCACGCCTCGTCAGGTTTTTGAGGCCGATGCCGGTCGAATCGAGCGAATCGCCAGGAGTGTGAGTGTTGTTGGTGACCAGGTGGGTAGTGTTTCTCTGTGGATTTTTCTTCAGAAATATAGTTTTGATACAAGTCGATTTCTTCAAGGCTCAAGTGGATGGTATCGAGATTGTAAGCTGTTACAACGATGTTATGTTGCGATAAAAACTCTGGCGCCAGCAGGCTCTCGAACCCGCACCTCCTGCTCACCGGGTGGGAATGCTCTACGCCATTACACCGCCGGCGTTGTTTCATCGAACGCAGCATTCACACCTGGTGGGATCCATCAACGCTCATTCCGATATAGGTGTGAGTACTGATGGGTCCCACGATAGGTTGTGTTTGATCAAACAGCGCCGGTGGTGTAAGACGTAGAGCACTCCCGTCCGGTGAGCAAGAGGTGCGGGTTCGAGTCCCGGATGACGCTAGAGTTTTGAACACAACGAAACATGGTTGTAACAATTGTTTTGATCATTTTTGTCATTAGTTGGTATTTACAAACATTTTCTATTAATTTCTGTTGGCTTCCGGCGTATGCTTCTCATTGTGAAGGATTTTATAGTGTTGAATAGAATTCCTGTGGCAAATCAATCGTTTGTTCGAACAATGGGTAGTATGCACGTGCAGCAGTTCTACGAGAAACGCGTTCAGAGCTCAGATTCGCGTACGGAGCTCATACGGTGATAAAAGTCGATAATATCGATATTGTGGCCTTGGGAAGATGTCGGTTCGGCGACCATTATATTCGAGTGGTTATCGATTAGTACAGTTGGTGTAGTGTAAAAATCAATAATGTCGATCAACCTATCGATGAGGACTTATCAATCAGCGTGTTTTCTGTCGAAAAGCTCGTATAGCGAACTTCGCATACGGTTCGGGTGATATTGATCGGCTGGTTGGCTCCGCTTACATGAGCTTGAGTGGCGTTAATTTTGCGCGGACGTTTCTTTATTCATCTTTCCTCTTCAACACCACTCGACATTGATCGATCTGCACTGTTTCCTTTTGAAAAGTCCATCGGACAGGCTTCACATACGCATTAGTCGATATTGATCAGTGCGGCCGTTAATTTTGCGCGGACATTTCTTTATTGATCTATTGATATATTGATGTGTTTCTTTATTGATATATTGATCTTTATTGATTTATTGATCCTTTTAACACCACTCGAAATTGATCGATCTGCACTGTTTTCTTTTGAGAAGTCCAGAGAGTGGGCTTCACATATCTTAGTCGATATTGATCAGTGCGGCCGTTAATTTTGCGCGGACGCCCATTCCCAAACGTGATGTCGGGAAGTAGTAAGGCACTCAGCTTAACCGGTTCATGCTAATACCAGTTTCCGGTTCATTTCATTTGTTGCAATTAGGATATCACGGATATTGCTTGCGACTAAGCAGCCCTGATGGTGTAATGGGCTAGCATCCTGCCCGGAAAGCTCACGGTGCAGGCTTTAACAGCGTATGGCCTCAGTATCAGACCACAGGCTTTAAGCGAATATGCTTAATCTTACTTTAATTTCTATCAGTTTATAGGTTGCAGGAAGCGATGAGTGAAGAGATCTGTCCACTTTATTAGACTTTCGTGGAAACTATCTATTATTTTCACCACTTTACGTTGTCTTTCAGTCTTTGTTGCTAATCAAAATGCTCTCACGCCTTCTTTCCACACTGAGTATGGCAAGAATTATGCGCCGTAGAACTTCCTCTAACGTGGCTGATGATTCAAGCAGCTCAAAACAAAGCATTTTCCCATGAATCACTGCTTCCGTCCGTTTCAGGACTCGAAAAGGCAGTCGTATGCGTCCACTGCCTCCTCCGGTACGATGGGCTCGGCGGAAGGAGATTCGCGTGAATCGCGGTTGCACCAGAGTCAACCGGATCCCACGATTCCTGGTAAGTTCGCTCTAGTTCACTCTCTTCGCATTTTGTTGCCTATTACCAAGACAAAATTCTCCTCAGGTGTTATCCAGCGGTCGAGTTTCACCCAGCTTGATCAGCTGAGTGATGCACGACGGCAGGCTGGTCGCCAAGCGGTGCTCGTTAATCTCCTTCCCGTTCAGCATGAGGTCAGCGACCTTTTCCACTATCATCTCTTTATAATTTTTTTATTTGTTCGATTTTAGTCGGCTGTGATAGAGAAAAGGAATGCACCCCCGTATCCTGAAGAGCGAATAGGACAGAAATTGATTGTGAAGGTGATCAAGGTGAGGTGTTTCAATGCTTTTGGCGATGTCTTTTTCTCGTGGTACATTAGCGATGTTTTCAACCATTTTGGTACTGGTCGTTAATGTGGCCTACATGTGGGAGGGGGCGCCCGCCAATCACAGTCAATAATGCACTGGGCGATTTCACGTCAGATGATCAAATCATTTATTGCAAACACTTCCCGTAACTAGCACACACATCCGGTGCGGTTAGGTTTCTCCACTCCGCTCCCGCCTGGCCATGTAGGCCACTTAGGGACAAGTGCCCTTACGTTTTGTCCCTGCGAGCATGCCAAACGTCGAGATGGGTGGGAAATTTTAGACGTATGAGATCTAGAAGAAGAATTCGAAGGTCCTCTACAATGTCTTAGGCCCCGTTTATACATCGATGCCGAGCGACGCGACACCAGGTATAGTGACCATATTGATTGAGCGACTCGATCGATCAATTCGGCTACTTTACATGCCGTCGCGTCGCTTGGCGTCGGAAGTATAAACGGGGCCTTATAGGAGTAGAACGCCGCCCAGATGCCTTCCGAATGGAATATACCATTTCACTTCAAACTGGACACCTTTGAAACCAAATTGGACACTCTTCTAAGCAAGGTGAACACTTTTAGAGATCATACTGAACAACTTTCGGATCTATCCTAGTCCGGGGGTGCATATAACTAAAAAGTGTGTAAAAATCGACTTGGGACTTACCGAGCAACTCCTACAGAGCACGATAGAACCTAAAACGAAGGAAAAAAGAACGGATAAATAAAAATGAAAATCGCCGCGGTTTGACAACCGTATCGGCGGGCAAAGAGCGACGCAATGGAGTCGTGCCACGTGCTGACCACCGCTTGACATGTTAGAACCAGGATATAACATGGTGGGGAGGGCGCATAAAGCCACCTAGCGCGTGCTGACCGCCGCCTGACATGTTATAACCAGGATCTAACATGGTGAGGAGGGCACATAACTTCACCCGCCTACAACCGCGGCGAAAACATTTATTCTTTTCGTTTTTTTTTTTTGCTCGATCTGTAGGAGTCGCTCTGTAAGCCCCAAATCGATTTTTTTACATACTCTGCAGTTATCTGGCCCCCTGGACTAGAATAGATCCCAACTTTCGAATAAAAACGAGTGTTTTCCAGAATATCCAGGGAGGTTAATTATTCTTTTTGTCAAAAAATTAGTATGAATTTCCTTGAAAATTTTAAAATCCACCTGCCATAGTAAGTGAATGCAGTGCCTGAAACTTTATAAAAATTTTATCCTCTATTTAAAAATAATGGTCCAAAGTGGTATAGGATGTTGTGAAGCTGCTGAGCCAAGGCAGTTATCATAGCTTTATTCGGCTTACATTTCGGCGTGACCGCCTTCTTGAGAGACTCGAAAAGACAAAAGGAGTTTGAGACATTACCCGTCCAAGAATCATTTTAAGTTACAGGAGCCTTGAAAACTAATGAGAGAATGAAATGAATAGGAAGTAAGGCAGCTCGACTGACCTTATAGAGGCAACCGTTCGTTTCATTCTCTCATCAGATTTCGAGGCTCCTGTAGCTTGGAATGATTCTTGGACGAGCAATTTTTCTGAAACTCTTTTTGTCTTTTTCAGGCTCTGAAGAAGGCGGTTACGCCGAAACGTAAGTCGAACAAAAGGCTCTCATAACAATGTTGGCTCAACAGCTTCACAACATCCTGCGCCGCTTTAGACCATTATTTTCAATTAAAAGATAAAATTGTTGTAAAGTTTCGAGAACTGTATCCATGTATTAGGGCAGGTGGATTTAAAAAATTTCAGTGGAATTCGTACTCATTTTAATAGAAGAAAGTATTATTATCATCTTCCTGGATATTCTGGAAAACGCTCGTTTTTATTTGATAGATGTTCAGTTATTCAGAGTTGATTTCAAAGGCGTCAAGCTTGCTTAGAAGAGCGTACAATTTCCATTGAAAAGTGTGATTAATTTGGTTTGAGGTGCCCAATTCGGCGTGAAAATGCTAAACTGGAACTGCAGCCCGGTAGGTGTCTGAATTAGGAGCGAAAACAGGAGCCGGATTCATCAGCGACTTACAGAGATTTAACGGAGAAATTACAGCCGAAATTCCTGAAAAACGCGAATTAGCGCGGCTTATCAACAGGCGATATGGTGAAATGTTGGCGTAATCAGGAATTTCGGCTGTAATTTCTCCGTTAAATCTCTTTAAGTTGTTGGTGAATCTGGCCCCAGCTAATAACTTGGTCATTATGGATAGTTATAACCCAATATCGCCGTCCAAGTTGAGAGATGTTTGGATGCCGTTTTCCAAAATATGGGGAAAACCTACTGTGTCAGCGAAGGCTGTTTGATAGTGAAGGGCAGCTGAAACTGTCGCCTATCCTTAGAAGCGATTGGAGAATCCACTTTAATTGGATGAACTGCCATGTCCCGTGAGATTGGCAGAGCCGGGAGAATGGTCGCTGCAAACATTTGTCAAACGCTTGTCAGTTCGTGGGAGATTAAGTGTTTTGGAGTCAGGCGGTCCCATGGGTGGATTTTTTATGGTATGTCGTTCCGAGTTTTTCCATAGTGCCTAGCAGTACCTCATCGAGAAAAGTGGGAGGAAATTTCGGTACATGTTCACTATGTGGCCATCATGGGAAGAGAAAAGGTGGCATCTGAGCAAAGAAAGCAGATCGACTCTGTCGCCCATGAATTAAGGTGTGTTCATAGTTCGTCAGAGTAACTACTGGCCGCCCAGGCAAGGCATACGTACCGATTAAAGCTGAGAAATCGTTTGGAAAAAACCGATATGTATTTTTTGCAGGGATGAATGATATGTAGCCCAGAGGCAGGCGTTACCATCCTTAAGTTGTGGTAAAATGTTGAAGAGTTTCAACGAACATGACGGGGAAATGCACGCAGATAGGATTTCTTTCGAACGCCTTTACTAGTGCATGCATTTCTCCGTCATGTGCGCTGGAACTCTTCAACATTCTACCATAGCCTAGGGATGGTAACGCCTGTCCCTGTGCTACATACCTTCATCCCTGCAATAAATACACATCGATTTTTTCACACGACTTCTCTGCTTCAGTCGGTGTGTATGCTTTTCCTGCGCGATTTCTAGTTACTCTGGTGAACTATAGACAAGCCCTAAGTGATGGGCGAAAGAGTCAGTTTGCTTCCTTTGTTCAGATTAGACTATTCAGCGGTTTCCTACAAATCTTCTCGAACCACACCTATCTATGCGCTTTCCAGCTTGCAATGGATCCCTATTTCGAGCCTCTGTTCGGATCAATAGCCATCTACGATGCGAAGGCCCGACGTAAAGTCACGGAGAACTTCTACTTCGACGTGAATCCTGACGAGATACGGCGGTTAGTGGAGCGGAGGCGGTCCTTCACCGAGGCAACTGAAAGGTAACAAACATTCTGCATGTTCGAGGGCTGCACGTATTTTTTGGAATTGGCTTCTTACCTTTGGGCCAAACAGGGTTTCGTATGATCGAATAGCATGCTTTCACCCTGAAATTTCCACAATATCATCGTGTTAGAAAGCCAAAAAGAAGTTCGAAGCCTTAGGACTAGTTTATACTTGCGTCGCTGCGCGGCGCGGCATTGTGGTCGGGATAGATATCGACCGGGCGGCACGAAAAATCGATATCTGTAGCGGTAGTCATGCCGCGCCTCGTGGCGACTCAAGTATAAACTACGCCTTAGGCCTTGTTAAGGCCCATGCACACTTCGGCGACAGCGCGGCACGGCCATGATGAAGTAGGCCGAGACGGGCGCGGCGCGACACAGCGACACGTGCCGCAGAGGGGGGGGGGGCATGCACACTTTTGCGGCTCTCGCGGGCGGGCGATACCGCGCTGAGTGCCGCAGGCTGGAATGGTTCAAATCATTACTAGCGGCGCGATATGGGACGTCGGTCCCGTTGCCTAAAACGGTGCTCTAACGCGCCCTCGCCGAGACCGGCGCATTTCGCGGTGGCCGTCGCTCCTCTTGCCGCGCTGCGGTGTCGCAGAAGTGTGCATGGGCCTTTAGGGCTCGTTTATACTTCGACGCCGAGCGACGCGACGGCACGTAATGTCCCAAATTGATCGATTGCGTCGCTCAATCAATATGGCCACTATACGTGACGACGTGTCGCTCGGCGTCGAAGCATAAACGGGGTCTTACATCAGTCGCTCAATGGGCAAAGGCTCACTTATTAGGTATCCGGCTCATGATGAAGAACGTTTAGCGAATCCCCAAGAATGGTAAGTGAAAATTCTCTGTTACCAACAGAACTCATCGTTGTTCCACCAGCGCTGGGTAAAAGCTTACCTACACGACTGCAGTTAGGTAAATGGGATCCACCGAGCGCAGAGAGCTACATATATAAAGTTTGCGTGCACAATATGCATGCTCTCAAAGCTAACCTATCGGAATAATCGGCAAAATTCTTTCAATGACCAGTGACTTTCTGCCGTTCATACCGTTATGTAAGCTCTAAACGCATAGATACTGCACACGTAAACTTAATGTAGGTCTTTGCGCTCGGTGGACCCTATTTACCTAACTGTAGTCGTATAGGTAAGCTTTTACCCAGCGCTGGTGAAACAACAATGAGTTGGTTTTGCAACAGGGAATTTCTCTCACCATTCTTGGAGATTCACTAGAAGTTCCTGATCGTGAGCTGGAGACCTAATTAGTAAGTCTTTGCCGCAGTGAGCGTCTGATGTAAGGTTTCGAACTTCTTTCGGGCTTTCTAGCACGGCGAGGTTGTCGAAATTTCAGGGTGAAGTCATGTTGTTTGATCTTTCGGAACTCCGTTTGACACAAAAGCGTTGAACCACTGCTGGAGGATTCATCAAAATTTTCGTCCCAAAAAATGCTTGGACCATTCCAGGTGCAGTCAAGCGGCATTCAGTCTGTCTTGCCCACTATCGGATTTGTTTATGGTCGTGAAGGTAAGTTACAACCTTTTTTCTTCGAAAAGCACGCGTGGAATGCGTGTGTGGTAGTTCCAGATGGAGGGGCTATGAAAGGCGATTTTACATGAGATAAAAGGGCGATGGCCTGAAAAAAGACTCGTTGAACAATGGTGGTATGTGGAGAATTAATCAAGGGAATTGGAAAGTTCGCGCGTCTGGAGAGTTGGCGAATGAATGAGCGATCTGTGCTGGGGTTTGGTTAAACGAATGTTGAGGTGTGGAGCATGAGACCTTGATGTTATGCGGGGATTCTTGTATGTCATTCGACGAATGCCCTTGATCTTCTTTTTGGTCGTGGTTGCAGCGGGAATTATATTTTTAAAGAGTGATGATAGGGATAGTGCTCATTGTCCAGAAATTACGACGCACTTTTCTCCGGATATGCGTCCGAGCAAAATTAATGGCCGCCGGGTGGACGAATCGACGTCTTTTTGAGCGAGTTTTGTTCGGGAAGATCCACATATTAAGAAGGGCTAACTTCTTTGTGTGTCGTATTCTCTGCCAAAAACAATATAATCCAATTATCCTGTCCATATGTCCATCCGCGCGAAATTAGTGGCCGCCAAGTGAACAGATCGAATTCTTCAGCAGCTTTATCCGGAAAAACCCACTTATTAAAGGATAAAGGACGGCGTTTCTCAATCCCTCTGGGATGCGCCACGCATTCTACTTCTACGGGATGTCGTGGAGGCGACATGAATGCGTATTTGGCCAAACAATACTTGCGGCGACCAGCCAATGAACAAGTCAGCGCTCTTTCCTTCCCAGACAAGTTTGGTACCAATTCACCGCCCCTGGAGGGATGGAAGGCTTGGTTGGCCTGGGCGGGAAATCTGAAAGGGACCTGGTATCGGGTGAACGCGACAGTCGGCGCCTCCTCCGACTGCGCTACACGCGCCCAAATCCACATATTAAGAGAGGCTAACTCCTCCACACATCTTTTTTTCTTACCGATGAGAGAATAAACCTGTCCATTTGTCCATATATGCATCCGCGTGAAATAAATGGCCACCGGGTGGACGAGTTGAAATCTTTTGAGCGAGTTTCGTTCAGTATGGTCCACATATTTAGGGGATAAACCTCTATATACGTCTTTATCACAACTCTTGTGAAAACATTGCAGAAAGAAATTAGCCCCTCCGTTTGTCTGCATGTCCATCCGCGCGAAATTAGTGGTCGCTGGGTAGGCAGATCAACCCTATCGATCATTGTAAGTGGAGGACAGGCGCTGGATGGGTGTCTCGGGTGGAAATAGAATTTCAGTTGCCGATTCCATCAACTTATGGATCGATACTAATCTTCTCAGTGTTTTCTGCTCATGGAGGGATCGAAGGGGATACTATTTCCACTGGGCGGGCTTTGGTAGACAATGAACACATCTTGTATCCGCCTGCTTTCCTTAAAATCGGTATGTAGATCTATGCTGAGTAGTTTGTCGATATCGTCTATTTGTCGGTGGAGTTATATTTGCCAGAATGCCACATAAATTGATGAAATTCGTGCAAAATCGATAACATCGATCAATTTTGACTGACCAATCGATATTGATTCGTTCCTACGAAACGTTTCCTAAGCGTGATAGATCTCAAGAAAAATCGATTTATCGATAGATATCTCTAGCTCTCTCTCTGTGGCATTGCCTACTTGTTGTTAATTCTGTTATATGTCAGCGCTTTTGTGTCATTTCCACGACAATTATCGGCTGTGGGTAAAAATCGGTAGTATCGATTGGTATTGATTGGTGAACTGATATTGTTGCTTTCTTGGGATGCCCGCCAATGATAAAATTCGGGCAAAATCGATAATATCATTAGGTACAGTGGGTTATTTATTGTCACAAGCGGTCTGTCTTGGGAGAAATCGATAGTATCGATTGATTATGGATGCTTTATGGATATGCTCCCTTCGTAGGAAGCTCGTTTAGCGGCCATTATGTTGGTCTGATTGATTCGCACTTAGGCGGACGCTCTGAGTCATCGCCCCAGCCAATGGCGCGTGGACAGAGCGGGGCGATGACTCCGTGCCGCCGTCTCACCTAGCGGAACACAAGTCCGTTTTCTGAGGTTTACCGTCTACTCGCGATTTCACTGAATATTTTACCTTTCCGAAAGGGTCGAATTAAAACTACGACTCGCTTTTTGGTTGATACCCCTGGAAGTTGGATCTTCCCGAAGTGGAAGGAAATTTTAAAAAAAAGCTGAGGAAGAATCCGTACAGGTACTTCAGAACAGAAATGCATCGTAGACCAGAGAAAGCTGAGTCTTGTCTTCCACTCAGACCAGCTTCTTGCCGAAGACCGAGGTGAGGAACACACTGAACATGGGCTGAAGATCAGCAGAACTACGATGACTTCCTGTGATTCTCTTCAAGACGGCTGGCCCACCTTTGCTGGCTACGCAACCCGCTAGAGTCTCCCAGATACTTGGTGCGCATGCGGGCATATGACTGACTCATCCGACTGCCGGCCAGTAACGCGCCATTGGTTAGCGCGATGACTCAGAGCGTCCGCCCAAGTGCGAATCAATCAGACCTCATTATGTTCACGTCCACTCGTACTGATAGATTGGCGCGTGTATTACAAAAACTTCGCTACGGCCATCAATTTTGCGCGGATGCGTGTACAGACAGTCAGACGACGAACAGTAGTAGGATGTTTTCAGCTCGAGAAAATCCTACAAGCTTGTGAAATAGCCGATGCCTCCGAGCCGTATGCCAACTGCGCGGCACGAGATGAAAGAACAAAGGAGAAACTTTCGGCGGCTGCTGCAGATTTTTGCGAGAGGCTTGGTGAGTTGAAACTCAACATAGCAATGAAATGAGGTCGATGTATCTTTCCTGCCTTCAGGAGCGTATCGAATGCCGCTCGGGTTCATGATAGTCGATCTGCAGAAGGTCCTGAATGGAGCTAATTCGCTGGAGCGCTCGTCCGAGATGACCATGTCGACAGTGACGTCGACGACTGGCATCGTCACTGGTTTGTCTGGCTTCCTTGCACCCTGCCGTAATCTTACCTTACTGTCCTTCACAAGTACCGCTGTCCAGGTGAAGCCACGGCGCCACTGGCTAGTATAGCAGGTGAGACGGACAGCATAGTGAGTGCCGATCGTGTGTCGAACACCTCGACGTCGACCTTTCGGAGGATGGGCAGCGGAACGTCGGCGTCAGCTGTGCTGAACCGAGTGCGCACCCCGCTGCAGAGGCGGAAATTTCTCGGCGGCGGCGGAGGAGGAGGAGGTATGACGCTGTTCTTCATAATGATGAGATGACGGGAATTCTAGTCGAGGGCTGTTAAGGCAGCGACGATTCCACGACAGCTGACGTCTCCTCGGTTGGCAAGTCTGTGGAGCTTAACCTCGCCAATCTTCAGCCTATTACAGTGAACCTGAACTCGTTCTTTCGTCAGGTACTGAGTGCTTTCCACCCCGTTTATAGTCCAGTCGCCGCGCGGTGCGTCATAATGTGAGTGACCATTATCGATTAGGCTGTGTGATCTAATCAATATTGGTAGTTGCCATTATGAGGCGCCGCGTGGCGATTGGAGTATAAACGAGCCCTTAGATTTTTTGCGTTTCCTGAGTTTTCGCTTAAATGCCGTTGCAGGAGGCTGACAGGCTAAGCGATGAGGATCTCTATAAGCTCCTAGCCGATGCTCGACGACCTGGCGGAAAGCTCAGTCGATTGAAGACCTTCTCAGCGGATTTGGCCCTTCAGTTGTCTGGCAAGTCTTGTGGTTGTCCGTCTTTTCTTTGCTTTGACTGTTGTATTCCATTAATTCTGCTTTTTTTGTTGAAGAGCGTGCGAAATGGTTTGTCCGTTTTTGCATCCGCGCAAAATTGATGGCCGATGGAGTGATCAGGCTTCATATATCAAATTCCTCTGGGCAGTATTCTTGTATGTGTGAGAGTTAGCTTGTCAGTTTGTGTATCCGCGCAAAATTGATGGCCGAAAAGCTGGGTGCGAATCCTACTATATGTGAAGGAGATCATCTGTTCGTTCCTCCATTCGTGTCACATAAGTGATCGACTTTTGGGCAAGCTTCACTGTGCATCCTGCTACATGTGGAGGTGAGGGCTTGCACATTTGTGCATCCGCGCACAATTAATGGCCGATGTACTGATCAGGCTTCATATAGCCAATTCCAATGTGTGAGAGTTAGCTTGTCAACTTGTGTACCTGCGCAAAATTAGTGGCCGAAAAGCTGGTGCGAATCCTACTATATGTAAAGGAGATCATCTGTTCGTTTGTCCATTCGTGTCACGTTAGTGGCCGACTTTTGGGCAAGCTTCACAGTGCATCCTGCTACATACGGAGGTGAAGGCTTGCGCATTTGTCCATCCGCGCAAAATTAGTGGCCGAAGAACTCGCCAGGCTTCAAGGCACTAACCCGTCAAATAGAACGCTGATTCGAGCCATATAATGTCCCGCAGTTTTAGGCGGCACTGGAGAGGAGCTGCTGATGCGCCTCAGTCCGGAAATGTTGCGTGTGGCGCCGTTTAGTGGAGGAGCTGGCGCCGAACTCACCAAAGACATTCAGGAGTTCCCGGCGAAAGGCTTCTACATGGCGAACACCAGCTATCGGTAGGTTTTTAAGGTTGTCTTGACATCGCCAGGCTCTTTGAGGTGCTAAGTAAGCTGTTCAGGAATCTGCTGTACATATACCCGAAGTCAGCGAATCTCACGAATCGGCCAGGCACAGCGCGCAACATTTCGATCAAAGTGGAGCTGATGAACGGCCAGGAGCAGCCGCTGTGTGTGCTGTACTCGCGAGGAGCCGGCACCGATATGGTGTCAGTGGCGCGGACTGCCGTAGTGTATCATAACAAGTAAGCCTTCTACTAAGCCCCTTCGCTTGTCTCTGTAGCTGCTAAATGTGCCCGTTTAAGGACACCTCATATCACCGACGAGATTAAGCTTCGTATACCTGTGGATCTGGATGACGGGCATCATTTACTGTTCACCTTCTATCACATATCATGTAAAGCAAGCAGCAAGGACGAGGAGATCGAGTACCCCATTGGATACAGCGTAAGTGCTACTCTTATACAGGATTTGTACTGAAGTCGCTGTATAAGGCACTGTTTATACTTCGACGCTGCGCGACGCGATCGATCAATGTGGCCACTATACATGCCGTCGCATCGCTCGGCGTATGAAGTATAAACGGGGCCTAAATGCCGCAGGTATCGATTAGTCAGCACGTGCAATCGATAGTGTTGGTTTTCTAGGCACGGCGAAAGTCATAACGCTGTGCGGGTCAAGCAGTTGGGAAGCTTAGAGATCATATGTACCATTTTCACGTCAAATTGGACACCTCAATGCGAACCTGACGATTTTGAAGTCAAATTCTACATTTTTCAAATTAAAACGAGACTCTGGACCTATCCTAGTCGGAGGGGGAATCGCTAGAAAAGCGAAATAAGTGTAAACAGTGTGACTTTTCCTAACTAGGAACTACAAAGGAAGATTCTCACGTAGGCCAATTCACGGACATGTCGCGAAGACTCACCGCGGAAGTGCAAGATCCCATCGTTGCACCTGCAGTAATCGCGGCAGCCAGTCATGTGGGTTTGTTTTTGCGACTGAGCTGTTGTGTTATTGGCTGCCGCGCGTTCCCGCACCCCGGCGATGTGTCTTCTCGACATGACGTGCCTTCCATACAATGCATGTATAAGCTGTCCCTACTTCAATCGCTGTGCTACCAAGGCTCAAATTCAGTGGCTGCCGCTGCTCAGAGATGGCCGGCTGTCGACCGGAGACTACAATCTCCCAATTTGTCTCGATCGTCTACCTGCTAGTTACGGGTACCTCTCGCCAGACGTGGCTCTGCCGAATGTTCGATGGCTCGACGGACACAAGCCGGTGTTCAGTGTCAGTCTGAAGGCAATAAGCACCGTGCATCCTCAGGTATTTATAGCAAGTTCAGCGTTTTTCCGCCTTCCTGACTGTTTGGTTATTCAGTGTTGTTGTTCAGGATGAGCACCTCGAGCGGTTTTTCGTGGCTGTGAACTCGTTGTCATCAATGGACAGAAAGAAGCCGCCGGCAAGCGAGGCGGCTCTCATCGCGGCTGCACAGGTTTGCCTTTAGCCGCTATTTTGTGTAGTTTGTTATGTATGCGGTACTTGTTGACAATCTGACCTGCATGGGGTGGGCGTTCCAGCCAATCGCAGCACCTGGCCACTTCTGGCACATGTAGCTATGATGGACCGCACCCTGGAGTTTTTTTTCAGCCTAATAGCGTGAACAGACTCGATTTTGTAGATTTTTAAAACACATTCTGCCCTTTCCTCGTGGTCTGCAGTGAGAACTAATCGATAATATCCATCGATATTAATTGATAGATCGATATAGATAACCTAAAGGACCTGATGAGCCGTCAAGCGGCCTTAATTTTCGCGTCATAACCTCCACGACGGACACACAGACGGATCAACTGTGCCATGTATTTTAGTTACAGTAATGATAGTAACCGATTGCTATTGTTTATTGTTTACTGTGAAGGTCAGCATAGCCATGCGATCTTCTAGTTTTGATCGATAATGTCGATGTTGGTTGACTAATCGATAATGTTCACTTGTTGATAAAGCTGTGTACCAGTGATCCTATTCGTAGAACTTTCACCTGAATCAGTTAATAGTAGACCGCCATAGTTAATATTGATCGATATTGACCGATCCCGACCGAAATAGACAATGTATTGGTTGACCAATATCGATCAATATTATCTCATTTATCGATAATTACCGTTGATCGATATAGGTTCACCCCGATCGGAATTGATAATATTGATCGATATTGATTGACCAATCAATACCATACTCATGTTCTGAGGCAAGGTACCAACCTATTCGCGTGATTCCTACGTCCAATCGCGATCACTGCATAGAAGCTGATAATATGGACTGAAATGACTTGATTCCCTTCAGGCGGTCGTTAATTTTGCGCGGACGGAATAGCTTTTTTCATATATAGTAAAGGATATATAAAAGCTAGTCTGTCCGTTTCTCTGCCTCTCAGTCCGCGCAAAATTAATGACCGCTCGAGGTTTCATACCAACTTTCTGAATATGTTGAGAATTAACGGTAGGAGTCACCTTGATAGACAGCGTGCACAACAAGTAAACAGCATTGATGGGCGGCCACTATCGATCGATTTTATCGATTTTCTACAGTGTCGTCCATTCGAGGGGCATCACACAGTTTACAATGGGTGATGGGCAGAATCCGAAGCGGATAAACGGTTTCGATCTGGTAACCGATATCGATCGATATTATCGATTTTTAGCGAATAATGACAACATGAAGTGAGAATCACGTGAAGATATTGGCCGATGGACAGCCTTCACAACATGTTAACTGTACCGATGCATCGACGATACCGTTTTTTAACCTGACGAAGCTTCATACAGCATCGGACCAGCATTGAAATTTTGACCGCTTGGTACTAGTCATTAATTTGGTCTACATGGGCAGCACATCAATGAGGTCTCGAAGTCGAAAGGGTGTGCCACACGAGGGGGCGTGTACCGTCGTTTCGGTTTTATTGCTTGTGTGGCCTGCCAAGTTTCCGCCCACCCAATGTAGGCCATACTCACGACTAGTACTGAGCATTTCTAAGTATGCCTTTCCCATAAATCTACGTTTTTTGCCGTTTAGAGTGTCATCAAGGCGCGACCTGAGCCGATGGTGGCTTTCTTGTACAACGTGCTGGACAAGTTGATAGCGTTGATAGCCAATCGACCATATTCAGGTTTGTCTGTGCCTTTTTGGCCTCCAGATAGAGCACTATTCAGTGGAATCCTTCCAGAATCCTTGTCCAGTGCCTGTTTCGAGACGATGGGCCAGCTGGTGAAGATCTGCACTATGTTGCTGGACTCGTGCTTAGATATGCATGGGCGAAGTGCTCTGCTGACGTCGTATGTGCACTACTACAAGATCGCCATGAAAGGTTTGCCCGTTTGGAGTCTCGAAATAGCTAGAGCTGCACCCAAATCGTCACTCCGTGTTCCAGAATCGAAAGCGAGATCGCAGCTCTGCAAAGACATGGCCACCGAGAAGAACAAGCCCGGCTCGCCGGAGACGCAGAAGCTCTACCATATCATAGGTGCCGTTCTTGTGCCGCCGTCTCGCAGCTCCTTGTCACCGTCTGTCAGTCATTGTTGCGACGATGCTTTTCAGAGGACATGGAGAAGCTGAGCGCCAACCATCAACGCGTGCCGTCCGAGGCTGTGCCGAGTACGTCGAACAAGGCGGTGCACGAAGAACTGGTCGAGCTGTGGGTTCGGAGCGGCGGTTGCGCGAGGGAGATGGCGTTTCTGAACGCGTGGTTCTTTCTGGAGCTGATGGTGATTCATTTGATATTCACTATGTTCATTGCGGACTCTTGAAAAGGGGAGAAATTTGGGCGCTATCGCGGCTCTAGGGGAGAAGGAGGAGCTCAGATGCTCGACTGTGGTCTAAAATCGATGACATTGACCGATGTTGAGTGTTACGTCCAATTGCTGTGAATTTTATCGACAATACATTTGCAAAATTCCGACGTCAAATGGTGTCATCCGAACAAAAATGGATATTATCGAGCGGTATTGATTGGGTGATCGATAGATTATGATATTGATTGGACGGGGATGGTTAGCTAATGCCTAGCTTTGATCGGTATTGATTGGTCGATGGATTTCCATATTGACTGAAATGTAGTGTCTCCGAGCAGAGCTCGGTATTATCGAGCGGTATTGATTGGGCAATCGATAGATTTCGATATTGATTGGACGGAGATGGTTAGCCAATTCATAGCTTTCATCGGTGATATTGATTGAAGAGCAGTGTCATTCGAGCAGAAATCGATATTATTGAGCGGTGTTGATTAAGAAATCTATAGATTTCGATATTGATTGGACGGAGTTGATTAACAAATTCATAGTTTTGATCGGTATTGATTGGTGGTTAGGTTAAGATATTGATTGGACAGCAGTGTCATCGGAAAAAATCGATATCATCGAGCGGTGTTGATTGGGCAATCGATAGATTTCGATATTGATTGGACGGTAGCATGGTTAACCAATTCATAGCTTTGATCGGTATTGATTGGTATAATAATATGCGATATCGATAGGTGTTGTTTGGTCCATAGATCGTAACCTGTCGTCGGCATTGATCTGCCAATTGACAATTTCCTGTTCACCAATCAATACTTATAGATAGTATCCGTCGCTCAATCAATACAATCATCTGACCAATGAACACCGATAATATCAATTCAGCAATTGGTACATAGACGTCAATATTGATTGATCAGGCGACGGTTGGCCTAAAAATATTAGCCATTGATATTGATTGGTCATTAGGAAGCATCTTGGTATTGAACAACAGATAGTAGCCATCGGTATTGTTTTTCAGTTGATATTGGTCAATTGATATTATCGATCGGTATTCATTGAAGAGATGATTGTATTGATTGATCGATGGATATTATCCATCATTATTGATTGGTCAATAGGCGGAGTGCCTATTGGTATTGATAGATCAATTGATAGCATAGGTCGGTACTACTTGGTCAGAAGATGGTATTGAATAGTCAGGCGGTACCATTGATCGATATTGATTGGTGAACAAGCTGTACCCATTAGTATTGATCGGTCAATTGGTATAGTATTTATCGGTGTTCATTGGTCAGACTGTGTGCTGAGTCACTCAGGCGATAGCATTTATCGATATTGGTCAATGTGTTGCAGCATGATCACCAATCAATATCGATCAATATATTATATATTAATGATATGATCGATTAAACTGTACCAATTAGTATTGATTGGTCAATTGATAGAATCGTTCGGTACTAGTTGGTAAGACGACGATATTGATTAATTAGGCCATGACATTAATTTATATTGATTGGCTAATAGACGGTACCAATTAATATTGATTTGTCAATTGATGGAGTCGATATGTACTAGTTGGTGAGACGACGGTGGCTTTACCTTATTAAAATAAAAAAGAGGCTTTAAAAGTGCCTTACCTTATTGAGATGACATCCAGAAGTGTAAAGCTTGGTATTTTCAGGCGAAATCAATGGCTGAGTACCTTTCAATGACGGGCAGGCTGTATCTGACGAGGCGGTCGCGGTTCAGCGACCGTTTCGTGAAGGCGCTCGACTCACTATCAGCGGCGACCATAGCTGAAGTGATCACCCGTCTCGGGAAGGATCCACGCCAGGCGGTTGCCATCGCGAATAGCTGGGCGTTCTTTGTGAGGTAAGGATGGGGTTGGCTTCTCTAATCCTTTAGAGTGAGCCATGCATTCCAACCCTTTGTTGTGACTACGTTAAGAAATTTCGAACACGAACATTTTGGCATTGTTATAACGTTGTTGGCTGGCTGATGGGTTTAAAGATGTTTCATCTCTTAAAAGCATATCAAATAGAAGAAGGCTACAGGTCACCCTAGAAGAAACCATATTCTGGGAGTATTCGACTCGTTCTTTATTCATCGTATTCTGACCAAGTTACTAAGTGGAGCGTTTTTGTAGAAAATTGAGTAAGTACCACTTTCACGTTAAATTGGATACTCTTGTAAACAAACCTGATGTTTCCAAAATTAAAGTGAATGTCTTCCAAATCGAGACGAGCATCATAAAGGATGAACTGCAGTCTCTCCAAAGTAATTTTTGTAATTTTTTCTTCAAGGAAAATTGGACATAATATGATATACAGCTGTCTGAACGAGTGTAACAATTCTATAAAGTTTTTATTTTTTGACGAAAAATAACGAATTAAATTGTGCTTTAAGCCGCAGCTAGGCAGCAGCAATTCAGTGCTTTAACACGTTAACGACCGCGCGATTTTCTCGTGTCTGTTGGGTGGGACGAGTCGATTTTTTGCAGCGTCAAAAGTTGTTTATTAACTGAAGCCACTACTTGTTGAGCTCAATAAATCAGCAACTGGAAATTCAGATCTATCATAGTCCGGGGGGGGGCACATAACTAAAAGGTAGGTAACAAAACGAATTGAGACCTACCGAGCAACGCCTAGAGAACGAGTTGGAACCTAAAAGGAACCAAAATCGAACGGGAACAAACAAAAAATAAAAAATCGCCGCGTTTACAACCGTCTCGGCGGGCAAAGAATGACGGAATGGAGGCATGCCGTGGGCTGACCGCCGGCTGACATGTTATAACCAGGATCTAACATGGTGAATTGGGCGTATGAAGCCGAATTCGGCGTGCTGACCGCCGGCTTACATGTTGTAACCAGGATCCAACATGGTGAGGAGGGCAGACAACTTTGCCGGCTTACAACCGCTACAAATGCAATTTTTCGTCTTTTTCCTCTTGACTTTTTCTTGTTTAGGGTCCTAGGTTGTTCTGTAGGAGCCGCTCGGTAAGCCTCAAGTGGATTTGTTACATATAATACTTTTTAGTTATGTGGCCCCCCGGACAAGGATAGATCCGAAAATTCTTATCGTGGACCACACTTCCTACAACAACATCTAAAAGTGGAGTACAGAAAATTTCTTCCGAAAGTACCTCCGAAAGATTTGAGTCGAACTAGGAAAATAAAGTACAAGGCTGTGACACGACATCGTGTCACATGGTCCCACGCGGTCGGGAGCGTCAATCGTCAACGTGCTAAAATACAAGATCACGCCATGCACTCGCAAAAGGTCGTCGGATTTTTGCTTGATTGGTAGTATAAATGCGGCTTACATGAAGCATCACAGTGATGATATGTGTGCCCTCCACAATTATTTTTGTTGCATCGTATAAAGGAGTGAAACTTTATTAGAAATTTTCTATCAATTGAATAAAATCGCGGCGTCTTGGACGAGAGCATGGCGCAATCTCGTCTCTTGGAGCTAAACAAACAGTCGCCTTCCTGCTCTTTAAAACGAGCCCTTTATTTTATTATTTTTTCCTCAAAAAATAGAAATTTTATAAAATTTGAAACAGCGTGTTCACTAGGGTAGGTGAATTAAATCTTCAAAGAAAGTCATATTAAAACTTTTGAACGAGAAATTATGCTAAGGAGATGAGTGAAGAATGTGGAAGGAGATTGTTTTAATTTGGAAGATGCTCAGCTTGATTTCAGAAGCATCAAGTTTGTTTAGAGGTGTCTAATTTGGCGTGAAATTGTATGTGTAAGAAACCGACAGTTAACTTTTGATATAAGAAAGTTATCTTAAAAATCGTGTCTGTGCCGTCTTAGGTGTACTAAATAGTCGCAGAACTCGTGCTCTAGACACAGGAATGTCTTTTGTTGATGTTTAAAGTGTAGTGGCCAAATTCGAGAAAAAATCACCCGTGGCATCGCGTCGCTCGGCGTCGGAGTATAAATCGGGCATTAGATGGTGTTTTTTCTCAGGGATGCGTTTTCGCTGATGGATCGCAGCTACGTCATGGGCCTTGTTCGAGACTTCAACAGAGACATTTCGACCAAGATCAGGTATGCCACCGCTGGTTCGTTGCCGCCCGACCGATCCAGGTCTCGTTCTGAAGACTGCCGTTACAGCTGCATAGGAGAACCGGCGGCGACGACGCTGATGCTGCTCAAAATGGACTTTGTTCGAATCGTGAGCTCGCACGAGCACTTCGTCATCCTGAATCTGCCATTCGGACCACCTCACAGTGCGCCGTCGTCGACGTCGTCGTCCTCGATCGGCTTGTCGTCCGGCACCGGCAGCTCCACGCTTCAGCTGCAACCGCTCAGTCCCGAGTCGATCAGCATCACGAGCAGGTTGGTTCTTGCCTCGTTTCCTATGCGAGGAGTAGGTCCTGCTTATGCCTTTTTTCCTTTTCGCTTTTTTTGAATTCCTAATTGGTGGTGGTGTCAAGCGAAAATCGCGTGGACACCACATTGCCTGAGATGCGCGGATGCCCACGTTTTAGCCGTCCAACAGATCAACTTCAATACGTTTGACGTCCGAAATTTCAGACTTTTCAGTTTTTTCCAGGTCCACTACGACGACATTAGATTCCTGGGGATCGATAGGCTCGGGCGAATTGTCCTATGACTTCCGCCGATGTCATTATCTCGTCGGACTCGCTCTTTCGGATCTAGCCTCGGTTCTCGATTCGTCGAACAGCTCGGTATTACATGCCAGGTAAACGGGCTCGACACGTGTTTCTAGAACTAGTCGTTAATGTGTACAACATGGTGATAGGGACGGACCTACCAGAGCCCTCAAATCACATTGAATGTGCCTACCTTCCACCCAGAGGGGGCATGTGCCCTCATTGGCTGTATCGCGACTTTCTCGCGATCATATGACGATTTCATGGGATATTGTGAGAAATTTCGCTTAGAGATTGTGCAGCTATGCAAACAAAAGCTCCCTAAAAAAGAGTCATTTGGGAAAATTCAAATGGCGCCCTTCTCACGTTCCATTTTTCTATTCTTCATTCTTTTGTAGGATGTTTTTAGAACGCTCTAATATGTACTGTATTTGTACATTAAAGTATTGGTTTAATTACCCAAGTTTGAGGTAAACTGTGTCGAACAACTGGTGTATGTGTGTACCGAACGACATATTCTGAACCACCGACAAATCTAACTTAGGCTGGCCCTTTCCCATCTCCTCCATCTAGGCCGCATTGACGACCAGTATCGCTATTTTTATTCGTTTTTTTTTTTTGAGAGAGAGCGCAAGGATTGGATTGGTCCTGTAGCACAATTGGAAGAACAGCGAACCCAGCAGCATTCCCAGCTGATTTATCCTGTGCATATCCTTGTCGTTAGTCCTTCAAAGGCGAAAAATATGTTATCGATTTCTCAGGAAAAGGCATAAACATGATTGCTCCCAGGGCAAAATTTATAGTTCACCTGCCGGAAACGAACCACCGATATCGACCGTGCGCTGTCTGATCAATATTGGTGGCTCTTACGCTGCCGTGATGCGCGGCGATTTTGGTATAAACGCTTATTTAGCTAGCGGCTGTCTTGTTGATAAATTCTATTACACCTATAAGACCTAAACCGGCCATCTGTCAGTTGGCATTGGAAGTAGTATAAACGGCCTTAGGCCCCGTTCATACTTCCGACGCCAAGCGGCGCGACGGCCAAATTGATCGATCGCGGCGCCCGATCAATGTGGCTACAACTCGTGGCGTCGCGTCGCACGGCGACGAAGTGTAAACGGGCCCTTGCAGTCAGACTTGCAGATGTGGCTGCATTGTCACATAACATAGGTGGTAAACTTCTGGTAGAAAATAACCCTTAATCCGCCCAGAAGCGCCATGTGGTCTGTCTAGTAGGGTGCTGACGTTGACTTTTCAGGGCTATCAGCTTGATCCACAACCTTTTGTCGGCTCATGAAGCCGACAGCCGACTGACCGATCCGATGATACGAGCACGGATAGCGGCGCTCTACCTTCCCTTAGTCACGATTGTCCTCGACGTCGCAGGACAGATTCACGATCCTTTCGCAAATTCTACGGGTAGCATAAGGTACGAGCTTGCGCCTTACCTATGCAACCTTACTTGAACTGTTAACGTTGGGATTTAGCAGGTTTTCGAAGGAAGATAAGCACCGCTCTTCGTCGTCGCCAGGAGTGAATCCGAAAGTGGCGCTCGCCATCGCTGGAATCGGCTCCGCACCGTCTCCACCACGAACTCCGACTGAGCTGAACAACAACAAGCCGGAGAGGGGCAAGACTATGCTTAGCCTTGAGCTTTCGCGGCAGGTACCTGATATCTACGGTAATTCCCCAAATGGTTCCTGGGTCGGGCTATCAACATCCTCCTTCCAGCTGCTGGCCTGCTTTTGCTGGGTGCTGAAGAACGTGGAAACGTCGGCCCTACGACACTGGGTTCGAGAACTGCCTCCAACGAGGCTCACACAGCTTCTGAATATCCTTCAGCTGTGTGTGTCGTGCTTCGAGTACAAGGGTGGACAGGTGGTGGGTTGGATTCGTTGTTTGGCTGCTTGCTCTACAGCTACAGGTCTCTGTGATTGTCACGAGCTTCAGCCAGACTCCGAGAACGGGTCGACCGATCCGGATGAGACGCTGACGGAGTGCGTGGTGACCAGACGTGATGGCGTCAAGTGGAGAATCGGACCGCCGTCGGCTCGGGGAAGTGATTCGCAGCGGACTAGTTCACTGTGTAAGTCGCCTTGTTAAACTTACCCTTTGACGCCGAATCGGAGCCCTATCAGACCAAATGCCTGACCCCGTCTTTTTGTGTTTTTGGGTTTTTTGCATAGTTCTTTCTTGATTGAAGTTTGGCATCGCCGCCTGTCAACCTGAAATGTTGAGTTGTTTAAGATTTTAGTTCCGTACTTCTTCATGTTCACTGTTTTGTCTACTTTGATCAGTTCTTTGTCATTGTACACAACTTAGGGTAAGTATAAAAGAATTAAAGTGAATTGGACACTCTTCAGTGCAGATTTGACGCTTTTGAAATCAAAGTGAACATCTTGCGAATCAAAACTATCCTAATTCTCGGAATGAAACTAGAGGCTCTCCTAGAAAGGTTTAAAACAAATAACCTAGCCTCTAGTTGAATTCGGAGGATTAGCATCGTTTTGATTCGCAAGATGCTCACTTTGATTTCAAAAGCGTAAAATCTGCATTTAAGCGTGTCCAATTCGTTTTTATTCTTTTATATTTTCACTATGTTGTGTACAATGACAAAGAGCTGATTAAAGTAGACAAAGCAGTGAATATGAAGAAGTATGGAACTAAAATCTTAAACAACTCAACATTTCAGGTTTTGTTTTATGCCTTATTATCCCCTTTTGGACTCTAAAATGATCTTTTGTCAAAGGAAAATCTCTTACAGTATGACTCCTTTGAGCAATTTTCACCCCAACTGCCCCAGGAAGGTGAATATAGTGATTGAAATTCTAGAAAAATTTCAGGACGAACAGAATAGCCCGTTTCTGCTGAGAAATTGCGAAGAAATGACTCCGTACCAGCCTATCGATTTCACAGTATAATTTTATTTTTTATTTGACCGTAGTTTTCAAAAAGACGTAGTGAAACGCCTCCTCCCACTACTCAGGACCATGAAAGGGTTTGGAACCGATCATGAAAGGGTTTGAAACCGAGCAGCAAGAGACGGCCACGCCCCTCGCTGCGCAATAGCTACACGTGCTGCCGGGAGGGGGCGTGGCCTTCTTTCGTGCTCTGTTCCAATCCCTTTCATGGTTGGTTCCAATCCCGTTCATGGTCGGTTACTAATCAACGGGTTTTAAACCAGTTCATGGTCAGTTACTAACCAAAATTTGTCCCTTTTCATTCTTTTATTATTGTTATTATTTGTTGTTTTATTCCTTTTTACTAGTTTTTATTTTTTCAAAGAAAAATAGTTGTTCAAAGTGCAGGAAGACAGCAATTTTCCAGGACTAAGAGGAGAGATTGCGCCGTGCATTCTTTAAGGACTTCGCGATCGATTTTATTTATTGTTTATTTGTTACCACTGTTGAAGACAGTCGTGTGACTACTCATGGAACATGCACTACCTGGCAGCAAATAACATTTCAAACAGTTAACATACAGTTAGAACATCAAGAGCGATTTCTTACCCACTCGTCCGAAAGGTTCAAGGTTTTCCGGAGAGAGGTGTAAATTGCTTTTTAATTAAAATAGACGGAGCGTCCTTGCTCCAGCTCGTGCCACGCGGACTTTCACTTGGGCGTATACCTCAAACCTGGGTAATTAAACCTTTATTTTCAATGATCTACAACAAAAATAAGAACACGTAATGAGGTGAAAACTAAGTGAATAAAATGAGGATATAAGGCAACCAAATAAGGCAATTATGGCAACTAATAAAGCAATCGCATCGCATGGGAGTTGTCGCATCGCAGCTAGAGGCCTCTCATCGCACTTCAGGGCTCGCTGGACGGTACACTGACTCGCTTACTCATCGCGAGCCCCCTTTTATGCGCTCGCGCAGAGGCTTCCCACAACAACAACCTCTCCGATTCCTTATCTCCGCAGCGATCAAAATGTCATGGGAAGCTCTATGTTTACAGAAGTTTGAATTTGCCTGCTGCAATGCACTTTGTATTTGTCGTATTTTTACTAGAAAAAATCGCGTAATCCGCGATATTAATGAGAGGTATGCAGATGCGCTTCGAACAGTAAAAAACCCTCTAGCCTCTGATTTCTATTTGGAGCACCAATTTTTATTTACTTTGTTTTATTTTTCTTTGATCGCTGGCAAAAATTCTGCTAGCGTGCAGCTACGCACTAAAAATGCATTCATTTCTTCACTTTGCTGTTTCAACTAAGCATCATTTACGCTAACAATCAATGCCAAATGTTGACGTCCTGTACAAGTGCATGGCTCAGTCTTTCTTTTACGCTTGAAAACTGCTGCGTTTCTGCAATTTAGAACAGGCTGTGTACCATTGTTTTTCTTTGAAAAAAATTAAAATTTATAAAGAGTGCTTTCAGACGGTGTTCACTTGATGGGCAGGTGGATTGAGAATTCTCAAAAAAAGTCATACGGAAGATGTTCTTATTCAAGAGATTCAAGAGATCTAAGCCAATCAAGGGCCTTCAAAATGTTTGTAACGTGGGCTTAGAATATGCTAAAATCTCACCGCTATAGGCAGATAAAGGTATAATAACGAAATCCAACATCTTTAGAAGGTGCTGTCCTAGTCGCAAATGTGAGCAGCATTGGTGGGGGAAGGTGGGAACAACGCGCCAGCCAATCAGAACGCGTCGAATGGACGTGCAGGTCAAAGAGAGCGTCTATAGTCCGTGCCTCGATTGGTCAGGACGTGTTCGATCGGCGTTCTGGTTGGTTGTGATTAGTTGGTGCGCCTCCTCCTACCAGTGCTGTCCACATTCGCGACATGAACCGAAGTTCTTCTTGAAAACGTCATATAGATCTATTTAAGGCGAGCTGGTCTGCAGATTTTTTTAAAATTAAAGTTCATTTTTATCTTAAAATCTGCGCAGCTTCTTTGAGAGTTAACTTAAAAGGTGTCCATTTCAAAGCGAAGTTATATGAAACTGAAGTCAAAGTCTCCCAAGTTTTAGTGTACGAGGATGAGACACTGCTGGAAGCGGCGCTATGCACGGAAGTGGTTCTGTGTGTGCTGGATACGCTGGAGACGATCATCCGGGTGATTTCGATGCCAAGCAGTGATCATCTGCATTTCGCGCTGCCAATGGTGCTTCGTGGTGTGGTGAGTTCGGCCATCTGCCACTCATTTCATTCGTCTTTTTTCTCCTTTTATGTCCTTTTTCTCGATTTATGGCCCCAACTCAGTGCCGGGCCATTTCCAGATGCACATGTTGGCGTGCAATCAATCCGTCCAAGCGTTAGAGTGCATTTTCGTCAGTCAACGGACGCTCGTCAAGAAGTTCCCCGACATGATCTTCGAGCAGGTATCCTCTTTAGAATGCCGGGATTCTCGCTGAATTCTGAGGATTCTGATTCAGGAAGCCGAACAGTGTGGTGAGCTGTGCCTTCAGCTTCTGCGCCATTGTGCTTCTCGGCTGCCAGCTGTGCGTTCGCAAGTGCGTCCCTGATTTTACTGCGGTCTTATGTTTATGACTGGGCTGTGTGTTTAGCCGCTAGTTTACAGGCAGCCGCTAGCTTGTACCTCTTAATGCGGGAGAGTTTCGAGAGTGGAAGTCGGCTGGCGAGGGTGAAGATGCAGATCACAATGTCGTTGTCGACGCTGGTGTCGAACGCGACGAAAGAGGGAGTGTGGCTGAACGAGGACTGCTTGAGGAGGAGTCTCAAGGTCAGTGCTTCCAGTTGGTCTTAGTTGCGTCTTATTCCTAGGCTGCAGTACAAGCTGGATGGGGTGAACCGGGTGGGTTTGCCCCATCTAAGAGCAATACAGGTCACTACTAGCCTGAACTGCACTATTGCTAGCACATCGAATGATTAGAGGAAGCTCGTGGGTTTCTAAGATGCGGGGAAATATAGGACACTTAAGCTTTAGTATACATATATTAGGTTGTTCCATAAGTCCCCGCCGTTTTTTTCAACAATTCACTGCAGATTTCGCCGGCAGTCTCTTGCATAGCGCTGCATAGCTTTCGAAAGAGAATGATTTGCTCTATCAGAGTATGTATTGCATTTCTTTTTTCATCATGAATTTTGTCAATTTTTAGGTCGTTGAAGTGAAAGTGAAAAAGTAGCCATTTGCGCACTTGTTCTCTCCGCTTAAGTTTGTAATTTTTTGCGCAGTTTTTTTATAGCACTTGGAAGACAATGTTCTGTGCTACAAGAATATATGTTAGTGCTATTTGCTCACTTGCCCTTTATTGATTTTTAGTCCATCAAATTGGGTTGTCCGACTTTTCCGTCCGAATTTTTACCAAAACTCCGGTTCTGTGGTTGGACTTTTTTGCTTGGTGTCATATGTCGTTTAGAAGAGGATGTCTTGCTCAGTAAGAATTTGTGTCGCGTTTTTTGGCTCACGCTGATTTCTGTCGAATATCAACAACTGAAGAAGGAGAAGGAGTTGTTGGTGAAGACGTTTTTTCTCTTTTTGGCATTTTGTTGAGAAATCAGAAATCAATAGAAATCAATAAACGCGACACATATTCTCATAGAGCAAGGCATTTTCTTTCGAACGACATATAACACCAACCCATAAAGTCCAACCACAGAGCAGGAGCTGTCGGCAAAAATAACCATCCTCCTTCGGACGTCCCAATTTGATGACCTAAAAATCAATAAAGGACAGATGAGCAAATAGCACTAACACATATTCTTGTAGTACAGAACATTGTCTCCAAAATGCTCGAAAAAACTGCGCAAAAAGTTACAAACATAAGCGGAGAGAACAAGTGCGCCAATGGCTACTTTTTCACTTTTTCACTTTTCACTTCAACGACCTAAAAATTGACAAAGTTCATGATGAAAAAGAAATGCAATAAATGTTCTGATAGAGCAAATCATTCTCTTTCGAAAGCTATGCAGCGCTATGCAAGAAACCGCCGGCGAAATCTGCAGTGAATCGTTGAAAAAAACGGCGAAGACTTATGGGACAACCTAATATATGCCATTTTGACCTCGAATTGAGTCCTTTTCGAATCAAATTGGACACTTTTCAAGCCAAAATGCAAACTGTTCTCTTCCCAATTGAAGACAAGAGAAAAGAAACGAAAGAAACAATTGTAAAGTAATCAGAGAGAAGAGAGGAAAAGGGTAAGGAAGAAGTAAGAGAAAGGTTTGTATCGCCACTTTCTTCAGACGAACCTTTGTTTTATATTTTTCTTTTAAGTTTCAAGTTAGAACCGCCGTCTTTCGAATTGAACTAGAGCCTCTCCGAGAAGACTAAAATGTTTTTGTTCTAAGAAAATTTAGCACTTTGATTAAAGTTTATTTAAAATTTCATCTGTTCGAATAAGTGAACACTCTGAAGAAATTTTATAAAGTTTTTGTTTTAAATTAAAATTCTCTATTGAACTGCAGGAAGGCAGCAATTTTCAATGCTAGAAGAAGAGATCGCGCCATGCACTCGTCCAGGGGCCGGATTATTCAACGATTTACGTAACTTTAACGGAGAATTGTAAGCGAAAAGCGCGGACAACGCGGCTTAGCAAACGATATGGTCAGCGATAAGCCGCGTTATCTGAGCTCTTCGCTTACAATTCTCCGTTAAAGTTGCGTTGACGAATCCGGCCCCAGGACGTCGTGATCTTCATCCTATTAATAGTAGAAGTTTTGGCGCAAATAGGCTCCGGGGAGGGGGTCACCATGTAAGACAGCCCTAGAAAACGGTTTGTGCTTCTTCAAACCGGTTTTTTTTTGCAGCTCTGGTGTGTTCTACCTCTACAGTGAACTGTGGTAGACCATTTCTGTTGTAACTGGACATACAAATGCCTTCTTACCAAGGCATACAACCACTGAGTATACTCTCCTCTGGGGGGTCGAGCGTTGTACCCTCTCTTCCCCCTGGCCCGCCCACCCCCAACCCCCTGGGCTTGCTCGAGAGTCCAGTGGCTGCCTTACGAGATATGGAGACGCAGACGTTTGCCACGCTCTGTTTAAAGGGAGGGGGGGGGGGGGGTAGAACGCCACACCGCCCTCTCCTAAGGATCCTATTTGCACCGAAATTTTATTTGTGTGGAGCTAAAAGTTGCTTAAATTGAAGACATGTGTGATTAATATGTTAACGACTGTTGTATTGTACAGAACTTTTGTTCTGAATCAAATGAAAACTCAGGCGAGCTATACATGTGCATGGCGCGATCCTTTTTTGATTGTGAAGGTAAAAAGTTTCTGTTTTTCCGTACTCTAGAATAAGCTTTAAACCATTAATTTTCCTTGAAAAAAATAAAAATTTCATAAAACTTCTAGCAGTGTGTTCACGTTCTTACACAGGTGAATCAGCTAGTTTAGTTGGGTCTCCAGTTTATTCTCCAGTCTGGAAGACTGGTTCTGATTTCAAAAAGCGTCGCGATTTCTCGGAAAGGAATAAAATTTCAATTGAAAACGGTGTATATGCTCGTGAAGCAACGGCTGTCGTGTCCATCTACAATCAGCGTACGGGTTCGGATTCCTCAGGTCGGGCCTTCCGTCCCTCGGGGTCGGTGAATTGGTACCAGACTTGTCTGAAAAGGATGTAGCGCTGACTTGATACATCGGCCGGTCACCCTAATTCATTGTATTGGCAAAATACGCATTCAAGTTGCCTCCAAGACATGACTTAGAAGTCGAATGCATGGCGCATGCTGTATTATTCGTTGATGCCAATCTCAATCCTTTATATTCCGTCATTAAATATCTACTTCTCTTCAGACGGTACTAACGTACTCGGAGACCGACGCCAATACTGATCCTCACACGCGGGCCAATTCAAGTTTCTCTGAGCAGGTGAGTGAGAGTAAGGCGTCATTTCTACCCTCATTCGTACTAGGCTTAGTAAGGGTTTTAAGAGCTGCAGTTTAGGTGAAAGATCTCGTGTTCAATATCCACATGATACTGTCGGATACGGTAAAGCTGAAGGAGTTCGCAAATGACTTCGAAATGACCATTGATCTCATGTACCGCGTGGCCAAGGGTTATCAGACCAACCCTGATCTCAGGTTCGCCGCAGCTTTTCTAAGACATGTCCCTCTTCTATAAGACTGAATGGCCTCTTGAGTTTAGGCTGGCATGGCTTCTCAACATGGCGTCTCGGCATGCTGACCGTGAGCTGTACTGCGAGGCCGGACAGTGTATGCTCCACGCGGCGGCGCTGGCGGCTGAGTACATCGGTTGGTGCTTTACATTTTTGAATACGGTCAGAACGCCAGGTGATGCCAATTGGCGTCAATCCACAGCTGTTTCCTTGTTCCTCTTACATATTGGCTCTTTTATTAGCCATGACGACGTCTGACGGGTTCATGCCACGAGGTGCTGTCGACTTCGAGCATATCAGCGACAACATTCTGGAGGAGAGCGCTGTGAGCGACGAGGTTCTAAGGTGAGCATGAGTCGTCTCTATTCGTGTGCCATTGCTGCGCGTCGCGGTCGCGTTGCAGTCAAAACGCTTTTGGCGACGTTTATACTCTATTCGCTGCGAAGCGCGTCATAACGAGAATTACCGATGTTGATTAGACCGCGCAGCCTAATTGATGTAGGTGATTCTCATCAAAACGCGCTGAGTGGCGAACGGGGTATGAACGAGGTCTTAGGGGTTTTTATACAATTTCCACGACGAATTGTATACTTCAAATCAAGCTGGACACTGTTCTAAAGTAGCCTAACATGGCGTATTCTCTTCTGTACACTAAAAATGGCCACCTTCCTGCTCTTTAAAACAAGATTCAAACCACTAGAATTCAACTAAAATAAAAAAAAAATAAAAAAGCACTAAAAATTTTCTTAAACAAATAATTATTTTAACGCTTTTGGAGAGTCTCTCGTTTAATGTAGAAAAAGCTCATTTTGTTGTGTAGCTTCGATTTCAATAGTTGGGTTTGCTTAGAAAAGTGCCCATTTTTTCTTTCATTCCAGTCCAGGTGCGACTGAGTAGGTTATGAGAAGCGATTAATGCGAGCGGTTGTCCGGAGAAATCAACTATTGTGTTTTATGCAGTAATTGTTTCTCTTTGATGGTGCCCAGTCGCGAACTATGAACAGGCCATTAGTGAGAAAACACGCCCACGCAACGTGATCGTGACGTACACTAATGTTGGAGCGAGAGCGACGTTATCTGGCAACAGCTCCTCTTATGGCTTTCCCTGTAGTACGATGACTTCTTCATTTTCAGCCCAAATGAGGAAGGCATCTGTGAGTCTCGGCACTTCACGGCTGCTGGCCTAGTGAACCTTGTCGAGAAATGTGCTGCATTCTTCGAAAAGGCGCATATGTACGAGATGATGCCGGATGTCTTTCACGTGAGTCTCAGCTTATTCTTTGTCTTCTATTATTTCAGAAGCAATGCAGGAAAGAGTGGCCACCCAACAAGCTAAACATCCGAATGTTCTTCCGTTCATCTGTCCGCGCAAAATAAATGGCCACCTGGAAGGTTCCGCTACGTACAATTAGAATCATCGGTAGTATCAGTTTTGTCGATTTTTATGGTGAGGATATCAACATGGTGATCCAGTGCCAGGTCTCACAACAACTAAACAAAGTCGATTGATGTTATTGATTTTTGTCCACCGTCAACTGCTTACAATACGATTCTGTGGTCTTTATGGAGCAATATGATTGATCGATATTATTGATTTGTTCCGATAGATGAGCGTAGAGTGGGAGGCATGTTATTGTGAACCGGCTTGACAACAAGTAAACAATGTCGATCGTCCCATTAATCAGTCATTTGGGCCGCTTTGCCGCCCACTTTTATATGGCAGTACCATAAAATGGCTTCTTTTTTCTCGGTTCCAGTCCTTAATGAGGGCAGCTTATAGAAAAGAAGGCTTACCAGCCAATGAAGCCGCGTGGAATGGACGTGTCACTCAGAGGAGGCGCGTACTCTCTGTGTACCGATTCGCTGACATGTGTTTGGTCGGTGTCCTAAATGTTCATCATTGGCTGGCGCGCTCCCACCACTCTATGTAGTCCATATTAGCGACTGGGACCCACTAGTATTTCTATGGTGCGTGTTTCGCTTAATATTTGGGATCATTTGGCTCCGTTTATACCCGCAGAGCGATGCGACGCCATATAAAGTGGTCAAATTGATCGATCGCGTCGCTCAATCAATGCGGCCGCAATGCGTGGCGTGGCGTCGCTCGGCGTCGAAGTATAAACGGGGCCTAAGGAAGGGATTTATCTTCAGCGAGATCTAGAGCGGCGAGGTTGGTCACTACCTTAGGGGTGTGCCATGCATTTAACCTCACTAAGGGCGCTATAACCTATTGAATGTCGAGTCCACTGAGCGATATGCCAAGTACCCGATGGAGGTCATTCCTATGATGGAGAGCGCCTTAAAAGCTCATGCCTTTAGCGAATTCAGGCTATTAGGTAATGCCGAGCCTCACACTTATTCAATGTTCGAAGCAGAAATTGGCCGCCCTTTGAGATCAGAGATTTGTCTCTGTCATTAGCACTCGTTCAACAGCACTGAGGAAATACAACATGTCGTTGCAGATTGTGGAGCCGATCATTCGTGAATGGCGCGACTACCGACGGCTGTCGACTATTTACGCTCGAATTAGTGAAGCTCTAGCGCGGATCGAACCTTCCGTACCAATGCTCGAGGATTCGGCCGAGATCTGGACATCGCCGCTCATGAAGTGGGTAGATTTAAAGAAGATAGTGGGGGGGGGGGGGCGTTTATAGTCCGCGATAACAACTACTGGTCGCGCGTGCAGATCGATTGTTCGCTATCGATTTTTGCTAGGCGTCTATCGATTTACATGCCTTGCGCGAGCAGTAGGCAGTGCAGTCACGGGCTATGAACGAGCGCCTATTAAGGTCCATTTATACTTCGACGCCGAGCGACACGACGCCAGGTATTGTGGCCACATTGATCAAGCGACGCGAGCAATTAATTTGACCACTATACGTGTCGTCGCGTCGCTTGGCATCGGAAGTATAAACGAGGCCTTACGCCGTTGATCCCACCGTTTGTGGTACAATTGTCTAACAAACGCGCACATTTTAGTGCGGACAAGCGGTGTTTTGGGACGTTCTTTCGAGTGGGGTTCTACGGATCACGATTCGGTGATCTGGATGGCGAGGAGTTTGTATACAAGGTGAGTGTTGGGCAGACCAGTCTTTAGTTTTTATTTTCAGGTTAAGAGCGACAGCGCCGGCGCTCGAGTATGAACACTTTCGGCGGCGCGCTCGGTTTTAATCGATATGCGTGTTTTGCAGGGGCGACAAGTCGCTCTTGTCGCGAAGTATGAACAGGCCCAATCCGTGCGCGTGTGACCGCGTATTCAAACTCGGCTTCGGTTAGAGCGCGCTAACCCCAAGGCGCTCCATCCACTCATGCGTTGCGATGTCTTGTACGCCCGTGATACCACTACCGGCAAGCGGGTCATGGGGCAGTGGATAGTGGCGTTGCTTCATGCGAGGAAGGTCGGGGGTTCGTTCTCCCGCGTCGAGTGATTTTTGCATTTCAACTGAGTGGTTTAGATATGAGGAGTTTTGAAGTATACGCAGTTGGCCGGTGTTTTCTGGCCTCGTTCTGCGCTCGAAGAACGTAGAACCCTGCTGCGGACTCCCCTTGATCGGCGAAAGCAGTTTTCGTAGGAGCGGCTTGGATGGCACACACCCACCTTCCACTAGTCAAGTCCCGCCATGAGTGGGGCGCTTTGGGGTTATCGCGCTCTAATCGAACGTCGATTTGAAATGCGCGCGTTGCGATCACACGCACCGGATTGGGGCCTGTTCATGCTTCGCGACAAGAGCGACTCGCCGACCGTGCAAAAGATGCATATCGATTAAAACCGAGCGCTCGCCGCCGAAAAGTGTTCATATTCGAGCGCTGGCGCTGTCGCTCTTGTCGCCTGTTCATGCCTGCCGGCTCTGCGCTCGCTGCGTCCTCGTCGCTCTCTTCGCCCTTGCAAAACATGCATATCGATTGAAACCGAATGCGCCACCGAGAAGTGTTCATACTCGAGCGCCGGCGCTGTTGCTCTAGTCGCTCCAATCGCCTGGTCATGCTTCCGCGTGCTGCACAGGCTGCGCGCTGCTCTCTCGTCGCCCCTATCGCGATGTATAAACAGGCCCTTGGTGGGCGGAATTTATATGAGATCCGGATGAGCGTACGAGTAGGCATCGGATAATTCCGTGATTGCACACAACCTCACACACGACGCCTAAAGATACGGTACCTGTAGGATGCGCGGACTGTCGAAACGATCTTGTACCCTCAAATGGGACTGCGGCCCAAAATATGGCTTGTTGGCACTAGGGTCACTCCATTAATCTCCTATTCTCAAGGAGCCGCCGTTCACGAAGCTGTCCGAGATCAGTCATCGCCTCGAGTCGTTCTACACTGATCGGTTCGGCCAAGGTGTCGTGGAGGTCATCAAGGACTCCAATAACGTTGGTTGCTTTCGTTGTAGCGCAATGAAGACTCGCGCATTCCCCGTTTTCTGACGGCTGCCGTTTCAGGTGGTCCGAACTTCACTGCAGGCGTCGAAGGCATACCTTCAAATCACCTATTTGGAGCCGTACTTCGAGAAATGGGAGCGGCGACGGCGGCCGACCTACTTCGAGCGCTGCCACAAGATCAAGAGGTACAGTGCGGGGCGGGTGGGGTCATTCGCTTCCTTTTCGTTCACCCTGTGTGCGATCCAGTGGTGACTGGATGGCTTCACTATCCAATTATGGTGACCGTCTTAGTTCTTACCTTCCTGGAAGGATTCCCACTTCATCTGAAACGTATTCCAGGTTCATGTACGCGACTCCGTTCACGCGGCACGGAAAGGCACACGGCGACTTGCAGGATCAATACAAGAGGAGGACCATCCTGTCGACGCAGCACAGGTAGGGTGTGGATTCAGATGGAGGCCTTGGGGAGTGCGAGGGGTTGATGACCTTGCTACCCCCGACATGATCATCTGTCAACTTTTTGTGGTTGTTATGGTGCCTCCAAGAAATGGCGCACCTTTTCTATCACCGCAATGTTTTCTTAGGACACATATAATTCCTCTTTTCCAAGACATGTTTGCTACATGTGGAGAGCATTTTGTGAAGAAAGAACAGATGCTGTCTTGTTGAGCTGGTAGCCAGGGTTGTTATCAGGTTTATTTAACTCGGCTTACGTTTCGGCGATCCCTCCTTCGTCAGAGCCTGAAAACTCGGAAAAGATTTATGAAACTGTTCTCCCAAACATCATTTCATCCTACAGAGTATTAATCTTAAGGAAAGATAAGGACAAGATCCAACATGACAGTTATGGAGCAACGCCTTACCTCATAGGTGGGTATCGGGAAGGACCACCACTCACCCGAAGCTGGACTTGAACGTTGGTGAATGAGTCTACCCCGCGGGACAACCCGACTTAAACACTCTGCGGGTTAGACCAGATAGATCAGAACCAGCGGAGCTCGACGAAGGGTGCTAGTTCTTGGGTTACCGTGAGACATTCCTCCTTTCGGTTGACCTTGGGATTCCTAGCTCTGATCCAGAGCGCATCAACGGTCTTGCGCGCCGATATATCACTCTCTCGAGCTAAAATCGACACAGACACCTGCAACGTTGCGCCGGCATGGCATCGAACGCTGTGCTCCTCCCATGGAGTGCGGACATTGCCTTTTCTAAGGTCGTCCCCCTATGTATCAGGATTAAGGAGCGTTTGCACGGCCTTTGAAAAGGCAATGTCCGCACTCCATGGAGGAAGCACAGGGCTCGATGCCATGCGGGCGCAATGTTGCAGGTGTCTGTGTCGATTTTAGCTCGAGAGAGTGATATATCGACGCGCAAGACCGTTGAGGCGCTCTGAATCAGGGCTAGGAATCCCAAGGTCAATCGAAAAGAGGAATGTCTCGCGGTAACCCAAGAACTGGCACCCTTCGTTGAGCTCTGCGGGTTCTGATCTATCTGGTCTGACCCCCAGGGTATTCAAGTCGGGTTGTCCCGCGGGGTAGGCTCATTCACCCACGTTCATGTCCAGCTTCGGGTGAGTGGTGGTAATTCTCGGCATCCACCTATGAGGCAAGGCGTTCCTTCATAACTGTCATGTAGTATCTTGTCCCTATCTCTCCTTAAGGATAGTACTCAGTAGGATTAAACGGTGTTTGGCAGGACAGTTTCATAAGTGTTTTTCGACTTTTTCAGCCTCTGACGATGGCGAGGTCGTCGAAACGCCGAGTTAAATTAGCGTGATAACATCCTTGGCTCCTGCTCAACAAGATAACATCGTTCTGAAGTCAATATTCCAAGGTTTATTGAAAGTCGAACTTGGACAAAGTAGGCATTCTCTCATCCTGGTCGTTTCCGCTACATGGCCTCACTCAGCTTTTGCAGTTGGACGGCGTAGATGTTCGCAGACGGTGTGGATCCTGCCTAAAAGGGCTCGTGTTGGGCCCCGTTTATACTTCTGACTTCTGACGCCAGGCGACGCGATGGCATGTATAGTAGCCAAAGTGAACGACTGCGTCGCTCGATCAATGTGGCCCTCATACGTGGCGTCACTTCGCTCTGCGTCAAAGTATAAACGGGGCCTTAGAACATCCCCTGGGGCCCCACCAACAGCACAGCATTATCTTATTCTGGTGGAGGTCGGACTTTGATTGCTTCAAAGGTGGCTCTCCTCGGGGGAGCCACTGGGCCTTCTGGTCATGATTAACGTAGAAGATACAGGATTCGCGCTTTCCGGCTAAAGATTAGTGGTTTTCATTTCAGTTTTCCGTATGTTAAAACGCGTATACGAGTTGTGGAACGCGAACAGAAGGTACTACAACCAATTCAAGTGGCAATAGAGGATATCGAGAAGAAAACGAGGTAATAGTCCTGATTAATATGTGACATAGCTCATTATGCCTTGTCTGCGTTATTTAAAGGGAGCTGTCTGCCGCTATTGCTCAGAATCCACCAGATGCGAAGATGCTTCAGATGGTTCTGCAAGGATGCATTGGAACGACTGTGAACCAGGGCCCCATACAGGTAGGTACTTCTGGTGAGAAATTCGTTGGTTGGTAGGTTAGGGAATATTTATACTTTGACGTGGACCGTTGAAAGCTACCGATATCGATCGCTGGCGCTGTTCAGTCGATATTGAGCTATCGCGCGATCTGAGAACTATAAACGGTGTCCTAAACTGGCCTCGAACTCGCGTGTGTTCCAGGTGGCGAACGTGTTCCTGAAGGACATAGTACTAAACGAGTACGGTGTGCCGATCGATAAGCTTCAAAACAAGCTGAAGATCTGCTTCCATGATTTCTCGAAGAAATGCGCCGATGCACTGGTGCTGAACAAGCAGTTGATACTACCCGACCAACTGGCTTATCAGGTAAGTGTCCGTCTTCCATTGTCACGCTAATCGATTCCTTCCACTACTCCCTAGGAGTGTGAGTGACGTCGTGATAGCATCTCTTCTGAATTCACAAATTCCACCGGGTCCGAGTCAAACAGGCTATTTTATCCCTCGCGCGTTGGAAAGCTGGGACCAAACTTGCTTCGGAAGGGTGAATAGGCGTTCGTTGTGCATTTTTGATGTTCAAAAAGAAGTGGAGTGCATGGCGCAGACCAGTGGAATCGTCTGTGGATCTATCATGGTGGGGGGGGGGGGAGCATATAAAGCCGCATACCGCGTACTGACCGCCGCCGCGTAACATGTTATAACCCGGATAGGCGCAATGCAATTAAGAGGGGGCAACCCACCAGTACTCAAACACAAGTACGAGGTTAGGCGGCATTTCCCACGTGTGAACGAGTTTTTACCCGTTTGCTTGGTACGTGACATACCGTTTGACCTAGGTCCCTCTCGCTGCAGCTTGCATGACACGTAGGTACGCGTCAGTTTGTGGGAAATTCCATGTCACCATATCCGACTTCTACGCTCAATGCGGTCGAAGCCCATGGGCTGCCCCCTCCCTATCATTGCGCCCCGGATACATCATAGTGAGGGCCGCGCATATCTTTGTCTGTTTGTAACCGTGAATTTTTTGTTTTTGTTCTAATTTTTTGTAAATTTCGTCGGCTTAGGCCCTGTTTTGTCCTCTAGAACCCGCTCCGTGAACCACAACTCAATTTGTTGCAAAATTTTAAGTTGTGTGCCCCCCTCCCCCCCCCCCCCCCCGACTAGGATAGATCCAATCACTTATCTAAATTATGCGAAAATCCGATCTGGTGAGAACCACTCCTATCAGAGTCTCCCAAAGATCAGGAGTCTTCAAAAACCCCAAAAAAATCCCATTGTTCGCTCGTCCTTTTACCAGAGTACGCAGTATTGCGTACAGTAATTCCTCGAGGCATCTCGCCGCGTCACAAAGCCGCCAGATTCGTCGCGGCATGGCGGCATTCACCAAAGCTCTTTTTCCAGCCCTACTAGGAGGGCGGCTGAATTTGTGCAACGTCCATGATATATTTGGAGAACGTCAACAACCTCTAAAGCGACCGTTTCAGTCGGAGCTACAAAAGAACTACGCCGAATTCACCCGCAGAATGGCTCCGATCATGGGCGGAGCCCCACGGACGAATGACCACAAGGAGTTGGTCACCCAAGCGGAACGGGCCGTGGCTGTCGCCGCTGAAATAGGACCGGTCACCTCAGTATGACTCGTTTTCTTTTTTATCTTCTTCTTCTTCGGACAGTGTTACCTAATTGAGTGCAGTTCCAGTTGGGTGGGGCAAGCCATACTCAGACAAAAGTAGATTAGTGACCAAGCATGAAAGGGTTTGGAACAGATATACTGCTCGGTTTGAACCTTCTCGTGTCTCAGACACTAAGTTGGTTGGTAATCGACCATAAAAGGGTTTGGAACTGACCGCGAAAGGTGGCCACGCCCCCGCTGCGCAATAGCAACACGTGCTGCGGTGGGCGTGGTCGCCTTTCATGGTAGGTTACAAACCCTTTCATGGTCGATTGCTAACCAACTAGGTGTCTGAGACACGACAAGGTTGAAACCGAGCAGTAAATCTGTTCCAAACCCTTTCATTGTTGGGCACTAACCGAATTTTGTCCGAATGAAGTCTGGCCCCACCCAAATGGAACGGTATCTCTTGATTGTTATTTCTATGAGACAATGGCTTCCTTCCGTTATTATATGTGATTGTTTGTTAATATGCGTCAGTATCGGTCGATCTTTTCTTGAAGATTTCATGTGTTTCTCACATCCCGAAGGGTGAATCTGTGTGTATGTGTCTCCGACTTGGACTATCCGCACAATTGCATTGCCACAGAGTGTATCGTTGTCATCATAGGCTCCGTTTATGCTTCCGACGCTGAGCGACGCGACGGCATGGAAAGTGGCCAAATTGATCGATCACGTCGCTGTATCAATATGGCCACTATATGTTGCGTCGCGTCGCTCGGCGTCGAAGTATAAATGGGTCAGTAGTGTTCGCCCAATCGGTGGGGGTGAAAAAAGTCCGTGAGAAAGGCGTAACCCTACCCCACCCCCTCCCAACTGGGAAGGCGCGTCGTTCTTTTGTTAGTCAAAAAATTTTCCGAATGAGGGTGTTTAGTCCAAGGCTATACGGGGAGATTAAGTGCAATGTCGTTGTTAGTTCGTTTTTCGTTTCAGTTTTTTGTAGTAGAACAGTTTTAATGGAGCCGGATCTTCGTAGGGGTCCTAGAACTACGGTTATCAGAAGAAGCTCGACGACGGTTCCTTTCATCGATTGATGAGATTAACGAATCTGTGTATCTGTACCTATGTATGCGATTGTTCTAGCTCGATGGAATTCCACAGTTTGTACGACTGATGGCCTGTTTATAGTCAGCGTCGGTAGTCGTTTCGGTGGCTGTGTCGTCCCCGCAATGCATACGAATTGATCCATGTCACAAAATCGATACATATGCTTTGCCCAAGAAGCGACGACTGATCGCTGAGTATGAATAGGCGCGAGCGGTTTATACTTCTGCGCCGCGTTGCTTTATCCTGATGTGGTTCTCGTTTCAACAATGCCTTGTTCTCGCGACGGTTGCCTCTCAACATTCGACGGTGTGCGTCTAGTTCTTATAGCTCAACAAATCTCTCGTTGTACACAGTCTGTAAAGGGTCGTTTATACTTCGCGCCCAGTCGCTTTCTTGCATTCAATGAGAATCGATTAGTGCGTCGTGTCGCTCGCGCGCACTCCGCGAGGTATGAACAGGCGCTGACGGTAGTGACTAGACCGGTTATTGATGATGATTTGTTCTGTAATAATCACCTTGTACTGTCAGTGTTGAATCTCTTCGTACAACACTTCGATAGCGCATAATTAACGCTTAACACTTCTGATCTTGTATAGAATGTTGTAGGTTGTAGTTACTGTAATTGTTTTTGCAAATAATAAAAGAACACATGACAGTTTAATTGCTTAAATGTCGGTGTATTATTCGTCCTATACGAAATAGTACTTGGAATGTTTTTATTTATTTCATTTTTTATTACGTCATTGGGCGCGTTTTAAACGTACAGGGACTGTAATACGATTCTGACGAACACACTCCCGAATGGGTACCGTGCATCAATTACCGATGGAGCGTAGAATGCGCTGGGGTGTCTTATACGTCCGCGATGGCACTGCCGGCAAGCGTGACGTAGAGCAGTGGATAGTGGCGTTGTTTCATGCGGGGGTGATCGCGGGTTCGGTTCTCGTGCGTTGAGGCATTTTTGCATTCCAACTGAGTCGTTGAGATTTAAGGGGTTTCGACGTCTACGCAATTTCCACGCGTTTTCTGCGCATTTTTCGCTACATAACGGGCTTAAACCCCGACATAATAAGTCGAATTGTGGAAACAACCACAGTAAAACGCTTCATCAGGCAGTCCATGTTGGATAAGTGACGAAATGTCCGAGGCAGGGGGGAGGGGGGTGGGCTAAAGGAGGAGGACGCCCGAAACTTTCCACGCTCCATTGCTAAGCGGTGTACGGTAACTATTCGTGGCTGTGTTCGTCAGAATCGTGCTAGTTGCAGGGGCTAGTTTCGCCTCTGGCATTCGCTGCGAACAATGGCTAGAGCAACTATAGTTCGCTGATGAAATTGACCGGCGGGTGGACGTTATTTCTCCTGAAATTCGACAAATTTTCTATGGCTGGAGTTTGAAACCTATTTTATGGCGAGCTTCAACCCATTGCCAAACTGCCGCCGAAAGTAGCTAGTTCCACTGTTGATGAGATTCCTCTCACCTAGAAATTTTACCGGCCAACTACAGTTCCTTTACAGGTGACAGCTGTGAGTTGCTGAGATCTCAGACACTCACAGCGGTCAACTGTAGGGGCAGATGTTGTCCACCACTAAAATTTCACCTGTAGTTGAACCGAATTGCACCAGTTGCGGAACCGTTCCGCTTTCGGTGGTAATTTGAAACGGATTAAAACTTTTCGAAAACTACGTTTCAAACTCCCACCATAGAGATTTCTTTGAATTTTAGGAGAAATGCTGTCTATCAGTTGATTAATTTCGCCGGTGAACTAGAGTTGCCTTTACAGTTGTCCGCTGTGAGACGTAGAATGATGTGCAAAGTCTGCAGTTACGCGCATTATGCTGTCGTATGTGGGCTTGCTCACGGTCTGTGATGGGAGCGACAGGAGCCACTGGTCGCACGGGCAAGGAATTCGTTTCGATTTTTGCCAATTGATCGCTCGACATCAACCGATTCGCATGTTTTGCGTGAGCGACTTAGTCTTCGCGGACTTCGAATGGTCGCCATACTCTTCTGCTATTTTTTTAGGCGGTTTTGATGTTTTGATCTGGGGTATATTCAACAACGAATTGTAGCAATTTAACAAAGAAAATACAAGCGATATCTGTGATAGCGCGGCTTATCAAACAGTCTGGTGAAACATTTCGCCGCCCTATCAGGGATTTCGGTTGTATTTTCTCTGTAAAACTGTTGTAAGTCGTTGATGAATCCGATCTCTGGTGGTGAAGTCCTGTATATCAAGATAGCTACAGACTTCATCAAATGTTCAAATCTGTCAGTTTTGATCTACTAGAAGAGGTGAATACCCGCACCATGTGTGCAACTGCGTACCTTACGCCTCATCTTACGTCGCCAGTCCGTTTTTGGTTAAACCTTGCTCGACATTGTATTAAAATAGTGTTAAGAAGAGGTAGCGAATTCAGGATGCCTATGCTTCAGCCAGACGTGAACATTCCTATGGACGGAGGTGAAGTTGGCGATGGTGAGTGAATTCTATTAGGTTGTAAGGAAATAAATGGCATTGAACCACTGTAAATTTAAACAGTTAATATCTCGGCTTGTAGGCAAGTTTATTAAGCTGTGGTGAATAATTCCCAGCGAACACCACCATACTGTCACCATTACTTTCTTTTGGTGCAATTCCGGCTTCGCAAAAACCTTGGGGCTCTCATCGCTGTCCACTCACTGTGCCGATCGTCGCCTGTTGTCGTACATTATCCATTTCTCGTCACAGGTTGCGATGCGATCAAGGAATGGGTCCGTTTCGTTCCGCAGAAGCAGTGCGGACGAGATCTCATATCGTCGGTTTCTTTGCTCCTCAGACAGCTCGTGAGGCACCCATCTTTCCAGCTTTTTGGTCTTTCCAATTTCCTTCAGATGCCGGGCAGCTGCGTTGTCACTCACGCCAAGAACCTTCGCTATCTCCCTGGTACCTTTGTGTGGATCCTCCTCTACCACATCTCTCAGCTTGTCCTCATCAACATCACTATGCCTCCCACGACCTTCATGTTCTTCCAAGCTCTCATCTCCATTCCGGAACTTCTGATACCAACGATACGCCGTCCGAATTGTGGAACATCCTTGACCGAATGCGGCGTTGATCTTCTCGTCCGCCTCCTTAGCTGTAGTGCCCGCTTGAATTCATACAAGTAAATGCCTCGGATTACCCTTTTGTCCATCTGCAAAAAAGTCAATAAAACTCTAAAGTTTTCCCACTTTTACATAGAAAATTTGGTATTCACCGGTAGAGCAAAGTTTGCGCTTCTAAATGATATGCCACATGTTACGGTTTGTTCTTGATCAAACGCGTAAAGACGCGTTAAAAAATGGCGCGAGCCAGTGCCATTTAATTCGTTACAACCTAATATTTCTCTATCTTCATATGGTATGTTCAACGAGGCGTTTATTCAGAGACCAGAGACAGGAGGGCTCTCAGACGTATGTCTGAAGAGCGAAAATGATCACTAAGAGCGAGAATTTCCTCCAAATAGTAAAAAAATCGAATTTTAGAAATGTAGGTTCCGTTTTCTAAACTTCTTGAACCCGCCAAGGTAGGGGTCCTGAAATTTGGAGTCGCACAGATGCACAAGCGAACACCTTCCAAATATCGGATATGTCGAAAAATGCAAACATCGTGCAAGAGTCGAGAATCGAACATCCGACTCCGCATCTATTAAGCAGTAATTTTGCATTTTTCCGCACATTAGATGTTAGAAAGGTTTACCTTGTGCGGGTGTGCGATTCCCTAGTGAAGTTCCACGGCACCTAACTCAGTGGATCAAGCACATTTCAAAAACGGAACATTTCTTTACTATTCGAAGTGTGGAGATTCCCGCAGTAGGTACACGCCCGAGACCCTTCCCTTCCCCGGTAAACATGCCATTCGCGCTGCGCCCGTTAATGTGCTCTGGCCTGATCTAGGCATTGAAAAGCGTCAGTTTTGCGTATCCATACCCGTTAACAAGATTATCTGGATCTATCCTAGTCGGGGGGGGGCACATATCTATGACTTATAATATGGGGGGATTGGGTACTTTCTGGGAAAAGCGCTTCTGCATGAGATCTGGATGGTTGACGATTTTCAGCAGACGAGCACTACCTCTTCGATCCGGAACTGTTGTCTGGCGATATTGTTGGAAGTGTCCCGAATGGCCTTCGTGTCAGACCGCTTAGGTTGAGCGACTACAGTAGCGGGTCAGTCGAATATGCACAATGGTTGCTTTAAATCAGTCCACGAGTGCAGTTCCAGGTTCCTCGAAGTCTTGTCACAGTTGACGGTTGTCGGAGAGGTGTCGTACGAGGAGTTCAGGAATCGATTCAGAAGCATGAGCTTGGGCGACACTCCGTCCTACTACGTGGTCGTTATAGAGGATGTGAGGTTGGCTGTTTTACCCGCCATTTAGTCCTTTTGGTGCATAAGTATTGAATAAGTATTGTTGTTTGTTCTTACAGCAACGGACGAGTGATCGGTGCAGCCACGCTGGTCATCGAGTGGAAGTTCATCCATCAAGCTGGGTGTCGTGGACGTGTTGAAGACGTCGTTGTAGACAAGGAGATGCGAGGAAAGAAGCTCGGTGCTCTGCTGAACAAAGTGCTCGTCGCACTGGCTAAAAAGGTATGGGCAGTTTAGGCATCAAGAAGAAAGGAAGACTGTGGTCTACCGTGTACATCCTTTCGTTACGAAGAAAAGCACAAAGGAAATTAGTATCCAACTGCTTTTCACGTCAAACTAGACATTTCTCCAATCAAATTGGACACTTTCCAGAAAGCTTACACTTTTGAAATCAAACTGAACATTTTCTGAATCAAAACGGGCGTTTCCTAGATGAAACTAGAGACTCTCCAACACGATTAGAATTCGCCATGTACGACTCTCTATGAACTTCGGCATCGTAGATCTTGTTGCGTTGTTTGACTGAGCTCCAGACGAGGTTTTACAGATCTTTATTGGCTAACGTTTCGGCGGTATCGCCTTCTTCAGAGCCTGAAAGGAAGCATCAAGTCAAGATGTGGCTACCGCGTCAGACGTTGCCTCAACCTTAGAAATTCAAGACCATCTTTCGATCACGTAGTCAATAGAGAGATCGAGACCCTTACCCTACAGGAAGCCAGACGGGCCAATCGGTCGGTACGCCCCAATCAGAATGCCAACCTGATGTAGGGTCTGAGCTCCCGCGTTATATAGAGGCATTCTTCCTTCCGGTTCAGCTTGGGGTCTTTGGTATGAATCCAAATCGCCTCCAGAGCCTTGCGGGCGGCAGTTTGGGCCTCGACTGCCAGCAGCTTGACCCTGACCTCAAAGTCCTCCCCCGTATGCCCGTGGACTCTATGGTGACCCATTGCAGTGGACGTCCTGGACTTGGCCTTGCCGTCAAGGTGTTCCTTGACCCTAACATGTAGGGGTCGCGCCGTCTCACCGATATATTCCTCGCCACAGCTCTGGCAGGTAATGAGGTATACCACACCTGGTAAGGTGCAGTCCCCTTCCCTGCCATGTGGGCAGACGGCGCAACCAGGGGTGACACAAAGGCGATCTTAAGGACGATTCCGAACTAGCTGCCGCCTTAGGTTGTCTGGTGGCACCTCTACAACAGTTACCACATTCTCCAGCCCGGCTCTCCTCACACACTTCCGAAGGGAAGTGCTCACATCATCGGCGATGAATGGCACTTTGAATGGTACCTTTCCGGACATGGCGCGGCTACTGCTTTGTTCCTGCAAGGACCTCCGTGAGGATGTAACGTGGTGCTTATATCTGTTGCTAGCCGCAATTTCTTGTGCCAGCTTCCTTGATTCTTTACGCTCCTCTTCCCCACTGGATACGAGAGCTGCGGTTCGGAACATGTTTTCACTACAGCTCGCTTCATGTGGTTAGGGTGCGAGGAAAGGCAGTGAACTATGATATTCTTGTTGGTAGGTTTTCTATACCATTTTGTTACGGTACCACCCTCTTTAAGTTGGACTTGCACGTTCAGGAACGGAAGCCAATCACCCTGGGGTTTTTCGCGAGTGAACTTGATATAAGGAGACTGGCTGTTAAGCAGGCTAAAGCACAGGTCCATTTCTTCCTGCGTCGAGCAGATAAGAAAGCAGTCGTCGATGTAACGACAATAGAGACAATAACGTTAGCCAATAAAGATCTGTAAAACCTCGTGTGGAGCTCAGTCAAACAACGCAATACGATTAGAATTGTTTTTGTTTAAAGAAAATTCAGCCTAGCGTTCATTGAAGTTTAAAATTCACCTGTCTCAAAAGGTGAACACATTTTTTGAATTTTTATAGAAAGTTTTTACATTGTTTGGCTTCTATAAAAAGGTTTATTTTTTAAGGAAAAATAATGAGTCAAATTTTTTAAGCGCGAGAAAGCAATAGTCTTTTAGTGTCTTTAAGGGAAGAGAACGCGCCATGCGCCCGAGCAGTTCGTCGCGATTTATATTCGATTGGTAGCAAATGTTCGGATCTATTCTAGTCCGGTGGGCACATAACTGAAAAACATGTAATAAATCGACTTGAGACTTACCGACCAGCTCCTGCGGAAGAAGATAGGACCTAAACGAAACAAAACAAGACGAGCAGACAAATAAAAAAATGAAATCACCGCGGTTTTACAACCGTCTCGGCGGGCAAAGAGCAACGCAATGGAGGCTTGCCGTGTGCTGACATGCTATATCCAGGATCTGACATGGTGAGGAGGGCACGCGACTTTGACTGCTTACAATTGGAGAAAATGTAATTTTTTCGTTTTTTCTTCGTAAATTTTTCTAGTTTAGGTCTTATTTTGCTCTGCAGAGGCTGCTTGGTAAGTCTCAAGTCCATTTCTTACATGTGTTACAAACTTGTGCCCCCCCCCCCCCCACCCCTCCCCGTACTAGGGTAGATCCAAAAGTTCTGTTTGAGTAGAGTAACACAGACGTAAACGAGGACAACAAAAACAACTATAAAAAAACAAAGACAGAGAAAAAACAGTTACCTCCACATCCTTCTTTTATCTAAGCAACAAGCAAATAGCAAATGAAAATTCAATTAAGAAGTTAAATAAAATTCGCGACAAACGCAGGGCGCGGGCTCTTTTTTATTTCACCTGTATCACCTGTCGTCCCGTTGATCATCGAGTTGCTCGAGCGGGCGCCAGTAGCGTCTCCATTCGTCCCTGTCGCGTGCCACAGTGCTCCAATGAATCCTCCCCGCTCGAGGGACACGAAAAGCGTCATATCGGTCGTTCAGGGCTTTCACGAAGAAGTCCGACCAACGCGTTGGTAGGCGTCCTGGTGTCCTCTTGACATCCCGCAGAATCCAGTCAGTGACGGCTCTTGTCCAGCGGGTGTCTGCAAAGCGCATTACGTGGCCGGCCCACCTAATTTTCGATCTTCTTTAATTAAAATAACTAAAATATTTCTGCCTTTCTGGGCTTTAAAAACAACATTTAATTTATCATTTTCCTCAAAAATAAGGCCTTTATAAAATTTCAAACAATGATTTCACTTACTTAAACGGGTGAATTAAAAAATTTTAGGGAAATTAACAGCACATTTGCAAAAAAAATTATTCTAATCGCGGAAACCTGGAGAATCTCCAGTTTAATCTAGAGATTTTGGAGATGCTCAGTTTGATTTCGAAGGCGTCAAGCTTGCTTAGAAGAGTGTCCAATTTGACGTGAAAATTGTAGATTTGTGTGCGTTCTACCCTTGATCCCCCGACGCACTCACGCACACCGAATCGGCGTCGGATCCGAAGCATACTCGACCCTTTGTATCGTCACAGTATCTTCCACATCCGACTCCCAATGAATCTTGGTATCTTTGACGTTGTATTTGACCAAGAGTTCATTCAGCGTAGACAAGATTGATACAGATCTTCATTACGGCTTGCATTTCGGCGTTGGTGCCTTCTTCCGAGCCCAGAAAAGTCGAAGTCATTTCGGAAACTACCTTCTCTAATGTCATTTCATTCTGCAGAAATCATACAAAATGGTAACAGTTTGTGAGGACGAGGCACATCTAGTAGTCTTCTGGATTGGTTCTGCAGAATGAATTGGCTGTTGGGTAAAGGATAAGAATAAAGTACGGCGTTACTCAATCCCTTTTGGGATGCGCCACGCATTCTACTTCTACGGGATATCGTGGAGGCGATTTGAATGCGTATTTGGCCAAACAATGACTTGCGGTGGCCAGTCGACGAACAAAGCGCTTTATCCTTCCCAGACAAGTCTGGTACCAATTCACCGACTCCGGAGGGATGGAAGGCTTGGTTGGCCTGGGCGTGAAATCCGAACCAGGAGCCTGGTATCGGGTGCGCGCGACACGTGTCGCGCCTCCTCCGACTGCGCTACACGCGCCCATTGGGGAGGGTAGGTTCTCAAATGAGTTCGGCTTTTCCAGGCTCTGAAGAGTGCACCGACGCCGAAACGTAACCCATAGTAAAGATCCCTGCCGATCTTGGCTACGCTAAAAGAACTCCTCATCAAATACAACATCATAATGTCGCCGCCCTGAACGATTTACCCGATTGAGAATCTGCTTTTCCAGGTCGGTGTGTATAAGCTGTCGCTGGAGTGCAAGGATTCGCTGATCCCGTTCTATGAGCTCTACGGTTATTCCAAGGATGTTGGCAACAACTTCCTCGTGCAGCGATTCGATCAGGAGGTCGTGATTCCATGTGCTGAAGACGATGGAGAGATCAGAATTCCCAGCAACATCTGAAGGCTCTTGCCACTCTTGAGCACCTTTCCATCATTTTATTCATTCCGGAGCAGTTCAAGTTAGATGTGACAGAGTTGTCTATTATTAGGGCAGCAAAGGTACGGGCAGGTTGACTAACCTGTGTCTGCTCTAGTTCTTGGTTTTCATGTTCAAACTTGTAACGATTGTCATGCCCCACCCAACTTGTCCTGCTCCTTTGTTCCTTTTGCATTTCATTCTGTTTGTGATACGGTCTACTTCAACGGTTCAATCTGCATAAGTTGTGATACGTGCTGCTACGTTTTACCGGTGCTTTGTTTTTCTATGAGTAAAGAGTTTTACTACCAGCTCTGTGTTGTTGTGCGAGATATTCGAGTTATTTCGGCTCCATACCTTCCTAAGGTCAGTCACACGATGAAATTCAATAGCGCCGTTCAGAGGCGAAAGGTTTCAAATGTCATGTCATCTGTGCCCTCACTAGCTGCCCTCGATCATACACATCTGAAGTGGGACAAGGAGTGGATGTTCCATAAGTTGCCGAAGGTTTGCAGCTGCCTGATAGAGGTGTTAAGGTGGCTCTCCGTCGCTAATGTTCAGTGGTTCTTTAGGATAATATCGAGATACCTCGTCATCATCTTCCGGATCCAGAAGCAGAAGCGATCCCTGGCACAACGAAACAGGTGCTTTATTTGATTTCACCATCTGTTACCCAATAGTGGGCGCGTGTAGCGCAGCGCAGTCAGAAGAGGCGTTGGTTCCTGCATAAAAAACTCGTCGAATCGACTCACGGTTCGGCTCCTGCCCGCTGCAATGAAAGTCTTCTAACCCTATGGGGTCGATGAAGTGAGCCAGACTAGTCTCGTAGAGTAGAGCACTGGCTTGTCTATCTTTTGACGACCGCTAATCATTGTATAGACCAGGTATGTACGCATTCCATTAGCCTCCTCTATATCCCGCCAAGTAGAATACGGGGCGTATTCCTCAGTGGGATTGGCTAACGGGGTAACGCGTATAAAGGATAAAACATAAGGGCCTGTTCATACCTCGTGACGGGCACGATGGGAGCGATTGGACGTCCAGACAAATCATACGTATCGACTTTTGCTAGACGACTGTTCGGCTAAATATCGTTACGTATGGTTTGCTTGGCTGACCAGTCCCTCTCGTCGCTCCTGTCGCGCAGTATGAACATACATACCCTAAAGGACGGCGTTACTCAATCGCTCTTGAGTTGCGCAACGTTTTCTATTTCTATGGGATGTCGTGGAGGCGATTTGAATGCGTATTTGGCCCTACAATGACTTGAGATGGCAAGCCGATGAACAATTCAGCGCTTCATCCTTCCCAGACAAGTCTGGTACCAATTCACCGGCCCCGGAGGGATGGAAGGCTTGGTTGGCCTGGACGGTAAATCCGAACCAGGAACCTGGTATCGGATGCACGGCACAGCCGGCGCCTCTTCCGACTGCGCTACACGCGTCCCACACAAACAAACAAAAACAAACAAATACCCGCTGTTAAAGACGTCCCGGCGGGCAAGGCACATTCAAACACAGCTGGCCGCCGCCTAACATGTTATAACCGGGATCTACCACGGTGTGAGGGGCATGTAAAGCCGCACACCGCGTGCTGACCGCCGCCTGACATGTTTTAACCAGGATCCGTCTTGGTGGGGGGTCGCACATAGCTTCACAACTGTGGTGGAATTTTTTGTTTTTGTTGTAATTTATTTATTTATTTAAAGATGATGATGATGATGATTTAAAGACCTGGAATATAAAACACGTGTAAAATTATCAAGAAACCAAATGAAAATAAACATATACAAATAACTACACAGTGATGTCTGGACGAACAATGAACAAGTAACTACAAAGTAATGACTGCTAAATGTAACCAAAACAGTACAATCAGGACAGGATCCAGGAGAAAGACTAAAATTTGTTTTTTTGTGCATTTTGTCAGCTTGGGCCCTACGTTGTCCTCTAGAACACGCTCGATGAATGCCAAGTCAATTTGTTCAATAATTCTTAGTGCTTCCCTCCTCCCCCGGCTAGGATTGATCCCAAAATAGCACCCAAAAAACAGACAAACAAACAAACAAAAAGCAAACAACTCGCCGCGGTCGAACACAGCTGACCGCCGCCTGACATGTTTAGCAGGATCTACCATAGTGAAGGGGCACATAACGTTGTGCGTGTTGGAACGTCGCCGAAACCGAATGTAATTTTCTAGTTTTTTTTTTGTGCACTTTGTCAGTTAGGTCTTATTTTGTCTTTTAGAAGCCGCTTCATGAATCTCAAGTCAATTCGTTACATAATTTTCAGTTATGTGCCCCCCCCCCCCCCAACTAGGATAGATCCCGTCTTTCTTTTTTCGATTAGCAGTCGTTTTAGTGTAGAGTGCAAGTTTTTGCTGTGAAAATCTGAAACAGGTGTCTTTGTTACCAGCAGATGAAGAAAATTATGAGTCCTTATTTGCTTCAGGAATCCCTAGCGGATCTCGAACGCAACTGGCTTGATTCCGGTGTGGACCGGATTTCTATGGATGCAGTGTCAACCGACAACAACAGTCCTGTCTAAAGTTGGAAATCTGTCTTTCATGATCTTTTAGGTGACCGTCTTTTCATAGTGTCGTATTCCGTTGCGATTTCTATTTGGGCTAGTTCTTCAGAAGTATGGGTAACGAGCAGAGTGCGTCTAGCTCCTCTCCACAGCCGTCGTCGAACTCCACATTCGCGTTTCTCTCAGGCCGAGGTTTGCGGTGATCAACATTCCCTAATAGTGCATGGATACGTCATTTATTCTTCCTTTTACTGTTGAAGGAACAAGTGTCAAGAAGTCGAAGGGTATTGTTGTTGTCAGCGGTGGTGCTGCAAAAGTTGAACGACTGGAAGATGATGAGGTCTACAAACGTTTCTTGGTATGATTGCGTCCAAAATCTCCAGCTGAAACTCCTCCTTTCGAGAAATCTCCGTACTTTAGGAGATTCCTCGTTTTCTGCCCATTCTGCGTCATGCCATTGGTAAGAAGGACGTTCCTCCTAGCGAACTACCGCATAAGCTGAGCAGCCGACCTCTGTTTCGGTAGGATTTTTTGTCTCTTCTTTGCAATATGAGGATGCATAGACACGGTTTTAGAATGGCCACTCGGTTCCAACACCACCTGAAAGTCTGCGCGAACACTGTGGCAGCGGATCAGAGCCAGATCAATGCCGCTGTGAAGTCGGTTAGTATAGCGGTTATGCATGTCACTGACGTATCCAAGGTTTACTCCAGTATATCTGCAATGTCAGTTGTACACGGGGATCTATCCTAGTCCGAGGGGGGCACATTACTAAAAAGTGTGTAAAAAATCGACTTGGGACTTACCGAGCGACTCATACGGAGCACGATAAAACCTAAAACAAAGGAAAAAACGAACGGATAAATAAAGACGAAAATCGCCGCGGTTTCACAACCGTATCGGCCGGCAAAGAGCGACGCAATGGAGTCGTGCCGCATGCTGACCACCACTTGACATGTCAGAACCAGGATATAACATGGTGAGGAGGGCGCATAACGCCACCTAGCGCGTGCTGACCGCCGCCTGACATGTTATAACCAGGATCTAACATGGTGAGGAGGACACATAACTTCACCCGCCTACAACCGCGGCGAAAACATTTTTTTTTTGTTTTTTGTTTGCTCGTGAATTTTTCTGGTTTAGGTTCTATCGTGCTCTGTAGGAGTCGCTCGGTAAGTCCCAAGTCGATTTTTTACATACTCTTTAGTTATGTGCCCCCCCCCCCCGGACTAGGATAGATCCGTACACGGTTTATTAGGACAAATGAACAATAAAAAAGACCAACAGCAAACGATGACGATGCTCCAACACGTGAAGACGGTCCTTTCGGTAGCTTCGCGGTTTTCAAAGGCCTGAAAGAATTTCGAAACCTTGGACCAGACGCTCATCTCGGCAAAGACGTCATTCTCCACTCCGTCAGCTTCAATCTTTCCCACGAGTGTCAAGAGGAATCTCAGTGAAGCAAACCGAACTCACCTTTCTTCCACAAGGGCTGAGGGAATGCTCAGCTATGTGATCACCATTGAAGAACTGAAACCTACCAACTGCGAATCCAAACTGATGTTAAGTGTATAGAGTGCATGGTCTCGCAAGGAGAGCCTCCAAAGTGGCGGTGAGCTTTTGCGATGTAATTTTTACAGGACGTAGGGTCCCGCGTGGGGAGTCCAAAACCATAGTTAGTTTTTTCGGAATGTTCTTTTGTGGTCGAAAAAAGGCGTGTGAAGGCGTGAGCGCGAAGTTCATTATGCCCTGCTGCCACTCAACAGAATGTGGTCGGATGGCGCAGTGGATAGCGATGTGGCCTCTCGACCGCACCGAGTGTGTCGGTCTGTCGGTCACGGTTCGACCCCCAGTTTCGCCGTAGTCTTTGCACACATCGGGTCGTTATTATTATGTGCTTTCGTGACCATAGGAGTCAATTTGCACACGATATGTATAGCGACAAGCGCTATTATAGCACAAGCTATGATCAACCGACACGCCGGCACATCATTTGATATCAATCTTCAGTTACTGTTATCTTCTAGATGATACGTTGTTGTTCGTTTGTTCATTTGGAAAGAAAGTAAAGATTATTTGCCCAAGAGCGTTCGTCAGCAACGGTCGTCCTTTCCAACTACCGCGTGGCAGACTGACATCGATACACGATTAATGCTTTTAAGAAGAGAATGTAGCCCTTTTATGCTTTCATTTGAGTTATCTCTCAAGGGAACGTGTTTGCAGTGTATCATATTAACAACGATACTGTAGATGCACACAAACACACACATCAGGGGATAGGTCATGAATTTGGCATGATACCGGTAAGTACTTAACACTTACTAAAAGCATTAGTCGTGTACAAATTGACTCCTGTGGTTACGCAAACACATAATAATAACGACCCGATCTGTGCAAAAACTATGGCGAAACTGGGGACCGTATAACCCACTCGGTGCTGCCGAGAGGCGACATCGCTATCCACTGCGCCAGTCCATCATATTCGGTTGGGTGGCATCAAGGCGTGATGAACTTCGAGCTCACGCTTCCACACGCGTTCTTCGACCACAGAAGAGCATTCCGAAAAGATTAATTTCGGTTTTGGACACCCCACACGGGCCCTACATCCTGTAAAAACTGCCTCGCAAAAGCTCACCGCCACTTTGGAGGCTCTCCAAAGTGGCGGAGAGCTGGCACAACGCGATGAACGGCAAAAACTCACTGGTGATCGAAATGCACTCACTTCGGTTATTCGTTGTTGGATAACGTTTGCGGATCCAAAAAACCTCTAGGGCCTTTCTGGGACCGATCTCACTTTCACATAGCAGCACAGTGCATTCGATTTTAAAATCGTGTTTGCGGTTGACATCCTCTCAATGTTTACCGAGGGGTTACCAGGCTCCGATCTTGCTAGCACTGTGCTGCTATGTGAAAGTGAGATCGGTCCGAGAAAGGCCCTAGAAGTCTTCTGGATTCGGGAACTTCATTCAACAATGAATAACTGAAGCGGGTGCATTTCGACCACCAGTGGGTTTTTGCCGTTCATCGCGTTGTGCGTGCTCTTAGACCATGCACTCTTTACGTTTAACATCAGTATGGATTCGCAATTGGTAGGTTCAGCTGCTCAATGGTGATCGCATAGCTGAGCATTTCTTAAGCCCTTGTGGACCAACGGTGAGTTCGGTTTGCGTCAGTGAGATTTCGCTCGACACTCCTAGGAAGCATTGAAACTGCCAGAGCTGGAGATATAAGTCTTTCCCGAGATAAGTGTCTGGTCCAAGGTTTCGAAGTTTTTAGGCCTTTGAAAACGACGAAGTTGCCGAAAGGACCGTCTTCACGTGTTGGAGCATCGTTATCGTTCGCTGCTGGTCTTTTTTATTGTCGATTTGTCCCTCAGGCTCTAATGAAGTTTTTCCACCGTAAGAAACCTGCATGGCACTTAAGCATTAAGCCAATTTTGGTTGATTCCTATGTATCAGTGTTATTCATTAGCACCTCACGCCAAACTGAGGTGCTGAGTCATGTAAGGGCCTACCACTGTTAACGCCAAATACGTCTGTTCAACGCGTTTCCACAAAATTACGCTGAAGTTGAACGCGTGGCGCACCCAAAGGGGATTTTATAAGCTCCTCACCTCAGTACGCTCCAGGTAGAAGCTGACGCAGCCACAGTAACGAGCATGTTCTCCGAGAAGAAGAAGGCGGCGGACGATTTTGTGGCTCAGCTTCAGACGCTCGACAAACTGCGCGACGACGTGCTTCATGTTCAGGTGAGTGCCTAGTTTGAAGGGTGTCGACGAGCTCCTTGTGGTGGTTTGATTGAGCCAAATCGAAGATGGTAATGCTTTATTCGACTGAATTTTCGGATTTTCGCTTTCGTTAGAGCCTGGAAAATCAAAGACAAAAGTAATCCAACCAGTCCTATCTTCCTTTTCAGGCTACGAGGCAAGGCAAAGGTGACAAATCATTAAAAAGTGCGATGGGACACGTAGAAGCAGGAAATGCTTACCTAATAAGATAGAAAGCACCTGGTGGCAGGCCACCTCTTCGCGCAACGTGCAGTGAGTAGTCTTATGGTCGGGCGAGGGTCTTCCATTTACCCACTGCACGTGGCGCGAGGAGGTGACCTACTATCAGGTCCTTTATATCTGATTAGGTAAGCATTTCTTGAGTCTACGTGCCCCACCGCGCTTGGCAATGATTGGCCGCCCTTTGTCTTGCCTTGTAGCCTGAAAAGGCAGTTGGGACTGATTGAATCACTTTGGTCTTTGAATTTCCAGGCTCTGACGAAGGCGAAAAGCCGAAGCGTTAGCCCAATAAAGCATCAGCGTCTTGGATTTGGCTACAATCAAACCGTCACAAGGAGTTCAACTTACTATGCCACGAGGGCTCAATGTCTACTTTCTACCATTCAGCTGCTGCTCGAGCATATCGTCCCCATGGCGGAGACGCTGAACGAGCTGCTGGTGCCTTCTGAACGTCTGCCGCCGCTGGCGTTGAGTCGTGTCCTCGACCGCACTCCCGTATCTACCTCAGCCAGTTCGTCGCAGCACAGTACTCCGAGGCATGCTCCTGCCGGAGGTTCTTCATCGCTTCGACCGACGACTCGCGAAAGGCACCCCCGCATTGCACCCATCGAGGAGGTTCGTGTGGTGGACAGGTCGAAATAAGGGTACTTCAATGAATTCGAGTGTTTCAACTTTTCTTCTTATGTGTTTGGCTCTTCTTTGAACGCTCTGGTTCCCGTACTTAATGGCGTTCTGTATTCACGTACCACTCTCATACTCAGTGATGCCCCTTATGTTGCTAAAGCCCTCTACACCCTTGCGGCGACTCGGCGGTCCTATCCTTAACCATAGTCTAGAGGCATGTACATTGTGCGCCACCCAGCCAAATTTGGCAGCACCGCACCCTTATACCTTACGTACTATTTATACTTCCAACGCGATGCGGCGTGATTGGAATGCACGCTGCGCTCTAAAAAGCTTCCGACTTCCTTACGCGATTATGTACAGTTCAGCGCTGGCCCTTGGGTGAATCAGTCAGCTGTTTGAGATGGTAGCTAATCGCCTACTGCCGTTTAAATGTTCCCGCACCTGCTACAGTATCCCCAAACCTGCACTTCTCCCAAGCCGTTGTCATCGGAGCTCGTTTTTGTCATAGAGCGCGCGAATCTAGAACACCTCTAGGAAGATAAGACGCATCCAAACTGCTCGTGCTAAAACCGCTCTCATTGTCGTTGCTCAGTGGGGTTAGGCATCGATCGAATGTCCACGTGGACGCCGACGCGATCCCCGACGCAACGGCAGCAACCGCATGCTACAGTATCCTGCTAACCTACACATCAATACGTAATTCGAACGGCAGTAGGGGATTAGTTATAAGACCATTTGAGATCACAGCTGGAAAGCCGGTGCCTCGCTTGAGTGACTACTTTACCATCTGTCGCTCTTGAAGGGTAATCTTTGAAGGTGCTTCTTCAAGAGATGGGGTCGGAGGTTCGGTTCATTAATTTAACGATATTAATTAGCGAACAACCCAACAAGTCGTCTGTATTCTCCTCACGCCCCGGAAGGAAGGGTTACTATCTGTTCGCCATCTATCGGACTGCACTGGTCCAAGGGATTGAAGGTGCCATAAACTTTTGAATGTTCTGACCACGAGTGCTCTCTTTGTATTTGTGTATCGACTTTCTTCTTTTCATATTGGATTCTGATGATATTATTGAATTGTGATGTTTGGAATAAAGTTTTCGTTCTCATTGTTCTTGCGGTGCTATACGGTCGTAGACTTGTTACTTGCACAGGTCCTTCAGTTTCGTGATGCCATCTGTACGTGATTCGGTTGCAGATTTTGGGAGTCATGAACGAACCGGATCTGAGTTTTATCAAGTCGGACATAGATCTCTCAGAGGTCAGTTTGTTTTGTTCTTCACTTATAAGAAAGGGCTCCCCACTCAAGGTGTGGTTTTGTGAGGCTATTTTGACGGCGGATGTAGGGTCGTGTTAGCCGAGTCCAGATCCACAGTTAGGTTTTGTGAAACGCTTTTTCAAAGACCTGAAAAGGAGGGATGGAAACGAGTGCGCAACACTCATCAACCCACGAGATGTGCATCGCTGGCACAGTCGGTAGGAATGCCGCCTTATAGAAGCACACCAGTGGGCTTTTGAGTTCGAGTCCGCGTACTGCCGAATTTTTTGCACGTATTAGTTTGATGTTATTACGCTTTCTGATAGCCATCAGAACTAACCACTTGCTCCGCTGGCAATATGCCAGCTCCTGCTGGAGTACCACGCAAACTTGCACATCAATCCGTGCCGAGACTGCTTTCGTCGCTGAGGGGGACATCGGAGATGGGTTGTGCGCTCTTCGAGCGCGCAACTCGGCTAGGGAAGGGACTCCGGGGTGTGGGCCATCCAGGCGGCTCGTGCCAAGAATGCTTTCGTCGCTGAGGGGGACATCGGGGATGGGTTGTGCGCTCTTCGAGCGCACAACTCGGCTAGGGAAGAGACTCCAGGGTGTAGTGCGTCCAAGGTGCTCGTGCAGGAACTGCTCCCGTCTCCCAGTGCTCTCCTGTAGCGGCGGTGGAAGAGCCGCGATCCGCCACCGACGATTACATGTGAACTGGTCCCCGAAAAATTCCGTCACGCGCGAGCGGCGAGAGTCAGATGAGCAGAGTGACTCTCCAGATTGGGCTAGGGAAGGGACTCCGGGGTGTAGCGAACAGGGAGGCGTGGAGTGCACGAGACGACACGACGAAAAACCGCGCGCCGCCTCGGCACTATGCCAAGCGGACCAGTTCTCCGGCAACGGCCACCGACCGCTCAACGACCCTCCTCCATATCGACTGACCATGGTGTCGGTGGATATCGAAAATGGCCACGTCGATATGACGCGACATCAGGAGAATCTGGTTAGATCTAAGTAAGACCCGCTTTCTCATGGTCACAGGAGTCAATTTTAGACCATCAGTGCTTAAAACAAACCAGGCATGCGAACAGGTCCTTACACCTCTTTTTCAGGTTTTTAAAAAAGCGTTCAGCAGAAACTGACTGTGGTTCTGGACTCCACTCACACGGCCCTACATCCTGTCAAAATAGGGTCTATCCTAGTCCGGGGGGAACATAACTAAAAGGTATTATATGTAACAAATTCATTTGAGTCTTATCGAGCGACTCCTACAGAACAACACAGGGCCCTAAACAAGAAAAACTCGCAAAGAAAAAAAAACGAAAATTACATTTGTTGCGGTTGTAAGCCGTCAAAGTTGTGTGCACTCCTGGTTATAACATGTCAGGCGGCGGTCAGCACGCGGCATACCTCCATTCTGTCGCTCTTTTCCCACCGACACGGTTGTAAACCGCGACGATTTTTTGTTTGTTTGTTTTTGGTTTCTTTTAGGTTTCAACTCGTTCTCTAGGAGCCACTCGGTAAGTCACAATAAATTTTGCCACCTACTTTTTAATTATGTGGCCCCCCGGACTAGGACAGATCCACAAAATAGTATCGCAAAAGCCCACCTGGAGTTGGGATCCTTTCCTTGTTAGGTGTTTTCTGCAGCTTGCCTGCTGCTTGTCTTGCGGGTCACTCCGCTCCTGGCGTTGGTTCACTGCAACCTCAAATACACCTAACCTAGGTAGAGGAGATTCTTCAACAAATTCCACAGAGTAGGCGTAGGTCTCTTCGCTAGAAAGGAACTGCTTCACATTCATTTCTTCTAGAACGAATATCTCCAATATCTCTGTGCTGTTAGTACACTTCGTCTGGAGCCGCCTAAGGGTACATGTCGCGAAACGCACCACAGTCGTGGGGAGCGTGCAATGCTCTTCCTGTAATCACGGCAGCCAATCGTGTGCCTTGCCTGTCCTACTGAGCCGGTACCTGATTGGCTGTCTCAGTTACATGAGGAGCAACGGCGCGTTTCCGCACCTCACGATGCATTTTCGCGATATATACGCTTAGGTGACTCCAGAGGAAGCGTTCCAACAGCACAGAGAGATTGGTGCTCAGATGGAATGAATGTGAAGTAGACTTATTTCCTACTGAAGAGACCCACGTCTGCTCTGGAAAATTTGTTGAAGAACTTGTTCCACTTAAGGTTGCGCCTCTTAATCGACGACGTGTCGTTGCGTTCGTGAACTGTGACCTCTACAAAATGATCGACTTTCTTAACAAATTCGCCAGTGAGGCCGAACGAGCAATTCTGGAGGCGGAGCGGCAGCTTCGCGCCGTCGATATCAAGCTGCAGCTGCTCGAGGCGAAGGTTGTTCCAGTGTTTTGTTACTCTGCCGAATGCTGCTTGTAACACTGGATTGTATTGCAGCTCGCAGCAATACCTGACCCGATTCCTGACGCCACGAATCTACCGCTAGCAAGCTCTTCACAAAGAGAGGTGGATCGGCCTGAGGTGAGGTTAGCTCGGCGGATGTTATAGTGATGGCTTTAAAAGTGCGTGCGGTAGAGTTGACTGTGAACGCCTCTTGGCATAAACCGTGCGATCTACCATGTCGTCTAGAACTAGGAATTTTAGTCGCTTTATTCATTTATGTAGACGTGTAAATAAGTGCAATTACACGCAGTTAAAACAAAACACAAAAAAGAAACTTGAATGTTACAATAAAACGCATAACAACTGGTTGATTGCTCTGGAAGATATCTGTCAAAGAGTCCCTTAAATTGGGTAGTGATTTTAGGGTCTTTTTTGAGAACCTAAAAAACTCACACGGAGAGGTTCTCAACTCATGGTGAGCTTTTGCGATGCTATTTTGGCCACATGTAGGGCCGAGTGAGCGAAGTCCAGAATTACAGTTCGTTTTTGCGGAACGTTTTTTAAGACCAGAAAAAGAGGCGTAAAAACGTGTGCGCAACAATCATCAACACCTATGACACCCCACGAGACGTGTCGTGGCGCAGTCGTTAGGAGAACCGCTTCATAGGGGCCCACAGCCGGGCTTTTCAGTTCAAGTCGCGTGCTACCAATATTCTTGCACATATTAGTTTGTTGTTATTACGCTTTCTCATGATCGCTCATCGTTGAAAAACTAGTACTTATGAAGGCGCAAACAGACAGTCTTGGTTTGTTGTAACCATTGGTGGTCTAAAATTGACTTCTGTGATCATGAGAAAGCGTAATAACAACAAACCAATATGTGCAAAGATATTGACAGTACGCGGACTCGAACTCAAACGCCCACCGGTGTGCTCCTATGAGACGGCACTCCTACCGACTACGCCACCGAGGTACATCTCGTGGGTGTCATAGGGGTTGATGTGTGTTGCGCACACGTTTTCACGTCGCTTTTTCTGGTCTTAAAAAACGTTCCGCAAAAACTAACTGTGGTTCTGGACTCCGCTCTCAGGGCCCTACATCCTGTCAAAAGAGCATCGCCAAAGCTCACCATGAGTTGAGAACCTTTCCTCGTGAGAGCTGTCCCTTTGGGTGAAATAAGAAGCACGGATAGAGCTTTCAGCCTTGGAGAAATAGATGTTCCGCTGTTTTGCAGCGTGTAGTTTTTCGGACTACTGCTTACGTTTCCTAACCTGTATTGGGCCGTGCATTGTTTTGTTTGAACGTTAGTTTCGCCAGCCGTTTAAAGTACAAACGGAGCCTTTCACTTCCTATTTCCCACCTCCCTGTTCTCCATTGCTATTTCAGACCGCTTCGACGAATGCTGAACCAAAACGTGGATCTCCACAGGGCCAGAATGACAACTTGTCGTCGCAACAGGTATTTCTTCAGCATGTCTTTAAAGATGTTATTCAACTATTTTCGTTAAGAAAAGGCGGCTGATAAATATATAATAGACTTCGACGGCCGCCTCTGCAGCTCCAGCTGAAGCCGGGACGTCGTCGCCTGACAAAGCTGATAATAACAGAAGCGGTACCGGCAATGTACTGTTGATCAAGGACGATCCAGCGTACGCCAAGTACTTCAGAATGTTGAAGCTGGTGAGAATTAGCGAGCGGTGAACACATGAAAAGTACCCTAACACAAAAATTTCTTCCAGGGCGTCGTCGAACCCGCTGTGAAGCTAAAAATGCAGTCCGAAGGAGTGGACCCTGCGTTGTTGGAGTAGGTTTTTTTCTTTACATTGAAGAGCATTGAAATGGTGATAATCTCGCATTTGTGGGCACCTAGCCTCACAGCGGACTATGTGAATGTACTCCGACGATTCCCAACAAGACCTATATGGTCTTGTAGCGCATCTAACAAGGAGCGTAGGGATGAACTTTGTTTTTCCTAGGGCCACTGGGTGGATCAAAAACTGCAAAAATTTTACGCTTGGTAACTCAGGGAAGGGAGGGTAGGTATCCTCCAATACAAATAGTGCTGGTCATTTTACCGCGTTCACTTTAAACGGAACTGGTGTAAGCTTTTCACCTGTGACCCAAATTTGGGCCAGTGATTCTTTAGAACAACGGTTAATTCGATGTTTTGCCTCCGGTATACTCCGGCAAAAACTCCGTTTTGTATTTCTACTCCAAGTACAACAACGGGATGGTTTCCGTTCCTCTCGAGCTCACTGCAAGCCGACGCAGATTTACTAGGCGATAATTTTTGGACGACGCAGTGGCCCGCAACAAAAACGAAGTTCACTTTTGAGCTTCTTGCTAGATGTCCTACTGGACCATATGGGTCTTGTTGAGAATCGTTATGGATAAGCTCGCAGACGTCCCTTATGAGTCGAATTGACAAGGCTTCAGTAGGTCAAGCGACTTTCCTGGGATGAAAAAAGCAGCATATCCAATTTAGCCACTCCTTGAAAAGGTTTGGGCTTCTCTAGAGTTGTCGTTAACGGTACAGGGTTCTTACACTTAGACCTATGCTATACTTCGGCGATGTCGCCAACAACAGCGTCGCCGGAGTATGACATAGGCCTTGGGCTCCGTTTATACTTCGTCGCGGCGCGACGCGATGGCCACGCAATGAGGCCAAATTGATCGATCGCGTCGCACAATCGATATAGCCACTATACGTGGCGTCGCATCGCGCCGCGATGAAGTATAAACGGGGCCTTAGGGCAGCTGCATCGTTGTGAGGCTGTCATAGTAGGTGGCGGTAGCGAGAAGTCGCTTAAACAAAAAATATGTATCGATTAATGCTTGGTGATCCCTCGGCGTCGATCGATTCGGCGGCGGGGCGTAATGTAGGGCCGAGTTGGCGAGGGGGCGGAGTCGAGTTTCTATCCTAGCGTGCCGAGGGGCCGGGAAAATTTGTTTTGTGTCTCTAAAGTTTCGTTAGGCAGCCATTAGACTCTCAAGGAAGCCTAAGGGGTTTGAAGTGGATGAGCCAGGGCGACAAGGGAAAGATCGTATGCCCCTTGCGAAGGGCGTGGCCTATTTCGTACATCCTGAGCGTCCTGCGATCGGTTCGTATGCATTGGACGATCGACCTAGCCACCCTAGTCGCTCCTGTCGTGAGCGGCTGAGCTACGTTGGGCATCTCCCATTACTGTCGAATGCGAAGAAAGTCTGCTCCACGGCGCATAGCCTTCTCTGTTCATTTCGTCCGAGGCGGGCTCAACAACCGCCACCCTACCGTAATCGGGATCGGTGACAGCTACAGTAATCCAGGGAGATGCCTAGGGCCTATATTATACTTCGCCGACGACAGCGTCGCTGAAGTTCACACGGGATCGAAGCCTACGCGTATGTGCTTGTTCGCAGTGCTCTACGGTAGCGACTGGTGGCAGTGCAAAAGATGCATATCGACTTTTGGCAAGCGACCGCTCAGCATTACTCGATTCGTACGCATTGCACGGGGCGCGTGTAGCGCAGTCGGAGGAGGCGCGTCTGCCGCGTGCACCCGATGCCAGGTTCCTGGTTCGAATTTTCCGCACAGGCCAACCAAGCCTTCCATCCCTCCGGGGTCGCAGAGTTGGTACCGGACTTGTCTGGGAAGGATAGAGCGCTGACTTGTTCATCGGCTGGCCACCGCAAGTCATTGTATGGCCAAATACGCATTCATATCGCCTCCACGACATCCCGTAGAACTAGAATGCGTGGCGCATCCCAGAAGGGATTGAGCAACGCCGTCCTTTATCCTTTATCCTTTATGCATTGCACGAGCGATCCATTCGCTCCCATCTCGAACAATGAAACAGACACCATGAATAGTCGTAGTGTATGTAGCACAACATGGCTACTTCTGAAGTTTTCAGTAACCCAAACGCACCCTCACCTAATGCAGCCATCTCATCCGTGCCGCTGGATGGAAACATATCGAATGAGGACCGAAGCGACACGTCATCCGTGTCGTCGTTCAGTGATTCAGACTAGTCCTTTCCATGCATCCTTGTGTACCTGTACCTACGTGCCTTTCGGCTAGAAATTTGACTATGTTCAAACAAATCCATGTTTTATTCTCCGAAAATCTTGTCCTAGTCTAGAGATTCGATGTTCTTTCAAACATCCGGACTCGGTTGTGCGAGTACTTGTAAACTGTTGTTGTATTTGAATAAAGAAGTTTGTTCTGTATAATTTTCAGTTGATTTAATTGATATGGAGATTACCGAGTAGAATGTTTGAGGAACGTGCACATGAACGCCGCCTATTCCGCATGGAGTTTGTTTGTTGTAGCGAGCGATATCGTTCGGCAATGTCGTCTACGTTATTCCTGTAGGTGATCGAAAAACATGTAAATGTTGGAGAGATATTTGGCTGCGATCAAAACTTTTGCACCAGCCGGTGGTCGAACCCGCAGCCTCTATTTTTAGGGCAGTATGCTAGTCTACTATACCACCAGCGCAGAATCGAAAGCAACATCCACGATAACCTTGTAGCAATAGCTGGTACATGTTTCGAAGACGCACCGCGGGAGCACGGATACACGTCATTGCGCCTACCGTAACCGCGGCACCCAATCAGGCACCTCCTTAGCCACACAGTTAGGGCACACCATTGGCTGGTGACCGATTACGTTAAATGCAGCGGCGTGTTCCCGCACCCCTGCGGTGCGTATGAGCTACATGTATACAATAGCCTATCAGCAATCATCTGTGATATCAATATATTAGCAACATATTGACGGCGCGGGCCTAGAGACGTTCCACTTCTTTTGGAAAATATCGAATTAAGTGTCTAGTTTGACTTGAAAATGGCATATATTCGCGTGGAATCGCAGTCTTAACACCCTACACGTTCATGGAGTGGCACCAGATATTCACTATAGCTGTTATGATTCGGACTTGCAGTCGGAGAAGGCGCCGACCCTAGCATACACACCTGATCGATCCATGCTTCGAATCCCCCCGCAAGCCAATCAGCCCTCCATGGTTCCTGTAGGGCTTTGGGGGCAGACCTCCGACTCTCATCGGTGCGGCGGGGCGCCACTCATGGAGTGATCTACGAGCGACGTTGGGTCCCAGGCTTGAATGAGGTTCCCCATTTGCTAGGTTACATCTGTAGGCCCTGGCTTTGCCTTCGGATATATAAACGACCCGCGCCCTTAGGCTCCGTTTAGGCTTCCGACGCCGAGCGACGCGACGGCATGTAAAGTGGCCAAATTGATCGATCGCGTCGCTCAATCAATATGGCTACCATACATGGACTCGCTCGGCGTCGAAGTATAAACGGGGCTCTAGGTCCTGTTCATAGTCCGCGATGGGAGCGACTGGTCGCCCGAGCAATAATAGGCCTTTGTCATACCATCGCTCACCCCGAGCGACGCCTAATGATATGCACCCATATCGATTCCATCGCACCGCCCGATCCATATGGGAGCATATCATTAGGCGTCGCTCAGGGTGAGCGATGGTATGACAAAGGCCATACCTATCGATTTAGCTGGGCGATCGCTCGGTATCAATCGATGTGTATGCATTGCACCAACGACTCAACCGCCGCCGTCGCTGACTATGAACATCCCCTTATGTAACATCCTTATGAAAGGCCCTTGAACCTTGCCTACAATGGTCTTGATCATAAAGAATAAGGCTAAAGGCGGCGTTACTGAATCCCTTTTGAGATGCGCCACGCATTCTACCCCTACGGGATGACGTCGAGGCGATTTGAATGCGTATTTGGCCAACAGGGTGCGTGAAGCGCAGTCGGAGGAGGCGCGACTGTCGCGTGCACCCGATACCAGGTTCCTGGTTCGGATTTCCGGCCCAGGCCAACCAAGCCTTCCATCCCTCCGGAGTCGGTGAATTGGTACCAGACTTGTCTGGGAAGGATAAAGCGCTGACTTGTTCATCGGCTGGCCACCGCAAGTCATTGTATGGCCAAATACGCATTCTTGTCGCCTCCACGACATCCCGTAGAAGTAGAATGCGCTGGCGCATCCCAGAAGGGATTGAGTAACGCCGTCCTTTATCCTTATTTGGCCAACAATGATTTGCAGTGGCCAGCCGATGAACAATATAAAGTATAAAACACAGGAAATGGATGAATTAAAGGAGTAAAAAATGTGTAAAGAATTCATTTATTCCATTTTTACTTAATGGACAAAATAAAGTAGCATAATAACATATAAAAGTTTCCTTTCGCTACTACGTTCAGACGAACCTTTGTGTATTGCTCCTCCCGTGGCTCAACTCGTGTCCAAAGCGACAAAAGTAGAGATTGTCCGGACGAGTTTTCGCTGCCGACTATCAAATGCACCCATAATACACGTATTTGCTTCGAGTTCCCACATGTCGACGAAGGTTTTCATTCCTCCACGTTTGGTGAACTGACTCCAAACTCCTATCCGGATAGGATAAAACCCTGAAGGAGGAGTGAATTGAAAAAATGAAATCGAAGGCGAGATGAAGGCTTGTAAGTGCTCGATCGGCTCTCGATCGTTGATTGGCGTACATGATAGTCCCGCAACGACCGCCTGCAACGGTGCGAAAGCTCGTACAACCGCGTCCCGGAAAGATCGTCGCTACTTGACTTGCTTTAAGTGCGAGTCTGTGGCTCATCAGTGAAGAAGAGGAGCATATTTTAAGATATCTTCGAAATCTCTCTGCATGTGAACAGTAAGTCACCGCTTTATCCTTCCCAGTCAAGTCTGGTACCGATTTACCGACGCCGGAGGGATGGAAAATTTTGTTGGCGTGGGCGGGAAACCCTATCCAGGAACCTGGTATCGGGTGCACGCGACAGCAGGCACCTCTTCCGACTGCGCTACACGCACCCTTGGTCATAACTCAGCATATGCCTCATTTTTCAAGCAAATAATTTATTGATAGTCAACAGTCGCTAAAAAGAAGCTTCTTATTACACCAACAGCAAAATATAAAACATCGCAAGAAGTAGCTTAACGTATAGAAATCCCACATTTGCCTCACACAACGACCACATTCTACAATATTTACACACTGGAAAACGTCAAGCGATAAAGATAAACACGTAGACAAGAGTACTCGAATGAATCCTCACTTTTTCATCGAGAACAACGCGGCCACGATGCCCGTTAGAACAACGGCACCGCCACCAATGACAGCCAAACCGAAAAGGCCATCTCTCTTCATTCGCTTCTCGATGATTTCACGCAGTTGCGATGCCTGTCTGTTGTGGGTTTCGGCGGCCAATAAGATATCGATATAAGCGAGGGCTCTGTCATAATTACGTAGACGAGCATTGGCGATCGCGAGGAAATACACGTAGTCCCGTTTGTTTACGTCGTCAGGCTCTTCACGCAGGAGTTTCTCGAGAAGCGCAGTGCCTTCGACGACGTCGCTCTTCATCGAACGAATGAGAGCCGTACCGTAGTTGAACGTTGCGATCGCGCTCGGCGGACCTCGTTGACGCTGAGTTTCGTAGGCCTCACGAAACCTCTCCAGATCATACTGGTCGACACGCTCGTCGAGAATACTGTCGACGTCCATCAGCATCTCACGGTCAAGCTCGACAAATCGGTTGCGGGGTACCGTGCAACCTGAAAAATCACGTATCGATTTGTTAATGCGCACATACGAGGTATGACCGAAATGTACGAATATATCCGCTGCAATACGTAAGGGATCGTTTAGTGTGCACGCGATGCGCGGCGCGATGTTATGACGGGCTCCCATATCGATCGCGCGATGCGATGAATCGATATGGGAGCTTATCATTTCATCGCGTCGCGTGTCGCGTGCACACTAAACGCTTCCTGAGGTCTCGTTTATACCTCGACGCCGAGCGACGCGACACCATGTATAGTGGCCATACTGATTGGGCAACCCGATCGATCAATTTGGCCACTTTACATGCTGTTGCGTCGCTCGGCGTCGGAAGTATAAAGGTCTGTTCATACTTCGCGACGGGAGCGACAGAGCGAAGGATACGTATCGATCAGTGCCGTGCCGTTGTCTTTGAAAAATCGATAGGTGTGCTTTGTTTTGTCGCTCCTGCCGCCGTCGTGGAGTATGAAAGGGTCCTAACACACATATATACCTGGTCCACGCTCCACTCTTCATGAATCTTGGCATTTTGACGTTTTATTCGCTTGGACTGATTGTGTAGCTGAGCCAAGATTGTTACAAATATTTACTGCGGCTGACGTTTGGGCTTGTCGCCTTCTTCGGAACCCGGAAAAGTCGAAGTCATTTCAGAAACTACCCTCCCAAGTGCCATTTGTGTTCTGCAGGATATCACCCAGAAGGCGAAAAGACCAAGAGAATGACGACGTAGAAAGCCAAGCAAAGGCTAGCCTTTATGAGTGAACAAATGAGCGACGCGGTCCCAAGGGCTGTAAGCCATTCACCCACATTCCGTTCAGCTATTGTGGCAGTGAGCTCATTTGTTCACTCAAAAAGGTTAGCCTTTGCTTGGCTTTCTACGTCCTCATTCTCTTGATTTTTCCGCATCCTGAATGGTTTCCTGTAGAATAAAATGGCATTTGGGAGGGTAGTTTCTCAAATTTCTTCGACTTTTCCAGGCGAATAAGGCGACAACGCCGAAACGTCAGCCGCAATAAATATTTGTCACAATATCAGCTCAACAATACAATCAGTCCAAGAGAATAAAACAAGTACATCATTTTCACGTCGTAACCGCCACATTTCAGATCCAATTGGGCACTCTTCTAGGCTAGCATAAGACTTTTGAAATCAAAGTGAACTCTTCCAAATCGAAATGAACTTCTTCTACGTCAAACTTGAGGTTCTTTAAAAAAATCCACATTGCGGAAACAATTCGAGTAGAATGCTTGATTTCCAGAACATCTGGAATCATTTTCTAAGTAGAACCCCACCAAAAAAGTTCAATTGTGAAACAAATGCAGTTAAACGCTTCACCACGCAGGCCAAGTGAGGAAATGTCGGGGAGGAGGGAGGGGGGCTAGGGGAGCAGGGCGCCCGTTGGCGATGGAGCCCGAAAGTTTCCGCGCTCCATCGCCAACGCGCATGTGGACGAATTGTACACTCAGTGCACTACAATTGCACTCGAACCCGTCGGGACAGGATGCAGAATGAGGATGAGGAATGACAATGAAGACAGCTCTGATAATCCTGCTGAAGATGAGGGAGCAACGCCTGAGGTGGTATGGACGTATCTTCAGAGCTCATAGGGTTGGCCCTAGACATCGAGGCATCCGGAAAGCTTGCGAGAGGAGTTCCAAGGAAAAGGTGGAAGGATGTCGTCAAGAAGAAGACGAAGGCGAAGAGGAAGAAGAAGACGAGGGCGAAGAGGAAGAAGAAGACAACATCGACGACGAAGAAGGAGGAGAAGAAGAAGAGGAAGAGGAAGAAGAAGAAGAAGAAGAAGACGAAGAAAAAGACGACGACGAAGAAGAGGACGACGACGACGACGAAGAAGAAGAAGACGGAGAATACGACAATAAAGACAATGACGAAGAAGAAAAAGAAGACGACTAAGAAGAAGACAAGGGCGAAGACGAAGAGGAAGAAGAGGAGGACAACAAAGAAGAAGAAGACGGAGAAGACGACTAAGAAGACGAAGAGTAAGAAGAGGAAAACTACGAAGAAGACGAAGACGACGACGAAGAAGAAGACGAGGGCGAAGACGAAGAGGAAGAATAGAAAGACAACGAAGAAGAAGAAGATAAAGATAAAGATGACGACGACGAAGAAGACGGCAAAGAGGAAGAGGAAGAAGACGAAGGGCAAAAGAAGAAGAAGAGGAAGAAGAAGAAGACGACGACGATGACGAAGAAGAAGACGGAGAAGACGACGACGAAGAAGAAGAAGACGACGATGACGAAGAAGAAGACGAAGAAGAGGACGATGACGACGAAGAAGAAGAAGACGACGACGACGAGTACGACGAAGAAGGAGAAGACGACGATGACGAAGAAGACGACGACGAAGAGCAAAAGGACGACGACGACGAAGAAGAAGAAGACGACGACGAGTACGACGACGAAGAAGAAGAAGAAGAAGAAGAAGAAGAAGAAGAAGAAGAAGAAGAAGAAAGAAGAAGAAAGAAGAAAGATAGGCAAAGCGATATTTTATTGCTAAGCTGGTCGAAATCCTACTCGGATCACTTATTTCCACTTTAAAGTGTTTATGATAATAGAGGCAGCGTACATCTTCAGAACAGGAGATTACAGCGACGGAGACGATAAGAACTACGGGAAGAAAAAAGTTTCCGCATTGCAGATGGTGACATTACCAATCTTTTAGCACCCGAAGTGATCCCACAGAGCGTTTCTCAACCTAATGGAAGTGTGCACATGTTATGGTCGTATGTGACGCAATATAGACGATTACATGTGAACTGGTCCCCGAAAAGTTCCGTTACGCGCGAGCGGCGAGAGTCAGATGAGCAGAGTGAGTCTCCAGATTGGGCTAGGGAGGGGACTCCGGGGTGTGGCGAACAGGGAGGCGTGGAGTGCACGAGACGACACGACGAAAAACCGCGCGCCGCCTCGGCACTACGCCAAGCGGACCAGTTCTCCGGCAACGAATATAGACCAGCTATACCGCTCATGAATAGCTAGGAATGGTAATGAGTGACATCCGCTACGTAGGAATGACACATCCCGCAACTAAGGCGGTTTTCGCGCTCCACTGATAACATGCCACGCGTCCGACGGAGAGATTCCGTTCTGCAGTGCCGCGTACGCCCGCGAAATGCTTTCTTTGAAAGCTTCGTTAGATTAATTCAAGGCAAAACGTGCTTTTATATTGTTTACACTGTTCCTGGCAGGCCCAACAACTGCTGTGATCATTTCTACCAGAGCGGATTGGAAATGAAATGTCTACAAGTAGCAGACTACGGCTAAATGTGAGTTTGTGCTGTTCTTCATAGTTTTTTTTTTGCAATTTCCCTGGCCAAAATAGCAACAGTTCTTCTTTAGGACTTCAGTGATCTACAAGAAATAGGTCGAGGCGGGTTCGGTATAGTGTACGCTGCCACTCAACCGAATGGTGAGCGTGTCGCGCTCAAGAAGGTGGGTCTCCGCTTTTTATGTTGTTTGAGGCGCTTTGCCTATTCATTTAACTGGCGACTAAACACCGAAGGGTAGCGACGAATTGCTCGCTACAAAATTGATTTACAAAAAAAAAATGTAATTACGCTCGAAGCACTTTTCTCAACTCGCCGATACACTTACAACCGGAAAAAAACCCGTCCGAGTTGTCCGGGGTGCAACGCCCATAGCCGCGCGGTTCAAACATGGTTTTTATTAACCATGGAAAGCCCTTACTACACGCTTTATACGTTAGAGCCAGGGATTAAGGGCATTAACGATGCTACGACGCTCTATGGGATTTTGTGCCAGAGTCAGAAGCTCTCCCCGCCCCCCCCCCCCCGACCCTATTTGCGCTGGAGTATCACTAGCTGATTAGCAGAGCGATAGGCAACTCGGTCCCGTAACGATTTCCCTGAATTTCAGTCCGAAACTGCGGTGAATAACTCAGACGGGTTTTTTTTCCGGTTGTAAGTTTATCAAGCACTCTTTTCTGAAAGTACTGGGGCTTGTGAAGTCACTAGAGCTTTCCCTCCCTGTCTCGCTTGGTTTATTTATTTATTTCAGTGTTTCAAGCGTGACTACATGCGTAAATCGTGTGACAATAAAACGATTTGAAGTAAATTTGAAGAATTAGGTGAGGTAATGCAACGAATATCAAGAAATCCTAACGAAATCGAGTGCAATTCGTCGTTGAAACGCCGACAATAACATACTATCAACGTCCTCTTTCTCAGCAGAGCGTTGAGCTCCTTGAGGCTTTTGTAGATCACGAAACTTGTCTAACTTTCGGTCTTGAAATTGACATGAAGAATGGGAGATTCGCTGTTCTGCTAGCTGATCCTCCCTTTCAGAACATTGAGTTTAGTATTCAGGTAGAAAGGTTCAGGTAGAAGAATGAGAGACTTTTCAGTGAATCTTGCATCTGATGGAGTGCGAGAAATGCAATGCATGATTACATCTGGTTGCTAGTTATTTCACTGCAGAGGAATAAAACTGAGGGCTTCCAATTGCAGCTGACTCGACATTGTGATACACTACGACCGTAGAAGTCAAGTGCAGTCCAATTTAGGCGCTGCGTTAAAAGATGTAAGGATACGGATAAAGGGCAGCGTTACGTAGTCCTACTTGGGATGCGCCACACATTCTACTTCTACGGGAATGCGCATTTGGCTATCCAATGACTTGCGGTGGCCAGCCGATGAACAAGTCAGCGCTTTATCCTTACCGGACAATTCTGGTACCGATTCACTAACTCCGGAGAGATGGAAGGTTTGGTTGGCTTGGGGCAGGAAATAAGAACCAGGAACCAGGTATCGAGTGCACGCGACAGTCGGCGCCTCCTCCGACTGCGCTGCACGCGCCCGTTGAAAGATGTAGATGCATAAAATTTAATGGTCTTTATTACGAGCAGTACAAGTTCTTGAAATTTCGGCCGATTACGGTAGGTTATGGTAGGTACGGGTGCCAAGGCTGTCGAGGTCATAATCACCGATTTCGCCCAAGCTTTGCCTAGGGGGATGTTTGGGGTGCTGATAATGAACCATGACATCCGTTTTTCGTTTTACACTGGAGTACTGTAGGTTACGACAGGTACTGATGACTAAGATGTGGCCGAGATATGAATAGTCACCGGTACCTACCGTAACCTATCACACTCCAGCGTTAAACGAAAAAGGGATGTCAGGTTCATGATCAGTACCCCAAACAACCCCCTAGGCGAAGTTTGGGAGAATGTTTTTCGACCTCTCCTCGACCCCTGGAGCATCTCTTACTTCACACTTTAGTTTCTTCGATGCTCTGTGCTTTTCGTTAATTTCCTTCGCGTTCTTCGTCGTGTTCGACCAGTAAACACGAAAGACTTCATGGAATGACAAAAGAACACAAAAAACGCAAAGGGGAAGGAAATTTTGAACGAATTACATTCACGTAGTCAACACTACCACGCACTGGTCCACCAAGGACACTCTACTGCCCTGTTGTTCTACGACCTCGCGAACACTGTTGGAAAACTCGCCCTTTTCTTAGCGGGCAACTCGTCGCTACCCTTGGTACTTTGGCCGCGACTCGCGACTACTTGTTTGTGGTGTTTTCTGGTGCTTTTTAAACCTACTAACCAAAACGCATATTGCTCAGATTTGTTCAAGAGCAGCAGCTGAACGTATTAAAAGTGAGGTCCGAGCAATACGATGCCTTCGCCATCCGAATATAGTACAGGTAATGTTTACGGTTCACTTGAATTTCTGTGCTTCATAGAGATTCTAACTAGCTTTTTCTTCCAGTTTTTCGAAGACTTCATTGATGGCAGCGATACGTATGTGGTGATGGAGCTGTGTGAGCTGGGATCTATGCGTGCATACGTTAAGAAGAACGGTCCTCTAAGTGATCGGGCAGGTAAGTATTCAGAAGATTGGGGTTCACAGTGTTTCTGATAGTATTTCGGATGCTATTTCGTACTCGAATTCGCTTCTATCATTTGTTCCTAAGGCCCCGTTTATAGTTCCAACGCCGAGCGACATGACGGTATGTGAAGTGGCCAAATTGATCGCTCGCATCGCTCAATCAATATGGTCACTATACGTGGCGTCGCGTCGCTCGGCGTCGTAGTATAAACGGGGCCTAAGGCCTTCGTGGCGTCGCATCGCGCGCCGCGACGAAGTATAAACGGGGCCTAAGGGAAACTGTAGGAAGAAGAAGCATCGCGGTTTCGTAATTGTGTGGGACCAGTGCAGGTATGTGCTATATAGATTTCCTTGCTTATTCGACGTCTAATCCTCTTTTGATATTGATAAACTGTGTGAATTGTTCTGAGATGGTCAATCGGCCTTTTCTAGAGAACTAAAAGAGGTCTTGATGAGGTAAAGTACCCCATATTTACCAGGTAATGCTACGGGCTGTGCGGCATCGTCCACTTGTACACTGGTCCCAACCAATTAGGATAGGAAACCGCGTGAAGGTCACTCGAGAAGTTGGTCGTTACCTGTACATTTCAGCGGCCTATGTGCTCAGACAAATCATCAGTGCTGTCAAATATATGCACAGAGAGGGTGTACTGCATCGGGACCTCTCCACTGGCAATGTGCTGATCAGCAGAATCTTTTCGCCAGAGAAGATATCCGTGGTGAGCTTTCGCTTATCTTTTGGTTGAGTTGCTCGCGTTTTTGCTTTTGTAAATGATAGTCGAATGGAAGTGGCACGGCCGGCAGGAGAAGCCGATTGTGAGAACTCTGAATCGTTTTTTTGTGTTTGTTGTTGCGGTTAGGACAGCCTTAGAAGGAAGTGTGCCCTCTTTTTGAATGGTCATTAAATTCTCATCGTTTCAGCTACTTAAAAGGTCTATAGCTTATTCTATAAAACACGGATATGAAAATCTTTGAATCTGTCAGTTCTTGAGGTTGCGCCAAGCGCTAATTTAGCGATGTTCACTTGATTGGAGGTGAGAATTCCGCTCATTAGGATCTTTAGATCTATCCTACTCGGGGGTCCACAGAATTAAAAATTATGTAACAAATTGACTTCAGACTTGCTAATGTCTTGTGCTCCAGAAGTTGTGCGACTTTGGCCTTGCGACACATCTGCGAAAAGGCGAAACTGCATGTACGGTAGTGGGAACGCCTGGATACATTGCGCCGTAAGCACACTTTCCACTTGACTGTGTGACGTTAAACGTAACCTTTGATGCAGTCAGGTCTTCAAGCAGGAGTACGACCAAGCAGCCGATGTCTACTCACTGGGCGGTGTGTTGTACACGATGCTGACTGGAAATGACCCGCCTTCGAAGGGTAAGGCGTAGCTGCTTAGTTATCGAGTGACCTTCTCCCCACGTCACAGCTTCCAGGCCCAATGCGTTTCGATGGGCTTGGAATGTCGGCTGTGGAGTTGATTGAGCGCATGATGGAGGCGGACGCCAGCAAGAGAATTGCTCTGAATGGTGAGTGAATTCTGATACTTGAAGGCAAGCAAATCTGATTTTTCTTTGTTCTCAGACATTCAACAGTCAGCATTCATGGTAGACTACTGTGATAACGCATCGTCTGTCTCACGAGATTGGTCTGCAATGGGTGATCGTGGCTACATAGCTCGATCTCGAGAGCGACGTCATTCGCGGGAGTACCCCAGTGAGCGGAGAAGTGGCTACGAGAGGGCCCGTGAGGTGAGGATTTATTTTGATCTCTTTGCCCAGCCTAGGTCTTGTTCATACTTCCAGTCGCTGTGACCAGGAGACGCGAATTCACAAAAGAGATCGCGACCTGATTTATTAAAGAATTTGCTAAACAGCGCGCAGGGCGCTAAGAATTATGATGTAGTCGAGTTCGGGTTTAGGACATCTTAAGCTCGGTGCTCTTTCCGGTAAAGAATCCTTCAAATCTCAACCAATCAGATGAAATGCAAAAATACAGCAGCCCCGGAGAATCGAACCCCGACCTCACTCGCATGAAGCAACATCACTATCCACTGCGCCATTTTCGATTTTCCACGCTCACTAATCGATAATCCTCATCTGGCTGAATTGATTGTGGATGTGATTGTGGATGAATTCGCTATAAAATTTATTCCTCTCATGACATAGTGAACGACAATTAGGTCACCTAGTAACCTAAGTGCACCTCTTTGGAGTTCTATGAGTGAGGAAGTTCGATATCGTTTGCGATTTTGGGACGGAAAGGTAATGCTTAAGCTCGCTCTCCAATTTGTAGCCATTATGTGCACAAAAAAGACCTCGTGGTCAATCCTGCGGAGGTAAAAGAGCTGTTAAGCCCTGTCTGGGCCTGTAGTTACGCTGTCATAACTGCTTCCAAAACTCCTTAAGAATAGTTTAAGAATTGAGATAGAAGATGAAGCGTTAGTCAAATCTTTTTTGTGACACGCTACGGATTCCGCTTCTAGGGGATGTCGCGAAGGCAAATTGAATGCGTATTCGGCTTATACAATGTCTTTCGGTGGCCAGCCGATGGACAAGTCACTATTGTATCTGGAGCGACAAAGGCTATTGCCTGGATGGGAAATTCGAACTAGGAACACTGAGTCGGATGCGCGCGATAGCCGGCGCTTCCTTCAACTGCGCTACAACGCTACTGCGGTGGATATCAGTAACCTTCATTCTGAACAGGAGCTAGGCAATGCAAGTATAGACTACGGTTCTCGCTACCAACTGCTGCTCAGGTCTCTGTTTGCCTCTATAAGTATAAATTACGTTTTGGAGATTCTTAAATGCTTCTGCGAGGAGAAATCGATACAGCTGGCTTCATCTGGCCCGGCGCGGAGCGATTTAGCTATAAAATATGCCTCAGAGGTTCTTATTCCTTCTGTGACATAGGGCGGGATAATAAGGGTCTGTTCATAGTTTGCGACAGGAGCGACAAGAGCGAGTGGTTCGAACAACCTGCGCATTGGCTTTTGCGGGGTGATCGTTTGGTATCAATCGATCCTAGTGTTATGTATCGATACTGTAGCGAGTGAGTCGCCAGAGCAATGCTACGGATCAATTCCGAACGATCGCCCAGCAAAAGTCGATGTGCAGGTTGTTCAAACGACCACTCGCTTTTATCGCTGCTGTCGCAGACTATGAACAGACCCTTATTGCCCCGCCCTATGTTACAAAAGGAATAAGAATCTCTGAAGCATGTTTTATAGCTAGTTAGCTCCGCGGCAGCCTAGAATAGGCCACAGCTATCGGGTAGTCCATTCGGTGGATCAACAAAAAACCCTAGGGGACCACCGATATTGATCCTACGCGATGACTAATCGATAACGGTGACTTCCATTCGGTCGCGCATCGAGGTGACATAAGTATAAACTACGCTGTTTGTTATCATCTAGTGCAAGGCGCATTAATTTATTGAGTAGGTGTAGAGTTTCTCATATTTACAGTAATTTATCATTATTCTGCTTTATTTATTTCCACTGTAGCCGTATTTTCAGCATAGTAGAGGCGATGAACCAAGGCCAAGACGAGCTGTCAGCAATCCGCCCGTTGCTGCTAGTCGCCCTAGAACTGCCACGTGTACCGCTGACAGTGGAATCGGCAGCAGGAACGATGGGGAGGTAATACTGTCTTCCCCTTTGGGGACCAGGAGCCTTATCTAACTTCACTAGCGATATTGTAGCTGTGCTATTTAGCGAAGGGTGACTCGATGGAGCGCTAGTGCTCGTACGACAGTAACCCGTAGCTCTCGAGCTGATGCAGAACCCCTATGGCCGCTGCCTCTCCACAGATGCGGAGGAACACGATTGTTGTCAGCTGCGGGAAGAGTGGGTTTTGAACCACTCTAAACTCTTGAAGCCCGAGAAGGACTCGTTTTCAGTATGTTATTGTCGACGACAGCCTGATGGTATTCGAGGTGGCGAACAAGAGTGGCTTCATTGCGAAGATTGTGACCATCTCGATAGATAGCCATGGCAGACAGCAAGTGAGGGATTTGTCTGATCGTGAGTTCTAGCGAGGTACGCTGTTTAAAAGGCGAATTTCAGGTAACATTCGACAGGCCAATGAACGCGGACGTGAGACGACCGCTGGAACAAGACGCGCTGATCCCGGTTGATCGCACGTATCAGTCCACGCCCTTGACGAGGTATGTGTGGAATCTTCTTTCATCATTCCTTTCGATTCGTTTTTCTTTTTCTTTGTCTTTTTGCTTCCTGTTGTTTCATTCGAATATATGCATGTGCCACCAGTACTTTCCGTAATTTCTTTAGTTCAGCTATTGTTGTAGGGCTATCTAACTAGATGTACACACTCTTTCAGTGGTCGTCAAATTCTTGTTCTAGCAAATTCAGCAGAGTTTTGTAGTTTATTTTTAAGAGCAGGAAAGGTAAAATGTTTTGATGGGTGCTTATACCGTTTTCATCTTAGGCTGAGCAGTTTTCAATTTGAAAACAGACCCTGTTTGAAATAAAATGGACGTTTTGGAGACCAAGACGTGCGGTTTAAATAGTCCAAATTAAACTCATCCCTTGTCGTTTCGTGAATTTTTAACTCATTAAAAATTCACGAAACGACATCCGTTTTAAATCTCGACCCATTACGGTAGGTTACGGTAGGTGGAGTCATGGCGAAATCGGTGATCGTGATCTCAACAGCGTTAACCACCCGTACCTACCATAACGTACCGTAATCAGTACAAGCGGCCGGCTCATGCAGATAGACGGGATTGTGCCGATTAGCCCCAAGAGGTGTGGATGTTGTGTTCGATGAAACTGCAGCGGTGGTGTAGTAGCGTAGAGCGTCCTACCCGGTGAAAATTCGAGTCCCGACCGGCGCTAAAGTTTTGACCGCAACTAAACATTGTTATGACAGCTTACAGGATGCGTGAAAAGTATTGACGCACTAAACATAAACGTTAGAAATAACAACACATCAAATTGAATAACTTTATATACAAAATGTGGCGCTATGATACTACGGGGGAACCTGATATCCTCTCTCTTTCTCCATTTCTTTCAATGTAGGTTTTGAGTAAACTGACGTGGCCACGTCGCACAGGGCATGACACGTATGAACGTGTAGTTCACGCTGCAATTGACACGTATCAACGTTGCGACGCCTCAGTGTCATTTCTTTCTTCACCTGGCTAGTCGTCGTGCCCAACCACATCCACCTCCGCAGATCACTGCCGAGGGACGATGAAGGGTCTAGTGATAGGTTATCTACCGCGGGAGCGTCCGCGGTAGACAGCCTATTACTAGACCCTTCATCTTTACCTTCCTTCCTTCCTATATTCACCTTCCGTGTTGCAGGCTGTCTGTCTACGAATATGGTATACTAGCGCGGGAGTGTTCGCGGTAGTATACCATATTCGTGCAGTGCACCGCGTAAAGCTGTCTTCTCGCGCTCCAAAAACGTCAACGCGAGAAGACAGCCCTCCGTGTAAAACGAATGTGCTTATGCCGCAGTGAGATCTCGATCAGACTGTGATCAATTCTGGTCCGTTTCGCTATTGCATTCATTTTGAAAGGTATGTTACTTACACTTCTTTCTTGTTCTTGCTGAACGAGAATCATTGGCGAAAGTAAACACCTTTGAGTGCTCTGTTCCCCCTGTAGTATCATTGCGCCCAATGGTCTAGCAAACAGGCAGCATCACTTATATCTTATATGGGCTTCTTTGCTTCGCATTCAGGGAAGAAGACGACGAGGAAAGGCACCGACGGTGTGCCGCAACTAGTCCACGTCGATTTCATTCTATGCTTTGACCCTCAGTGACTTGATACTTTTGTGCATTCAACCTCTAAAAATGTTAAATACTCTCCAAGGACCTCCAAAGTGGTAATTCTGGCGGAAGGGTCGCTGCAAAGGAGGCGCATTCGGCCAGTATCTAGGTTTGTGCATTCATCACAAGCGTCTATTGTTTTCGTGGATTCAGGAGTGAAGATAAATCAGTAGAACTATATGTCCTAAAGAAGCAACTAGTTCCCTGGCTTAAATCCACCTTGACAGGATCCCGCAGGATTAGACTCCTGCGCAGAGTCGAGGATTGTTCAGGGCTGGCGCCGCGCAAACTTGCAGGACTTCGTTTCGGCAGAGGAATGACCTCTGTATAGACCGGATTTGAATCCGCTGAATTACTCTATATTTGACGTTTTGGAGAACACGGCTTGCACTACTTCCCACAAAGGTGTGAAGTCAGGGAAGGTTGATCTGGTCAAAACATGGAGAGAAATCGACGTGGACCACTTGCGGCGCACCGTCGATGCCTTTCCTCGGCATCTTCGCTCCTGCATTCGCAGCAAGAGCGAGAAGCCCATATAAAATACAAGTGGTGCTATTCTGTTCGCTAGATCATTACTGGCATTTTGTATATAAACTTGTTAAATTTTATGTGTTGTTATTTATAACGCTTACGTTTAGTGCGTCAATACTTTTTACGCACCCTGTACAATCTCAGTACTAACCACATGAGGTTTAAAGAAAGTGACATGAGTGTATCTTTTTGGGAAATTCTGCACTTCATTCACTCAATTTAGAGAGAACAAGGATCGATTTGTTCTATCTTACCAGGATACTATCTCAACGGTAGGTCGGAACGGCGCAAGTGTTGTATATGGGCAGAACCGCCTCTCCCTGGGAAGTAACAAACTGCAGGTATCTCGACCCCAATACAACTCTGCGCAGAGTTAGGGGCGACGGAGGTCGCGTGTTGGCGCCCTGTTGATTCACGTGCTCCACAGCTGACGGGCGCGCGCGGGATGAGGGCTCGTTTCGCGGCTCAGCGCAATGCACAGGTGGCGACGTAGGGAAGGGTTCGGCTCGTGAACGAGGGGTCGGGGTTTGGATCCCGCAGACTGTGTCTCTTTTGCACTTTTGCAAAATCCATGTTTATCATATAGGTAATCCACCTAGGGGTATTATAGTGTGTTATAGAGCATGTTTACATATAACATATGCTTCAAACTTTAGCTAAAATGTTCACTTCTGTGTGTCACTTATTTTAAGTCTATTTTGTGTGAAGCTGTACATATGTTACGATAGATATTTTGTGGCACTAGTTAAAAGTTCCGACTCCACCGACAAGACTTCGGTCAAAAAATTTTTTTTCGCTGAAACTTCGTCTAAGGGGGTTATTTGGGGTGCTGATCACGAATCTGACATCCGTTTTTCACGATTCTGTCTCTACCTGCCGTCACCGGCAAAAACTTTAAGAATGTAATGCTGTGCCTTCTTGTATCTATATTATCCAGCCGAAACGTGAAGAACGGATGTCAGATTCGTGATCAACACCCCAAGTAAACCCCCCTAGACGAAGTTTCAGCGAAATCGGCGACCCTGCCTGGACCACCCTTGTTAACGGCATGAGTGGTATGTTATATGTAAGCATGCTCTATAACACACTATAATACCCCTAGGTGGATTATCTAGGGGATAAACATGGATTTTGCAAAAGTGCAAAACAAACGCAGTCTGCGGGATCCAAACCCCGACCCCTCGTTCAGGAGCCCGAGCGCTTCCCTACTACGCCACCTGCGCACTGCCATGAGTCGCGATACGAGCCCTCATCCCGCGCGCGCCCGTCAGCTGGGAGCACGTGAATCAACAGGGCGCCAACACGCGACTTCCGTCGCCCTTAACTCTGCGCAGAGTTGTATTGGGGTCGAGATACCTGCAGTTTGTTACTTCTTAGGGAGAGACGGTTCTGCCTGTATACAACACTTGCGCCGTTCCGACCTACCGTTGAGATCGTATCCTGGTTAGTCGGATGGATCAAACTGACAGCGGTCTTCCTGCAGGTTCAACAAGGCTGGAAGCAAAAATCGTTGAAAATTTTTATTGAAAAACTCGGAGTAACCGACATTTGCACAATCCGTACAATTCAGTCAACCCTACGTAAGGCTTAACGTGCGCATGGCACAATCGCCGCAACATTTACTAAATCAGAAGCTTTTTTTCTGCTGCTTGCAATAACCTATAAAGCTTTGGTGAAGGGTAAGAATTTTTTGGCCATTCGAACCGGCTATCGATACCTTGTGTTGGCTTTCTTGTGGAAGAGAGGCCCAATGATCCAATGGCGTACAAGACGCGTTATGGTATTATGTGGCGTGGTGTCTGTTTTGCCTTCATTCGAATGCCGGGCATTTTCCCCTCAAATAGGAGTCATCGAAAGGTGTTAAACTGTCCACATGATAGGTGTGTATAGGCTGTAAATTTGGCCTAAGCCCTAGTTTATACTTGCGCCGCCACGCGGCGCGGCACCATAATTGCTATAGATATCGTCCTTTCGCGCCGCCCAATCGATATCTATTCCGACTGTGGTGTCACGCCACGCAGCGCCACAACCATAAACCAGGGCTAAGGCGGAGTTTACAGTTCAGTCGTTCAGCGGTGTGGCGTTATGAAGGCAGCCAATATCGATTAGACGGCGCACACGATCAATATTGTTAGCTTTCATATGCCGCGTCGCCCTGGGACGAAAGTGTAAATTACGCCTTCCGCTCATTGTTCGCGACTCCATCGACCAGTATTCTAGGCAAAGTGGGCACATAGATTTTAGCTCAGCGTACAATGTGAAGACCTCTCCCTTCTATTTTTTTCGACACGGTTGGCTGTTAGGAGTTTATGGAAACCTGTCACTTGTCGTTAATGTGGCCTACATGAGAGAGACAGGGACCCGCCAGTCAATCTCATTGCACCGACCAAGTACGCGCGAGCCATTCAGTGCATTGACTGTACTCGTCCCCTCTAGCCGCCTGTAGACCACATTACCGTACAGTACCGGTAACCTTTGTGTTGTAGAAACTTAAAAGAGCGTTGGTATTCAAGGCTGTCTGTCTGGGCTTCTCTCGTGGCGTCCAGAACAGCTAGTAACCCGGAGCGGTGCGAGGAGGTGGACAATGCTCGCATCCTCCGCGCTCGCCGGTTTCCCCCAGTGGACCTGGCGGACCCGTTAGACCTGGTTCTCCAGGTGGTCCGCTCTTCCCTGGATCACCCGGCGGCCCTTGAGGCCCGTCAGCTCCTGGTGTCCCTGGCTCTCCAGGTGGTCCATCCGGACCCTGTTCCCCGATAGCACCCATTGGACCGGGAGGTCCGTCGGGAACCTGTACATCTTCGCATATTCCAGGGTTGCCCGGCTGACCTGGTGGACCGGGCCTACCGTCGTCACCTGGTTTCCCAGGTAGGCCTGGTTTGCCGGGATGTCCAGGTGTCCCCGGCGAGCCCTGCAGTCCGTCGTTACCCGCTTTGCCACTGGCTCCTTTCAGACCTGGTCTGCCAGGCGGTCCTGGTGGTCCCTTAGGACAGTCAAAACAGAAGTCGTCTGCGTCAGGCATGTCGTCCAAGCCGATGTCCACTCCATGGTCTCCTTCTGCGCCGGGAAGGCCGTCCTGACCGTCCAGCCCGTCAGGTCCTGGTGCACCTGGTGGACCAGGAGGTCCAGTCCTGCAGTAGCAGCACTGGTCGGATGGTTCGATAAGGGTTTGGATCTCTGTCGTGGACGAGTTCTTGAGCTCTAAATGAGTATTGGATTCTGAAGAGCTTGCTACTCGATCCTCTGTATCTCACCTGAACTGGGCTTGAGCGTGGTTGCATTGGCCTCTCTTTTAGCCGTCCCTTTGATTGACGATCCTATGATCCTTTCTATTCGGTCGTACTCTGACAGAAGGCCATTGGCACGGTGTCGACAGAAATCGACCTTAAGAACGCTACTTTGGTGTTGGTTAGATGCATGCAGATTTCGTGATTGTTCTCTCCTTTGAGGAGATATTTCCATAATTTGTTTTACCATAATGTGAATTGGGTCGGAAGTACCACAAACTTGGGTAATTAAACCGAATTTATTGATTCGTGATTGTTCCCTCTGGGAAGAGGTTTTCAAAATTTGTCAAAAGAAGTGCAGAAGACCGAAAGACGTAGATGCCGGAGGCCGGATTCATCAACGAATTACGGCAATTTAACAGTGAAAATACAGCCGAAATCCCTGATAGCGCGGCTTATCAAGCGATATGGTGAAACATTTCGCCGCTTTATCAGGGATTTTAACCGTATTTTCTCTGGTAAATTGCTGTAAGTCGTTGATAAATCCGGCCGCAGGATGGACACTGAAGTTTGCATCCTTTTTGTTCTGCGATGACGCCATGTGGCGTCTGCAGTCTTCGCTGCCATTGTAGACGTCAAAATCTAGTGAAAACCAGGTAAAGTAGCAGACGCCACATGGCGTCGTGCTTCGCTCGAGCTGCAAACGTCATTGTGCCCAACTATGAAAGCGCCTAGTCCCCTACATACTGTTTCTCTAATTTAGTGGGATGTTCAGTATCAGACGTAGGCTTACCTCAGACTGCAGAGACGACTGTACGGTGTAGATATAGTTGTAGAGTGAAGGAATTGCGACTATGCACGACATTGTAGCCATAGTGCTTGAAAAAGGAGGATTTCGTGATGAGTTCAGTGTGAGCTCAAGTCACAATATCTAACAGAGGTTTGAACCAAAATCGGAAACTCGGTACCCAGAAGGGAGCGTGGCAGAGCTGTCGGTGGAGGCGGTTGGTGCCGCATGAACTCTAATCCTTGGTTCTAGATTCATACCCCACGGGGCCAACCAAATCTACCATCCCTTTGAGACAGTGAGTCGATTATAGACCTGCTCGGAATGGATAAAAGGCTGAATCTTCCATCGTCTGGTCGTTGTATAGCTAACTGTGCGTTCAAGCAGCGTGACTTAACTTTACAACGACCAGACGATAGAAAATTCAGCCTTTTATCCTTTCCGAGCAGGTCTATTATCGACTCACTGATCTCAGAGGGATGGTAGATTTGGTTGGCCCCGTGGGGTATGAATCTAGAACCAAGAATTAGAGTTCATGCGGCAGCAATCGCCTCCACCGACAGCTCTAACACGCTCCCTTCTGGGTACCGAGTTTTCGGTTTTGGTTCAAATTTCTGTTATACACCATTTTCAGGTCAAATTGGACACCGTTTTGGACACTTTTCAAAGCAAATTGGACACTTCACGTCAAATTGGTCACTTTTCTCGTCAAATTGGACACTCTTCTAAGCTCGCCTAAGACTTTAAATCAAAGAGAACTTTCCGAATTGCAACAACCTTTATACAGATTGAACTACAGACTCAATAAGATGGTCTGAAGTCCTTTTGTTCAAGGAAAATTTAGAATAACTTTTTTTTTTTTGATTTTTTTTTTACTTTAGCTGCCCGAATGAGTGTAATAATTTTATAAAATTTTTACATTTGGAGAAAAATAACAATTTGTATTTTCTTTTAAAGCGCAGCAAAGCAGCAACCATAAAGTGAACTAAAAGACCGGATTGCGCCATGCACTCTAAAATCTCGTCGCGATTTTTAATTGATTGATAGTGTAAATGCTGTTTACATGGAACTACGAGGTATGCGCGTTCATAGCAGTTGTACTTGTTGCATTCTCTACAAGTATGTATAAATCAACTCTAGTTATAAATATAATCAGCATATACATAATATAAATCTGCGCGAGCAGTATTCTTTTTGGCCACTGCAGCAGTTGGACAACGTGCTATCAAGCATTATATTTTCACGAAGAACTAGAATTTTATAAAATTTCAAATAAAGTGTTCACTTCTTGGATAAGTGAATTAAAGGTTTAAAGAAAACATACTGAAATTTTCCTCGAACAAAAAACTGTAGACAATGCAACAAGTACAATTGTTAGGAACGCGCATACCTCGAAATTCTATGTAAACTGCATTTACACTATCAATCAAATGAAAATCGCGACGAGCTTTTCGAGTGCATGGTGCAATCCGGTTTTTTAGTGCACTTTATGGTTGCTGCATTGCTGCGCTTTAAAACAAAATACAAATTGTTATTTTTTCCAAAAGTAATTTTTTTTAAATTATCAACTCATTTGGGCAGCTAAAGTAAAAAAAATCAAAAAAAGTTTTTCTAAATTTTCCTTGAACAAAATGTTTTTCTAAGTATTGTATTGAGTCTGTAGTTCAACCTGTATAAAGGTTGTTGCAGTTCGGAAGAGTTCTCTTTGATGATTTAAAAAGTCTTAGGCGAGCTTAGAAGAGTGTCTAATTTGACGTGAAAAGTGTCCAATTTGACGTGAAAAGTGTCCAATTTGATTTGAAAAATGTCCAATTCGACCTGAAGATGGTATATATTGTGACTTGAGGTCACCTTTATCCCATTCAGAAGGAAAATTTCTTGATTTGTATAATCACGAGAGTTTTTCGATATGCTGGAGTCATGAGATGCGCTATATCTGATTCATTATTCGCCTATCCAACCGTATTTGCAACCATTCGATGGCGTGGTGGCGTCGAAGATACGATTGGTGATCGAAATGCGGAGGATGGATAAGTCATTGCGAAAGCCATGACTCCAAAATGTCGATAAAATTTTCGAAATTCGATGGTTCAAAGAACTCCTTAAACTATTTGTTGGGAAGTAAATTGCAAAAACCCATGTAAATGAGATTCGCTTCAGCGATAATATATAGATATGTAGCATTTGCACGTTGAATTGGAAACTTTTCAAATCGAACTGGGCACTTTTTTAGAAAAGGGCTTACGCTAGTTTAATGGAGTGTCCAATTTGATTTGAAAATTATTCGAAACTTGAAATGAAGGCGAACTCTGTCCAATCAAAATGGCTTCTTCTGCATTATTCTATAGACTCCCCAAGTTTGGAACAATTTTCAAATCGAATTGGACACTCTTTTAAGCTAGCGTAAGGCTTTGGAATGAAGGTGAACTCTGTCAAATCAGAATGAGCTTCTTCTACGTTGAACTATAGACTCTCCAAGTTTAGAATAATTTTTTTTATAACTTTCTTCGGAGTTTTAATTCACCTATCCAGTAAGTGAGTGAACACATTGTTTGAAGTTTTTGTTTAATTCTTATTTTTATGAGGAAAAATAATGGTTTGAAGCCTGTTTTAAAGAGCAGTAAGTCGGCCATTTTTTAGTGCCAAAAAAGAGATTCTGCCATGCTCTCGTCCAAGACGTCGCGATTTTTATTCAATTGATCGCAACATTTCTGATTGCAAGGAGTTTCACACCTTAGACGATGTTTAGTGATAAAACAAAAACAACTGTGAAGAACAGATATATCCTCACTTTGATAATGTGTACATGTATGTGACATTTACACTATCGATCAAATAAAAGTTGCGGCGAAATTTTAGAGCACATGGCAAGGTCGGATCTATCCTAGTCCGGGGGGAGGGAGACATAACTAAAAAGTATTATATGTGGCAAATTCACTCAACACTTACAGAGCGGCTCCTACGGAACAACACAGGACCTAAACAAGAAAAATTCACTAAGAAAGAACGAAAAAATTTCACTCCTCACCATGTTAGATCCTGGTTATAACATGTCAAGCGACGGTCAGCACGCGGCATGTGGCTTCATGCGCCCTCCTCACCATGTTAGATCCTGGTTATAACATGTCAGGCGGCGGTCAGCACGAGGCATGCCTCCATTCCGTCGCTCTTTGTCCGCCGAGACGGTTGTAGACCGCGGCGATTTTTTTTGTTTGTTCGTTCGCTTTTGGTTTCTCTTAGGTTAGGTTTCGTTCTCTAGGAGCCGCTCGGTAAATATTAATTTATTTTGTTGCCTAGTTTTTAGTTATGTGCCCCCCTCGGACTAGGATAGATCCGCGCGGTCTGATTCTTTAGTGCGCTATATGCCTGCTTCTCTGCTGTGGTTTAAGGCAAATTTTAGTTATTTTTCTATAGAAATAAAAATTGTATAGAATTAGTAGCATTGAGGCAGGTAAACTGAAGAATTTCAAAGGAAGTTGTCACAAATTATCCTTGGGCAAAAAATTATTCTAACCATCTTCTTGAGTGTGTAGTGTAACCTTCCTGAGTTGGTCAATTCGATTTGGAAGAGTTCGCTTTGATTTCAAGAGTCTTAGCAAGCTTAAACGAGTGTCCGATTCGACGTGAAAATGGTATATATGTAGAAACTATTTATTTTCTCGTCAAATTGGACAGCTTTCAAATCAAATGGTATACTCTTCTAGGCAAGTTTTATGCTTTTAAAATCAAAGTGAACTCTTCTAAATCAAAACGAGTGTCTTCCGGATTAAACTGGAGATTCTCTGAAAGGCTAGAATAATTGCTTGTTCAAGGGAAATTCAGCATGACTTTCCTTGAGGTTTTGATTCACCTTCACCTTGTTCACAAGCTTTTCAATGCTTCAACACATTGTTTGAAATTTTATAAAATTCTCAAATTTGTAAAAAAAAATAAAATTTTGGGAAAAATAGTGGTTTGAAGCTAGCTTTAAAACGCACGAAGGCGACATTTTTAATGCAAAAGAAGAGAGGGATATGTGCCAGTGCAGAACTTCGCCTTATCGGTACAACAAGAACATTTGTAGAAGACACAGATCTTCACTGTGTTGTTTCAAGAAGGTAGCATTCACACTATCAATCAAAGAAAATTGTAACGAGCTAGACGAGTGCATGGAGCGATCTCTTCTTTGAGGAGAGTAGATGGTTTCTGCCTTCCTGTGCTTTAAAGCGAATCAGAATTCATTATTTTTCATTGAAAATGATTTTTTAAAATAAAATTTCGAACAGTGTGCTCGCTCATTGGAGCAGGTGGACTAAATGTTTTCAAGTAAATTCATGCTAAATTTCGTTTGGCGAAAGAAGTCTCTAGTCTTGGAGAGTCTCTAGTCTTAATATGGAAGATGATTCTTTAGTATTAGAAACTCTCATTTCAATAGCATCAAGTTTGCTTAAAAGAGTGTCCTGTTTGACATGGAAAGTGTCCAAATAAACATAAATAAATAAATAAATAAATATGGCATAAAGTGCAATCTATATGTTAGTCAACACGTTGAGAAGGAAATGGGCCGTACCTGATGCAGATACCGAAAAACGAGATTTTTCTCAGGCTCTGGACCTCGTCAGACAGCTCGTAATCGAACGATTTGATCAGCATGGTGTGTGGCGGCTTGCGCCTTTCGCCAAATCCGAGCTTTATAGTGTCGATTGTCAGGCGTTGCCGGCAGCGGGCGGTTTCGGTTTTCCAGTTGACGACAGACTTCCGTTGAATGAATAAGCCATTCGTACTTGGTCTTGTTGCCGTCCAATGGCCGTTTTATATACCATTTTCACGTCAGATTGGGCACTTTTCAAATCAAGTTGGTCAAATAATGTTGTTATTGAGCCTGTAGTTTACCCTGCCTGAAGCTCATTTTGATTTGGAAGAGTTCGCTTTGATTTCAAAAGTCTTGGGCTTAGACTTAGAAGACTATCCAGTCTGAATTGAAAAGTGTCCAATTCGACAAGAGTTCCCTTTATGCTGGTGCGGTCAATTTCATGCATAACATATCGATTTTGAGAGGGGGATAGGGGGCTAAGGAGAAATTTGGGCAAATAAAACAGGCTGCGCCACGCTATGTAATGCTGTTCTGTCGGTTTTGTCTAGTTTTGACTCGTCATTACGGAATGGTATTCTTGTCAGCTTATTTGGTGTTCAGTTGTATGAACACTGTCCGACGGTCATTAATTTTGCGCGGACGGTCATGCGGACAAACGAACGGGTCAGCACGTTAATGCACAAGGCAACTGTTTGCATGTGGTGAGGTCTAGCTGGCATAGTACTTTTATGCAGTGTGCCACCACAAACGGTTCTCTTCAGGAAAATCGATAACATCGATCGATATTGATTTCTTAATCGATCCAGTTAGCTTTCTGAGAAGTTCTTCCTACGGCCTTCTCTTTCATACAGTAAAATAATGCTTTATTACTGCGAGGTTTGTCCAGCGTCCCAATCGAGTGTCCATTTTTGATAGTGATCAATATTATTGATAGGCTTTGATTGGCAGACTTTTATTGTCTCCTTTCTGAGAATTGTTTTTATGACGGTGGTTAGATTCGAGTCCATCGATGTAGTCAGTTGGTTGAGTAGGTACGCTAATGCACAAGGCAACAATTTGCTTGTGGCGAGGTCTAACTGTCATAGTACTTTTGTGTATTGTGCCACCACAAACGATCCTCTTCAGGAAAATGGGTAATATCGATCGATATTGATTTATTGATCGGGAAATGGCCTTATTGAGAAGTTCGTCCTAGTTCTTTCACGTAGTAAGATATTGTTTTTGCTGGCAAGCCTGTCCGACGTCCCACCCTAGTGTCTATTTAGGGTAGTGATCGATAATATCGAACGGCTCTGATTGGCAGACTAGTATTGTATCGTTTCTGAGAATTTCGTATGATGGTGACCGTCCGCGCAAAATTAATGACCGCGGGAGCATTTCGCACCCTTCCTACATACTCATCCAACTGACTTACATTGATGGACGCGAATGTAGGTCAGTTGGATGAGTATGTAGGAAGGGTGCGAAATGCTCCCGCGGTCATTAATTTTGCGCGGACGGTCATCCGAACAAACGAACGGGTCAACAGCTTTATACACCAGGCAACTGCTTGCATGTGGTGAGGTCTAGCTGGCATAGTACTTTTATGCAGTGTGCCACCACAAACGGTTCTCTTCAGGAAAATCGATAACATCGATCGATATTGATTTTTTGATCGGTACAAGTTCCTTCCTGAGAACTTCGTCTTTGGGCCATCTCTTTCATGTAGTGGGATAAGATAAGATATTGTTTTCCTGCTCGTGTTCGTTTGGATAGTGATCGATAACTTGGATCAGCTTTGATTGACAGGAAAATCGATAATGTCGATCGATATTGATTTATTGATCGGTACAGTTACACCTGAGAAGTTCGTCCTACGACCATCTCTTCCATTTAGTAATATATTGTTTTCTTACCGCGAAGTCTGTGTAACGTCCCACTTAAGTGTCCATTTTGGGTAGTGATCGATATTATCGGACCTTCCTTTCCCCTGGAATCGATCGACATTTTGTTGGTAGACTGGGATTGTTTCCTTCCTGAGAGCTTAGTATTACGGTGACTACATTCGCGTAAATCGATGTTAGTCAACTGGTAGAGTATGTACGTAGGGTGCAACACATTCCGGCGGCCACTGAATTTGCGCGGATGAAGTTAAGGAGAAACAGACGGCTAACTAACTGTTTGTGTTTCAGCTATTCCTCGATGAGTAGACATGAACGAGATCTGTACATGCAGATCGCGAATGCGGTTGAGGCGATGAGAGGACGCGTGGATAAAGTGAGTCATTCGCTCGTTAGTGCTTCCCGTTCTCGTTCGACAGAGATTTGTATTCATCGGAACGGTTTATAGGTGGTCTTTCAACGACCTAGCCAGTTCCCGAACGCCGTCGCTAAGATAATGGAGAATGGCGCCTTCCGCATTGTCTTCCGAGATCGTGAGTGCTTCTTTTAACTGCAACGAAGAGAGTTTTCGAGACATGCGCCTTTTTAATCGCAGGAGGCTTGGGCTCTGTATTTGCATTAGACCGTATGCGGTGCACAAAAATCGATAATTTCAATCGATATCCATCGCCTGATTGACCCACAACTCAAGTAACAATACACAGTACTCAATTAACTAAAGTATTTTTCCCACATAGCACTCGAGGAATGTGTCCACCGGCTATTGTAGCTGAGTTGGCTTTAAGTATATATGGTGTTTAAAAATCAATAGTTTCAATCGGTATCATCGAGGGACGCACAAACGGTCATACAGACGGATTTGCTGGGATGTTTTCGCTGTACAGCACTAGAGGAAACTGTCCAACAAGTTTTGTAACTGAGTTGACTCCACGTTATGTGAGCCAATAATCAATTATGTCCATCGATATCCATCGACGGAAGCACTCACGGACTGATTAACTCAGTTCTTTCCCCTATTAGCTAACGCTTGCAAAGTCTGTCGATTTCTCGAGTTCGACCGTCGTTTCATTGGGGACTCGTATGGACGCAGCTCGGTTTGAGGATAGTCCGGCTTTCATGTGAACAATTTTCTCGGTAGATTGCTAAATAAGACATACCAATGTAGGTGGTTGGATAGACATACGACAGGCATGCGCACATGGTGGGGAAAATCGATAATATCGATCGATTTTTGGTTAACGCTCATTACTCGTTACTTGTTGCTAAGGGAGGGTTTATACTTCTGCCATCTCAGGGCGATGCAGTGAAAAAGTCATCTATATTGTGTTGTATTGTGTTTTATTAATAGTGTCATGACACTAGGCGACTGAAGTATAAACTGTGCATCAATTAGATAGGACCGGGGCAAATATAATCCTTCTTGTGCTTACAACATTTCATTATTCATGGGAAGTACTATAATTTCTAGCGGGCTCAATTCCATATTTCTTGCCTTCCAGGCTAAGGTACGATTTATACTTTAGTCGCGAAGCAGCGCGGCGTTATAGAACTTGTCAATATTGATTAGGTGGCGTAGGCAATCGATACTGAGAGCTTATGTAACGCTGTATCACACCGCGACCTGAGTATAAATTGCGCTTAAGAGATTAAGGATTGTTATAGCCAGGAATTTCTCGCGGTCTGTCATAGTATGAAACTAAAGTGTTCTGGAGTGGAGAATATGTTGATCTTCCCTTTTGGTAAGGTTTTTACTCCGACCGTTGCGCATAGACTGAAATGTATACGATTTTTGAAGGTTGACACCGAAAACAAACAGTTCGGGGGTTAAATCCACCTGAAACTATGTTCTCGTTCATGACTGAACATTGATGCGGTGTATTTTGAGCTTTATGGTGTCAGTTCTATTAGTTTTTGCCGGCTGACTATGATTATTGTGTGTATGTTCACAGAGCGTCGACTGGTGCAGAAGTCTGGATCGAAAGATGTGCAGGTTCACTTCCCTGATGGACGAAAAGAGGATGTGACAGACGGTTCGTGACATTGACTGCGGTGGTCGCCTTGCCCTGTTCGGCTCCCCCATTCTCTTCTTTCCAGCCGAGACACTGAACCGATTTCATGATGTCCGAGAGTTCCTACTGGATGTCGAGCGGGTGTGGGAGAGTCAGATCGGACGATTTCCGCTCTCTTTTGCGATTTCGAGGTGAGTATCGTTGCGAGTGTATTCGATTTGTGAATGCAGTGGTGTGAGGTGAAGGGGAATCTTCGATGAGAGGGAAGATAACAATGGTTCTTGCGAGAATTCTAATTAACCGGCAATGAACGATGCTGAGAAGGTCCTACTTTCCATTTCAGAGAAGTTGTGTCGTCGCCCCGCAACACTTGTTCGGAAGCTCGCGTTCCTCTGGCTACTAGGAACTCTTCGCAGGTAATTACTTTGCCTTGTGGCCTCACGAACCTATTCATTTAAAAAAAATGAATTTGTTTGTGATTTTTCTGTTGTAATTTTTCGATTATTCGGATATTGCACTGAGTTCCTCGCTGTTGATGAACAGAATAAGGGGTTGTTCATACTTCGCGATCGGTGGCCCCACCAGCAGAGACGATCCCCTGCGATCAGAGCTCCGAACCGCCCCACGGGCAGCTGAGGGTCACTCAGATGTTAGACCAGAGCGACGAGAGCACAGCGTGCGGAAGTATGAGCAGGCGACAGCAGTGACTGGAGCGACAGCGCCGGCGCTGGAGTGTGAACAATTTTCGGCGACGCGCACTCGGTTTTTATCGATATGCATGTTTTGCACGGGCGACGAATCGCTCTTGTCGCGAAGTATGAAGAGGTCCTAAGATGAGGATAAAGTTTATGTTTAATTAAAACAAAGCCCATCGCCTGTATCACCTGTTGTCGCGCTAATCACCGAGTTGCTCGAGCGGGCGCCAACAGCGTCTCCATTCGTCCTCGTTGCGTGCCAGAGTGCCCCTATGGGTCCTCCTTGCTCGAGGGACACGAAGAGCGTCATATCGGTCGTTCAGGGCTTTCACGAGGAGGCCGACCAACGCATTGGTGGGCGTCCCGGTGCGCGGAATCCAGTCGGTGACGGCTCTCGTCCAGCGCATGTCTGCGAAGCGCTTTACGTGGTTGGCCCACCTAACTTGCGATGACTTGCGACAGTTTCGAAAACTTTGAAAACTAAGCTCATAAATACTGTAATAGTTGGACCTTTGCTTTTCAAAAGTTAATTTAGTCGCTGATGACTCAACGGTCTGCACCAGCTACTGTGGGTCCACGTGCAAAGGTCTCACTCGAGTCTACGAAGGGATTTTCCGATGGGATGAGGTTCAAGATGGTGAGTTCGCTTCCGGTTTTCAAACAGTGGCTCTAAAGTTACTGCCCCTTTTGCAGCTTTTTTCACAGATTATTTAACGTAGAAGTTGGTTCCATAAGAAAGTGGATTCAGAAATCACTTCTGTTTCAGAACAAGAACAATGAAGTGTGCAGCGTTGAGGCACCGGATGGCCGATATCTGCGAGTGTCGAGTGTTTCGAAATCTCGGTTTATATACCGCGCACAGCCTGGCTCGCCCGAACAAAGGTCAGCTTTCCGAATTATTATTATTTTTCGTTTAAATTGAGGGTATTCGTATAGAGCAGTCGATTGGCGGCGCCGCGTCTGTGTGCAGAAATCAATTTGGGTCCGATTCGGGTCGTTACATAAGAACAAAGAACGGTAAAGGACGACGTTAGGCAATCCCATTTGAGATGCGCTGCGCATTCTACTTCTTTGTGATGTCGTAGCGCCAATTTGAATGCGCATATGGCCTACACACAACAGCGATCAGCCCCTTTCTATTCCGAAGCGACCTCTCCGCTGTTTAACGAACGACGGATGACCGAGACATTCCGCGAAGACGCACCGCAGGGGTGCGGGAACACGCCGTTGCTCCTATTGTAACCGCGGCAGGCAATCAGGCAGCGGTCAGCCGTACAGACAGGGCGAATGATTGGTTGTCGCCAATACGGGAGCAACGGCGCGTCCCCGTAGCCCTGCGGCATGTCTTTGCGACATGTGCGGTTTATCTATGTCTAGCGGTACTCTACAGGGAAACAGAACCCTCTTTCGCGTTTTCGATTTCTGGCGAATTGCATCCGCTGCGTAGTCGAAATTGAGTCTAGGGAGTCTAGGAGCCGGATTCATCAACCTTAGGCCCCGTTTCTACTTCGACGCCGAGCGACCCGACGCCACGTATGGTGGCCATATTGATTGAGCGACGCCATCGATCAATTTGGCCACTTTATATGCCGTCGCGTCGCTCGGCGTCGGGAGTATAAACGAGGCCTTACAGCAATTTAACAGAGAAAATACAGCAGAAATCTCTGATAGCGCGGCTTATCAAGCGATATGATGAAACATTTATCATTTATCAGGAATCATTTATCATTTATTTATCATTTATCGCCGCGCTAGCAGGGATTTGGGAGCTGTATTTTCTCTGCTAAATCGCTGTAAGTCATTCATGAATCCGGCCTCAGGTACCTTCCTACTACGGGAGTAGACGTTGTTGCAATCCTTCTTCTATCGTCATGTTAGCACTAGTTTTGAACGAGTCATCATGTCGTAATGTTTATTTATTTATTTATTCCCGTCAAAAAGGACGCGCCATGCTCTTGAGCAAGCGGCGGACCAGACGGAATTCAAACATTTTAGCTGAAAAACAGACACCGGGATGACTAATTAACCCTTCGGCAACCATTGGTGTCTAATAGAGGACGATAATCAAGACCAGCAACCAAGTGTTAGGTTATAAGGAAAGTGCCCCGCCACTTGTGCATTTTTTTTTTGTCAAATTTATTTCTCTCGTTCCATACATACTAACGAGCATACCTTGTTCTGGTCGTAGCTCAGAGACTACGTATAAAACAACAAAACAAACGCAAACATCAGCATAAGAGAACTAGAGAAAGTCTTATGACCAACACGACGCATTATTACTTGCTAAATAAAACAGAAGCCAAAAGGAAATTAAGACACCTCTGCCACAAGCTTTAAAAGAACCAGCAGACAGGTGTAGGAAGTCTTCTTTGAAGGTATGGAAGCATATGACCGCTATTATCTACAACATATTGCCATTTGTCAGGTAATTTCTAGGTCGAGCTTCTGCAGAATTCCTAGGGGTTTGACGAAAAAACGCAGCGAGGCGTTTTTCAAGTTGTCGTCCATTTGCTTCTCCTGCAAATGCTTCGACAACGAAAGAAACAGATGGCGGTTCGCTGGTGCAAGGTCCGGTGAATACGGTAGGCCAGAGCATGCCATCCGAAGCACTGAAGTTTTTTCTGGGCCTCATTTGCAAAGTGTGGACGCGCATCGTCGACAACGAAGAAGATCTTGTCTTGTTTACCACGATGAACTGCTTCAACGCGATCCAACTGCCTGCAGTGGATATCGCTAGTATCAGTAGTGCCTGCAGGTAGCAGCTCCCAGCGAATGGCTCCGTTGCGATTCCACTAGACACTGAGCATGTTTCGGGTGAAGTTCCGGTCTTGGCGCGGGAATTCCTGCTTCGCTGCGACTGAGCCTTTCGTGTGTCGTCAAGGCAGATTACCACTTTTCGTCACCAGTGGCCAGGTTTTCGAGCCGAGAAAAACTCCGCCGTTAAGTCGAGAAGTTCATGCACGCATCCTGGCACATCTGGAGCTGGCGGCCGCTAAGTTCATGCGGTGTCCATGCACCATGTCTACATGTCTTCACAAGGGCATGAAGGTGCTGAACTGTAGTGGTTTGACTGCACTCGAGTTCCTCTGTCCGTTCGCGGATGCAACGCCAGGGATCCTGCAACGCCAGAAGGCGCTCCTCATTCACTGCATCTGGCCTTCAATACCGTGGTTGGTCCTCCAAGCAAAGGTTTCCGCTCTTCAACTTCTGGACCACATACGTTATCCACCGCGACTTCTGCACTGCTTCGCTTTTTGAACTCGTGAAGCAGAAGCAGTCGGACCTGCTTGCAGTCGAGAGCGATTTTCTCTGCCATAGGCATAAGGGAATACGACGACAATAGTGGTAAATGCAGGTCATAGGTCAGCCTATATATGCGTTATTGGGTGAATGTTCCAATGTTCCAGAACTCTTTTCAAAAAGGATTTTTTTGGCGAAACGCCAAAGTGAGAGGCGGGAAACTTTCCTGACAACCTAAAAGTTTTGAGAAAGTATGTGAAGAAATGAGGTTAATTTTAGAGGATTTTTGATGGTGAGACGGGATTACGATGTTACCAGGGGCCGGATTCATCAACGACTTACAGCAATGCAACAAAGAAAATACAGCAGAAATTCCTGGTAGCGCGGCTTATCAAGCGATATTATGGGCGATGTAAGCCGCGCTATCAGGAATTTTGGCTGTAATTTCTCTGTTAAATTACTGTAAGTCGTTGATGAATCCGACCCCAGATTGCATTGTGACAGAGTGAATAAGCGAAGGCGGCAGTTTCATCTTTACACTTCAGATTTCACGTGACTGATGACGCCTACCCAAAAGGAGCTCGAGAACTCTACGACTGTCTGCAGAAGGAGATCAAGCGTCGAGAGGCGTTGGCGTGAGACGCTGCAGGGTGGTGAAGTCGCTGGCTGGATTGTCGTCCCGAGCGTCATAGTGAAGGAGCTCAAGGTGGAACCGCAAATCCAAACCGAATCTTACCGCCAGAAGCACCGTTTTGTCTCAGAATGTTTCGATTTCTACTAGCAGCCTTCCCGACGCTCATCTTTCTTTCATGCCGAGCCTGTGAAGAAAGCATTCCTTTCACAGGCATGTTTGCCGTCGCTGTAATAATCATTGTTGTGTAGGAATGTATGATCTCACATAGCCTTCCCATTCCACTTCCTGTCCATACAAGTGCTTTCATCGATTTGGTTACTCTGCTGTTACAGAGTATAATATACGTTATATATATTGTCTGTATTGCGTTGTTTTTCCTGCTCAATAAAAGTATATGGTACTCAGTTTAACTGTGTTCAATGGGTTGGAGCCCCTCAATTTTTTTCTCCATACTTCGATGTGTAGGCGTTGTGTGTTTCAAGGTATGTAGAGATGCTCAAAAACGTCATCTAAAGGGTCACTATGACAATGGCGAAGATGAACACCACAGCGATGATCTCCGCCCTTCAGATACTAGAAAAGTATGTACCATTTTCGTAAAGTCCTTGAACCTAATGAGTTAGGGAGCTGAAGGTTTACTGTGGAATCGCACAGTCTCACAACGCAATACCTTCCAAACATCAGAATCATGCAGAAAAAATGCAAAAACTTTGCCGTCGGCATGATTAGGATGTTTGGAAGGTATTGCGTTGTGCGATTCCACAGTAAACTTTCAGTTCCCTAACTCGTTAGGTTCAAGGACTTTACGAAAACGCTACATATTTTTCTACTATTTGAAGGGCGGAGACCTTTGCTGTGGTGTTCATATTCGCCGCTCGTGCATAAGCCTGAGACCCGTCTCTGGTTAAATCGATGCGCAGCGCGGCGGTTTGAGAGCTATCGATATCGATTAGGCTGCTCGGACGATCGATTTAAATGGTATTTGTATGAGAGACGAGCTGGGGCCGGATTCATCAACGACTCACACAGCCGAATCACAGCTTACATCGCACACCATCGCTTGATAAGCCGCGCTCAGGCATTTCGGCTGTATTTTCTCTGTTAAATTGCTGTGAGTCGTTGATGAATCCGGCCCCTGGATAGGAGGCGAAGAGCCGGGCCGCTTTAGGACCCCTCAAGGAGGCTACAGACTATCTGATCGACCGCAACCTCTCGCAACCCATTCGACTCGACCGTTCTACGTGGCGAAGACGTGGGCCAACACTGTTGCCACGTCTAAGCCGCCAGCGACCACGCACAGAACGCTAGAGCGGTGGGTTCAGGGGCTCGGTTCGTCAACGACTAACCTGCGGGTATAAGGGGTAGGGATACCCATGATGAAGTAGTCGTCTCTATCCCTTATACCCGGCATACCCGCAGACTTAATTGTTGATGAATTCGGCTCCTAAAGTGCAACCGGTGGGCTGAACGCCGAGTCCTCCGGTCTGCACGTCGTAGCTCCGACATGAGACCCATGTCATATCTTCGTCATTCTACGGAAATCCGGAGGATTTCTGCAACACAATGAGGACACAGCGCGACCGATGGACGAAAAGATCGCTGGAGTGGATCGTGGGACGTCAGGCGCCCTTGCAGAAAGCCTCGATCAAGGCGGCCCGATTTAAGCGGCGTTTCAGTTGGGGACCAATCAGGCCTGTCGTCAACATCACCTAACGAGTTCCAATGACAACAACATCCTAAAATGACGTTAAATTGTATGCTGTGATTATGGGAAAGAATTGAGATCTATGCTGTTGAAGAAGCCGGCGTCTCCATATATCCCTGTGGGGTGGCGGAGTGGTGTCTGCTGTCTTTCGCGGCATGCGGTTTAAGCCCTAGTTTACACTTGCACCGCCACGCGGCGCGGCACTCTGGTCGGAATAGATATCGATCGGGTGGCTCGAAAATCGATATGTATGGTGATCGTGGTGCTGCGCCGCGTGGCGGCGCAAGTGTAAACTGGGACTTATGTGTCTCCTGATTGTGACGAATACGGGTTTTTGACGTTTTTTGTTCCTTTCACTATTTTTTGGGCCATATTTTGTTCGCTTGAAGCCGCTCTGTGGGTCTCAAGGCATCTGGTTACATAATTTTTGGTTATGTGCTCCTCCTCCAACTAGATTGATCCTCCTTTTTGCTCCCCAGGGAAAGCAGTGACGCGATATCTTTAATTTTTTAGTGTGGCAGTTGTAATTCTTTTACTTTTTTAAAAATATCCGGATCTATCCTAGTCTAGGGGGTACAGAATTAAAAATTACGTAACAAATTGACTTGACACTCACAGAGCGGATTGAATAGAGCAGAATACGGCATAAGCTGACAAATTTCACAAAAAACATACGGTGTCACCGTGGTAGTAAGCAGACAGCGTTATGCGCTCCCTGACTATCAGGGTTCCATGTTATAACATGTCAGACGGCGGTCACTGTGTTTGTATGCGCTTTGCACGTCGAGACGTCTTCAGAACCGCGGTTATTTGTTTGTTTTTGCTTGTTTGTCTGTTTCGTTCCTTGTTTTTAGGTCATATCCTGTTCTCTTCAATCCGCTCTGTGAGTGTCGGGTCAATTTGTTACATAATTTTCAATTCTGTGCCCCTGGACAAGGATAGATCCAGAAATTCTTGTAAGAATTCTTATATGTTTGAAAGGTTTTGTGACGGCTTTGCAGAACCGTGCTCAGCTGGTGGTGTGGTGCGAACTGTCTTGAATGCCTTGAAGGTTCGATAGTTTTGTGAAAAAGTTCCGAAACGAGAAGCGCATAGTGGAAGTCGTCGGCTAGAGTATTCCGAATATACAATTTCACACGAAATTTTTCAGAATGACGTCCTTTCGTGGGAAACCGTGGACTAATCTCGAACGTTGGACGCTCTTCACATTCTACAAACGGGACTCCAAGGAAGACTGGTATGGAATTCCAATGCTCTTTCGCCGATTCTTTCACGTCGCTTTCCTTCTTGACATTGTGGAGCAGTTCTGCTACATCATTTCTTCTCCAAATGGAAGAGGGGTAGCTTCGGGGACTACGGGAATTTCCTGCAAGTGACGTAGAGACGCTGTTCTATGAAGAGGATGCTCTGTGTTCAGGTATGCTCGTTGCGCAGATGAGATGGAAGCCACGAGAAAGGAGCGCATTGAGTGCCGACCGAAGGGATATTACACCCCAGCGGTGAGCTTTAACCTTCGCCAGCCTGCCTGTACTTGTTCGTTGCCTTTGGGTCTATCGCATTGGTCCCTTCTGTATTGCGTAATTTTGCTACTTGAATGCTCTTCATATACGCATTTTCGCATTTTCTTATTTTTTCTTCATTTTCGCATATACATTGAACTCCTTTTAGTAACCTGGGTATCCATCACTTTGAAGTCCCATGTGAGGTCGAATCCCTTCCCTTATGAAGCGTATGTCTGAACGGATAAAATGAAGACTGCTGTAGGATTCACTCTTCGAATAAAACAAATATATTTACCATTTCTGCAAAGGCGTTGAACCTGGAGAATTCCCTAGTGAATGCCGTACTGCACTGTACATATGAGTATCCTCATTTCCAATTAGCCCTCGGATTTTTGGAGAAGATCCTAATCGCCTTAAGGAGTTGAAGTGGAAGTGTCTAAGGTCTGCTGTGCAGGCGTGTGCGGAAATTTTTTTGAGAAAAGCGGAAGACGAAATGCGGAACGGAAGAGCTCAAAAATGGGCGGAAACCGGAATACAAAACACGGAAACGGAAATAACTCAAAACTCACTGCTTCATTTAATTTCTCGTAAATACGTTCAATATGGTGGCAGTAACTATACTAACTAATATAATAAGTTACTTTTAACAAATTTAGGGAACAGGTAAGGCCACATGCGGTTCTTCCCCAACAAGACCCAACAATAAAAGATCCTTGTATTCGTATCATTATTATGGTGACTTCCCAAATATTACTAGTCTACCAGGTCAAGGTTTGTGCAAAAATTTTCTGTAAGGAGAAAGAAAGTATTTGGATCTATCCTTGTACGGAGGGGCACATAACTAAAAAGTATGTAAAAAATCGACTTGCGACTTACCGAGCGACTCCTACAGAGCACGATAGAGCCTAAAACAAAGAAACGAACGGATAAATAAAGACGAAAATCGCCGCGGTTTGACAACCGTATCGGCGGGCAAAGAGCGACGCAATGGAGTCGTGCCGCGTGCTGATCACCGCTTGACATGTTAGAACCAGGATATAACATGGGAGGAGGGCGCATAACGCCAACTAGCGCGTGCTGACCGCCGCCTGACATGTTATAACCAGGATCTAACATGGTGAGGAGGGCACATAACTTCACCCGCTTACAACCGCGGCGAAAACATTTTTTCATTTTTTTTTGCTCGTGAATTTCTCTGGTTTAGGTTCTATCGTGCTCTGTAGGAGTTGCTCGGTAAGTCCCGAGTCAATTTTTTACTATGCTTTAGTTATGTGCCCCCCCCCCGACTAGGATAGATCCAAGTATTTTTAACGCAATGAATCCAATTGAAGAGTAAGATACCAGAGATTTCGCCAAATGCCCACTCAATAGGTTTAGCTGAATATCCTGTGTGGAGAGCATTATTAGCAACCTCAGATTGCTTGTAGAACTCTGAGCTAGAATTGGTGTTCCAAGCCTAATCTAGAATTATTAGAGAACTAAAGTTGTGCATGCTCCGCTTAAAGAGTTAGACCCTTGATCAAAACCCGTTAGAAACATTTGGCAGCACTAGATTATAAGGTAGCATATTATTTCCAAAGTAGTCTCCTTTCGGCTACATAACATTGACCAAGCCTTCTATTCTGAAGCGGTTCTCATGATTCGAAGGTGAACAGTCGATGATTTACATCGTGCGGTTTGATGTATGACTCCTCCCTTTCCATGAATCTTCAAACCGTTCGATCCGACAGACTTTCTTCTTGTTAAGAGTAAGCAATTCCAAGGTTCGCATATTGTCGCATGTTTCGCATGTTTCGCTTTTGGACGTATACACTCGGTCAGCGAGGTATCCCACATTCTGGCGATGACAGTCAACGTTGCATAGCTGATCTCCTTCTTCTGTCTTCTGCATAAGTTCAAGTGGTGAATAGTCAGTGCAAAAAATCAGTGAGTGATGAGTCACCTTCCTTTTCGTTCCCTCTTCCGGCTCGAAAAGAGGCGGAACACGTAACGGAACGGAAGGACTAAAAACGACCGGAAACCGGAATTCGGAACACGGAAACGGAAGTTCCGCACATCCCTGGTGCCGTGATAATAGAGTAGTTGAGTAATTCTTGTTCGATCTAGAAATGCAAGGCGGAATTCGATCGGATCATGGCAGAACCGTGTCCGTCGGACGTTCCCACCGGTGCAAACTACAGCAGAGCGGCCATCGTCGACGCGTGGATTCAACATTTAGCTGAAGAGGTACGAATTTCTGTTTGTCTGTTATTGTTATTGTTTATTACATGCTCCCAGTAAGCACACGTACTAATTAAGCCAGAACATCATACACGACAATGGAAAACATACAACAATACAAGCGATGGCTCACCTAGAAAGGAGACAGTGACGAGTTCGGTTTTTCCATAGAAATATCATTATCAGGCAAGCAGGGTTAAGACTCTCCGACTCCATAGCGAAGTCAGATCAGACCGGGATTTTTTCCCCTCATAGAACTTTCTTCTTTCCCTTAATGAGGGGGAGCGCTTCAGATGCCCGTATGTCGTTTTAGAAAGCATCTTTACCGCTATGAGTCTCAGCTTATAACTTTCCTTCGCCTCATTCTCATTGCTGTTTACCGGTCGTCTGCTCAGTGCTGTTCAGTTTTGCTTTCTATTTATAGTTCTTGTTTTTTTTTATCTCCAAAATATTCCTCTGTTGCCCAATCGGGACCTTTACCCGTGTGCTAGTTCCCAATTTCTTTTGTGTTATTTGATACGTGAACGTTTTACGCTGTCTGCTCACGTCCCAATATTAGAGTAAGGTAAAGAGGTTGACGTAAATTTTCAAACCATTCGCAGGCAACGCCAAAATGTCTAAGGGCCTGTTCATACTTCGCGACGAGAGCGACTCGTCGCCCGTGCAGAACACGCAAAGCGATTAAAACCGAGCGTTGGCCGCCGAAATATGCTCACACTCTATCGCTGGCGCTGTCGCTCCGTCGCTCTTGTCACCTTGTCGCTTTTGTCGCTTCCGTCGCCTGTTTATGCTTTCTCGGCGCTGCCGTCGCTCTCGTCGTTCTTGTCGGTGCCGTCACGAAGTATGAACAGGGCCTAAGAATGGAAGAAATATCACGGGTGTATAAACCGAAAATTTGCAAACTATTCGGACGTTGTTGTTTGTCTAGAGCACCCGTCTTCCTTCGCCTCCCGCTCCCCGGAGCCCAAGGACCAGCTAAGGAAACACTGCTATGTCTCTCTCTCTCTATCCTTTCGTTGTAGGATCGCAAAGATGCGGAACTCTACGACGACCTCATGCAGAATAAACTTCGATTGTGTGTAAGTTACTCAATATATAATATGCATGTACGTCTATGGTTTTATTCGCCTTTGCCTCTATAATACTATAAACGCTTGCAGGAGGAACGACTAGCTGCAGCGTGGGGCAATCGTGACGCGTTCACAAACGAACAGCTAGAGAAAATGTTGGCCGATATGAAGAAGGAGCTAGCGGATGTAAGTCTGAAGGAGGAACTTTTATGCCAAAATCGGTATATCGATTGCATGTGCCGTCTAATCAATATCAGTGGTCTTCATAGCAAAGCTGTGTGCGCAGCTGTAACACGCTGGAGTACAGCATGTTTCAGCAGGTAGGAGTTACTAGGGCTATCGAGGTCATGGGGTGTTAATCCCGAATCTGGGGTGTTGATCATGAATCTGACCCTTTTGACAATTTAGAGTGAAATAAGTGTGTAGGAGATGTGTAGGAAGCAAATTGGTGAAGGAGGCAGCAGTTATGCAAAAAATGCAAAGATAATGCATAGCATGGGAATCGAACATCTGGCCTAGCACGTTTGAAGCAGCTCTGCCTGCTGAGCCACCGACTCGTTTGCCGCAATGCCTTTCGCCGCGTCCCATACAACAGCGCACGCATGCGTGCACATGGGCACGTGCTGGGGGTGCGGTACTTTATTCCGCTTTCGAGGGCCCGTAGCTCTTTGGGTTCAAGGCCTCAACAAAAACGAAACATATTTTCTACTCTATAAAGGGTGAAGATTCTCATAGTACTATCCATTTTTCCCGTTCAGACCTACGCCTGAGACCCTTCCCTGGTAAGTAAAATGGTCTGTGCATCCGTCCGAGTGTCGAAACGCGACCTGTTCAGATATTCAGACAGATATTAACGGTATCTACCCATAGTTGCCTGTCGATGGGCGTACTAACTCTACAACCAGCATAGGAGTCGATGAAATGATCAATATCGATCAACGTGGATCGATTAAATCAATTTCTGTCCGTCAGTACTGCTTTATGGTTGTCTTTCAGTTTGACTATGATGAAGAAGAGTTGGCAGCTCGTGAGCGTATGGGAGCGATTTACATGAAGCATCTATCGGAGCTGTTTTATAAGGAGAAGGAGAAAAAAGCTAGTGTGAGTTCATTCAACCGGCTTTATTTTAATTTGTAATTGTATCTTTTGCGTGATTTAATATTGAAATTTTTATTTTTAGTGTATTTATTATTTAGATTTTATTTCGCTTCATTTTCGTAGTTGTTTATCTAATGAAAAGTGTAATTCTGTTGGGAGATTATTAGGAGATGACGGACATATTCGGTTTCCTTGCAGAAGCCACGGGTGTCGGTGCGTCCGCAGACGACGCCGTCTCAATCAACCCGTGACGCTCAGGCGGCTCGTTCTCTGCCGTCGTCCCCGGGAAGGTGGGCTGAGGCGATCAGCTTAGGGCTTCTGTCTAGGGCTTTCTATCCGAATATTTGTTCAGGGTCTCCCTGAAATCGCCTGTGCGACCGACCAAGGATGCAACCAGCGAGACACCACCGACTGTTGCCGCCGCTGAGGATCAGACTGTTGGTGACTCTGTTCTACGCATAGTTACGGCGCAAAAAGCTGAATAGGTGTTTGGGCCTGTTCATACTTTGTGGCCATAGCGATTGGTCGGCCAGGCAAATCGTACGTATCGATTTTTGCGGGCGACCGCTCGGGAAAAATCAATATGTATGATTTGCCTAGGCGTGCCTAGAATCACTGTCGTCTGCATCACTTCTGGGCTATAGAGTGCTCGAAGAACCAGACCATGTTTGTTTTCTCGTAATTGTGGATGAATTTGAAACGAAGCTTTTCTTCCTCGTTCTTATCAGAGCGAAATTCAGTTTTTCTACTTGCACACACGCTGGTTTAGGTGGAGAAGATGGATGTGGACGAGGTAGAGTCGAAATCTTCTGATAACAGTTTGGATTCGCCAAGGAACGCTGCGGAGCCGAAGCGTCCTCGTGGGCGACCGCCGAAGAAGGTGCCTTTGGCTCACTCAACGGTGTAATCGCCGATTTAGTGGTTTATTTGGAGAGATGGACACCCTCCTTCTCCTTAATACCTAGACGTATCGTTAAAATATAGATCTTAAGCGAGTAAATATTTCAGATGACGTCGGCCACACCGCAGAGGGTAGAAGACTCAGCGTCATCCATTCGAGATGGATCGCCGATGCAAGTTGGCGGAAGTGCAGACGATCGGAATTCGCCAGCTCGATCTGAAGGCCGACGAAGTTGCGCCCGAAATGAAGTCGCTGGATCATCGGCATCGACCACAGACAAGGACAACGTGCACGTAGTGGACAGTCCAGCAGGGTAACAGAGGCTGAATAAGACGACGTCGATCAATCCTTGTCGGGGATGCACCACGCATTCTGATTCTGTAGGAAGCAATTTGAGTGCGTATTTTGCCTGCTTCATCCAATACAGAAGTCAGGGTTTCATCGTTCACCGACAGGACTCGTACCAGTTCACTAATAGCCAAGTAATGAAAAGCTTGGTTGGCCTGGGCGGTGCTTAAGCCCTAGTTTATACATGCACCGCCACGCGGCGCTGCACCACAATCGCCATAGATATCGATTTTTTGCGCCACCCGGTCGATATCTATCCCAACCATCGTGCCGTGCCGCGCAGCGGCGCAAGTATAAACTAGGGCTAAGGCATATAGCTTACGTCGGGGTGCACGACGGGATTCAGCGTTTTCTCCTTCTGCACGCACCATACGGATTCAAAATGCGGTGTGGAGCAGTCGGAAGAGAGCGCCGATTCTCACCGTGCACCACGATTCAAGCTTTATGACCTAGGCACCGCGCAGGCCAATCAGGCTTTTCATTCTTCCCGGATCGGTGAATTGATACGAGACATGAATCAATTCATTTTCTTTAATCCTCAAGTGGCTGATAGCGAGGCTGTAAGCTCTCATAACGATGTTTTGTTGCAATCAAAACTCTAGCGCCAGGCGGGACTCGAACCTCCACCTCCTGCTGACCGGGCGGGAACGCTCTACGCCATTACACCACTGGCGCTGCTTAATCGAACGCAGCATCCACACCCATCGTGATATACGGGTGAGTGTTGGTGGGTCCCACGAGGTGGATGTTGGATCAAACAGCGCCGATGGTGTAATGGCGTAGAGCATTCCCCCCCCCCCCCCCCGACCGGCATGAGGTGTGGGTTCGAGTTCCGCCTGGTGCAAGAGTTATGATCGCAACAGGACGTCGTTATGATACGAGACATGTGTGGAAAGGACAAAGCACCGATTTATTTACTGAATGACCGCTTTCAGGTTGCTGTGTAGACCAGATGCTCATTCAGATGACTCCAAAATATCCATGGAAGTAGAATTTGTGGCGCATTCCCCGATGGGACTGATTAACGCGCATCTTTACATGTTCGTCGTCTATCAAAATACGTTTCAGGAGAGTTAGAGGCGCTAGGCGGCCGGTGGCTGTTGAATCACCACTGGTGAAGACGAGCTCTGTCCCTAGAACGAGTGCCGGAGCTGATCCCAAAGAGGTGAAGGAGAGCAGCAGAGAGCGTGAATCCTCGAAGAGGTACTGCCAGAAGTATTCTACGTGCAGTTTATTTATTTATTTATTTATTTATTCAAGGCATTGAGAGCCCCTCTAAATCATCATACTTGCTCAGCAGCAGGCTAAGTTCCTTGAGAGTACGACAGGTTATGAAATCTGACCTGATTCGCGATTCAGTAACTAACCAGGGAATGCCTTCAGCTTCCCATGGAACTTCGGGAAGAGACCTATGCCATGTGAAGGAGCTTGAAACGCTGATTCCTCATGTACCCTCCAAATCTGCGAAATGGATCTCCTAAGCGAGCAATGACCGGTGAAAGTTCAGTTGTCGACTGCATGTCGCGTGCGCTGGTGAAACGATGGGCGGAGCGTTGCGTAATCAGCGCAGCCGTTAGCGATATCGCCAGCTGCGGCGGGGAAGTGATCAGGCGGTTCATCCATATCGATGCTGGTGTTTTTGCATTTTGTGACTTATCGTCAGAGACATCCTTTATCCTCATTCGTGGAAATCTAAATTGGTCGTCATTCCACTTCAAAGAGCTCGAAAAAGGTTTATGATTGTAGTTACCTGGCATTTGTTCAAAAATGTGTTGGCAATGAAGATAAAGGATGTCTCTGACGATAAGTCAGAAAATGCAAAAACACCAGCATCGATGGGGACTAGACCCGTGATCACCTCTTTGAAAATCGAGCACACTTGCACTGCGTCGCCGCAGCAGCTGGCGATCTCGCTAGTGGTTGCGCTGATTACGCAACGCTCCGCCCATCGTTTCGTCAGCGCACGCAACATGCAGTGGACAACTGAACTCTCGCCGGTCATTACTCGCTTAGGTGATCCATTTAGCAATTTTGGAGGGTATATTTGTAATCAGCGTTTCAAGCTCATTCAAATGGCATAGGTCTCGTCACGAAGTTCCATGAGAAACCGAAGGAATTCCCTGGTGAGACTCGAAGTTTCAACTACTGTGTTCAACAGCTCTTCTGCTGATGCGATGAAGTTGACTACAGCTACTGACCAAGGTTGGTATCGACCTTTATTGTGGGTAACGCCTGGCGATGTCGCCTTCGTCGAGCCTGGAAGAGTCGAAGTAACATTTGGAAACTATTCGCCCAAACACCATTAGTTTCTGTAGGATGAAATGATGTTTGGGCGAATAGTTTCCAAATGTTACTTCGACTCTTCCAGGCTCTGACAAAGGCGACATCGCCGAAACGTTAGCCAGAATAAATGTCGATACCAATCTTGGTCAACAGCTGCAGTCAACTCCATCGCATCAGTGCTAACAATGCCAAGATTTATGGAAAGTCGGACGTGGACAGTGCTCTTCAGCTGTTTCCTAGCATGGCAGCAGCTGGGTTTGAATATGAGCCACAATGAATCTATTCCTCCGTAGTTCCAGTCGCCAAAGTGCCGAGGTGGTGCCTACGCGCATCGCAACGGCGCCTACGACTGGAGTGACAACGGACGAGTTTGGTGGGACTGGGACACAAACCTCGATCTCGATTCAGATGCCGTTGTCATCTGGTGGTGATGCGGATCTATCGACGGTAAGTCGAAGCTCATCCGCTACTTAACAAAGATGTAAAAGCAGTTCTGTTTTCAATCGCGGAGGCAGCATGCCGTTAGGGTGAGGTCTGGGCTGCTCACCGTTCTCAATACCTGAGACTCCTATACGTGAGGAAGCATGATAAGCATGCGTCCTTGCAGCAGAGACATCGATTTTAGGGTTCCCTTTTCTATTTCTGGACAGTGGAGACTTAAAGAATGGTAGTGGGTGGGCTGCATTTAGTCAGAATTTGAACAACGTGTGGAAATCAGCCTTTTTTCTCCCGGAACCCAGACTAAGTATCTTTCCTTTAGTGGATCGATGATGATTGGGCAAATTGGGTGGTCAATATCGGCGGTTCTTTTTTTTGAGATCGTTCCGTTCCAGAGTCGGAAACCGTCGAGATCGGAGCGCCGGGGTGCGTCGACAGCAACGACTACTCCATCAGTGGCAGCTGCAACTGCGACACGTTGCAGTGCGAGTGTCCAGACGGGTGAGATGAAATGGGATCTGGAAGACAACGTGAGTCTTTTTCTCGATTAAGGACTCCACACTTGCGGCAAAGCAGCAAGCCTCTCCTCAAGCACAGGGTAGAGACGTAGGAGCTGCTGCCGAGCGGATCTGTGCGGCGAGCTGTGCCTTGCCGCGCCAGCACACTTGTGCCGCGCGATTTTGGGAGGCAGGGCGCGTAAGTGCAGCAGTGGCAACCGACGGCGGCAGGGAACGGCTAGAGCGCAGAGAGGAGACGGAAAAGTAAATAGAAGCAGTAGGACCCGACTAGAAAGAGGACAGTGTGCCTGCCTCCCGACGCTTTGCCCTAAAAGTGTGCAAAGGCCTCTAGGCCTCGTTAGTTTTATACTTCCTACGCCGATGTGACGCGATGGTATGTATACTGAGCAAATTGATCGATCCCTTCGTTCGATCAATGTGGGCACCATATGTGGCATCACGTCGCTTGTCGTCGAAGTATAAACTGGCTCTTAGGGATCGTTTAGTGTGCACGCGACGCGCGACGCGATGTAATGACAGGCTCCCATATCGATTCGTTGTGTCACGCAATCGTTATGGGAGCTCATCATTACATCGCGTTGCGCGTCGCGTGCACACAGTTCAGGCTTTGTTTAGTGTGCGCGCGGCGCGCGACGCTATGCCATGTGTAGTGGCCGAATTGATCAGTCGCCTAGCTCGATCAATTTGGCCACTACACGTGCATCGCGTCGCGCGTCGCGTGAACACTAAACGATCCCTAAGAGCCCGTTTATACTTCGACGCCAAGCGACGCGATGCCAGATATGGTGCCCACATTGATCGAACGAAGCGATCGATCAATTTGGCCTCATTGCGTGGTCATCGCGGCGCGATTATACTTCCGACGCTGAGCGACGCGACGGCATGTGAAGTGGCCAAATTGATCGCGTTGCTCAATCAATATGGTCACCATACATGGCGTCGCGTCGCTAGGCGTCGAAGTATAAACCTGGCCTAAACGCTCCCTAAAGCCTCGTTTATACTTCAACGCCGAGCGACTCGATGGCTATGTATTGAGACCAAATTGATTGATTGCGTCGCCTAGCGTCGACGCGAGCCGGTCGGAGTGAATCGCCTGAATCCGCGACCAACCACGCCGCTCGGTGTCGGACGCGTCGCTCTCAAAATGGGCGCGATGCGACTGATCGAAGTGGATTGGGGCGCGGTATTGCAGCTCAGCTGATCCTCGCGTAGTATGGACTCGCACTTGTCCGTCGTATGCAATCGTGCGAAATCGCGTGAGCGCGTCGCCCGCTGTTCGGAGTGCTTGTCGTCGTTGAAGGCAGCGCGACGCCGTGGGACGCCTTGCTCGGTTCGACTCGCGTAGCGCGGCGATGGAAGTATAAACGGGACCTTAGACTCGTCTTCAACGTCGCAGACGAACAGCTTATCACAGGTGTTTGTGTTTAGATCGTTGTTGGATGGCCACTCAGTGATGCGAAGGTGGCTCCGCTGGCCAACACAGCTGGGAGCGTTGTTATCAAATCTGAAAGTATGAAAACGGTACGAAAGGTCTCTTGATTCCCCAAATGCTTTGCAAACAATTGCGGGTTTTCAGGCGAACTGCAAAACCGACCAGACGTCGAGGATCATTTCCTGGGATAGTGTCCTTAGTGGTGCCTATGACAAGGTATGTAGACTAGTAATCTCTTCACCTCACATCATTTGTGCGTTAGCCGAATAACATAAGTCATTCAAGCTCTAGCTTGCGCCGCCACGCGGCGCGGCATCACGGTCGCCATAGATATCGATTTTCGCGTCGCCCAGTCGATATCTATTCCGACCATGGTGCCGCGCGCGCAGCGGCACACGTATAAGCCATTGCTAAGGCCCCGTTTATACTTCATCGCGGCGCGACGCGATGGCCACGCAATAAGGCCAAATTGATCGATCGCGTCGCACAATCAATATGGCCACAATACGTGGCGTCGCGTCGCACCGCGACGAAGTATAAACGGGGCCTAGGACCCCATCTATACTTCGACGCCAAGCGACGCGATTCTACGTATTGTATCCACATTGATTGAGCGACGCGATCGATCAATTTGGCCGCTTTACATGCCGTCGCGTCGCTCGGCGTCGGAGGTATAAATGGGGCGTAATGCGGTCATGAGCGACTTGAGCATTTTCATAGCTGGGAGGTGAATGGGATAGAAAGTGGCTTGATGCCAAAATCTGCGAAACGCAGAGATTTTTTGCACGTGCTTCGGGCAAAAGGGGAAGAACGCTGCTCCATCGATTTAACTCTGCAATTTTTTCTTTGCAGAAGATCAAAGAAACTTCGAAGAATCTGGATCGTTTGCATATGTGGGATGTCTGCTACTGTAACTTCAGTGAGGAGGCGTTGCAAGGTTTGTATCACTACCAGATTTTAGTGGCTATGGACATTTTGAGTATGTCGCGGACCAGCTGGCCCGATGGCGAAGGCGCAAACGGGTGTCCCGTGGGATGGTTAGGAGCTCTGCTGGCAGTGGGTCGTCTCTATCTGTGAGACCGCCAATCGCAACAGCATAGGCTGCTATCGAGCAGCAAGTGCATCTGCATCATGGGGCCGGATTCATCAAACGCTTACCGTCCTCTAACGGTGAAAATACCGCCAAATCCTTTGGTATGACATTCATTCAATATCAGGTTTGGCGGTATTTTAACCGTTAAAGGGCGGTAGGCGTTTGATGAATCCGGCCCCAGGATACAGACTCACTTGCTGCTCGATAGCAGCTTGTGCTGTTGCGATCAGTGGACGATCCCTGGTAGCAGAACCCCTAATCATCTCAGGGACACCCGTATAGCGCCGTTTATTCTTTATAGAGGGCAAGATGTTCACAGAAGCTTGTTCTGGGTACCTATTCGCCGGTATTTCGAGAGCAAAACCCTAACGCTGTTTATTTAGTTGCGAAGGAACTCGCGCTAACTCAGACGGTAACCGATAAGAGCAACTTCTCGCTGGTCGCATCGCCACCAAAGCGTGTACGCAAAGAGGAGAAGCCTTCCAGCTCCACGCTCACTACCAAGGTTTGTTGTCCTGGTCGTCTGGGCCGGATTCATCAACGACTTACAGCAATTTAACAGGGAAAATACAAACGAAATCCCTGATAGCGCGGTTTATCAATCGATATGGTAAGACCTTTTGCCGCGCTATCGAGATTTCGGTTGTATTTTCTCCGTCAAAGTGCCGTAAATCGTTGATGAATTCGTTCCCAGGAGTCTGCAGTTCTCGCTTACACTGTTGCTCACACCTCAGCTACTAAAGTGATGGGCGTAAGAAGCCGTTCAGAGCAGCATCGCGATGTGACGAAATGATAAGTGCCTATATCGATCGAGCAGCACGAGTAGTCGATATGGGCGATTATCCTTGCGTCGCTTGGCGCCGCGATGCTGCTCTGAACGACTCCTAAGGGTCCATTTATACTTCGCTGTCGAGACGTGACGCCACGTATTAGGCCACATTGATAGAGCTAGGCGATCAATCAATTTGGCCATTATACGTGCCGTCGCGCCGCACTGTCGCAGCAGTGTGAATGGGCCTTAATGCGCGTTATCTGTACTTTACAGTTCCGTCGATGCGCGGCATCATAGTCGAAATAGATATCGATCGAGTGGCGCGAAGAATCGATACTTATGACGATCGTGGTGCCACGCCGCGCAGCAGCTCAAGTATAAACTAGGGCATTGAGAGGGGGGAGCATGTAGCCTTGCACAAGCGAACGCTTTTTGAAAAACCGAAATAACACAGTATAAGGCATGCAGGGCTAGCAACATGTCACAAATGAAAACGAATATTTAAAAACCCCTACTTAGTGGAGAATCTCGCGTGTGTATTTCGATATGCAGCAGATCGGACACTGACACGTGTCACGTACTTGTGTGTGCCACGTTTCAAGGTGTCACTGACGTGTGACACGTCGCAGCGCGTCACGCACACTAGCAATCGCTTCTTTAAAAACCGAAATAACACAGTGTAACGCATACAGTGCTAGTAACATGTTACAAATGAAAACCAATAGTGAAACAAAAGAGAAGCATTAACAATTAAAAAACTTACTTGGTAGAGAATCTCACGGGTATATTCGGAATGTCGCGGACCGAACGCTGCCACGTGTCACGGACATGTGTGTCGGACACCGAATTGACCGAATTGTGACACGTGACAGCGCGGCTTACACTAGCAATTGCAGGTTAAACAGAAGGTCATGGGGGTGAATCCTAAACGGAGGGATCAGCCATGCTGCTTTGTTCTATGCATAGAAGTAGGAAAACGAAGAGAAGCTTCAGGATGTGGCTCAAACAATTCACTCGTATTAAGACTGGAGACATCCTGAGCCCTTCTATTGCTGGTTCTGCCAGCTAGGATTTCACCACGGAACAACGGAAACGACAATAAACAGCACAACACAAAAAAGAAAACTGGAATTTCTGCAATTGCTGGTGTTTGCGTGTGACACGTTGCCACATGTAACACCAACGACACGTTTCCAGATTTATTTTCTGTGTTGTGTTGTTTATTCTCGATTCAATTGATCCGTGGCGAAATCATAGCTGGGAGGAACAGCAAGGGAAGGGCTCCAAGATGTCTTCAGTCTTAATGCGAGTGAATCACTTGAGTCAAATCCTAAAGCTTCTCTTCGTTTGCCTAGTTCTGTGTACAAAACAAAGCAGCATGGCTGATCACAGGATTTGTCCTTCCCCTCTTTGGTTTAACGTGCAATTGTTAGTGTGTATGTGACACGTTGCTGCACGTAACACGTCGTGTCACTCACATGTGTGTGTGACATGTTCCGACGTTGACACGTCTGAACATGTCACACACATGTGAGTGACACGTGGCAGGTCGTCCTAACACTTCGCGAGCTTTTGTTTAAAGTGGAATTGCTAGTGTGTGTGTGTGACACGTTGCCACATGCAACACTTTAATGGCATCGGAACGTGTCACACATGTGTCCGTGACATGTAGCGTGACCTTTTGCTTAACGTGCAATTGCTAGTGTGTATGTGACACCTTGCCACGGCTCCAGGACCTAACTCCAACGCGACGTCGCGCGCTAGCCGCGTGCGATGTCGCGGCGCTGAAACGCGGACGTGCGCTCGGTTACGCATGGTTAGCCGGGGAGCACAAAATGTTCTCAGTCCTTGACTTCGCAGACCACATTTCTAGCAAGGAACTTAAGATCCCACAGAATGTGGTTGGCAACAGTCTGCTGTAAGACAATTGCTCCTAGAATGGGTGATAGTGACCTTTTTCTGTAGTATAACCATAATCACGGTTAAAGATTGACCGAGGAAGTAGTAGATGACAAATACTGACGCCAGAAACCATCCACATGACCAGGATTCCTGTATAAACTGTCGCTGATCGTCCTATTGAAACCACATTCTTTTACAATCTCCAAGAAACGCTGATATAAGGCAAATGCGTGCCGCATGTCCCTGTAGGAAGCGTTTGTAGACGTCGGATGCATCGGACCGCGACAACTCGTGCAATTTCGTCGCTCACCGTGCGCGACTCCAGGGTGGTTCGCGCGGCGTTGGAGTTATGTCTGCCCCCGCCTTGCCACATGTATCACGTTGGAACGTGCATGTCACGCTTGCATCCGTAACACGTTGTGGCATCTGGTCTGTGGCATGCCGAAGTACACCCACCAGATTCTCTATTAAGCAAGGGTTTTTCCTCGTTCGCTTCATGATTAGTTTTCATTTGTAACATGTAGCCAACATTGTATGCCTTATTCTATATAGATCATTTCACCTTTTGCAGCCCGTTTCCGTCGCTAGCAAGGTTGGTTACCCTGGCCTACTCTTACTTGGACGTCACCTACGGGTTTTTTCTTCAAATTTTAGAAATTTCAGAATAAGTTGATGTTTGTGCCTAAATTAAAATATGTTCGTGCCTTTCATTCACCTATAGTAAGTTACAAGCTGCCCCTCCCTTCCTTAACGCGTATATCGCCATGTGACACTTGTTTTTTTCATTCATTGACTTCATATTGCCATCCAATTTCAGGGAAGAATGGTGTCGAGCTGGAATCTGCTGCAGGAGCATCGACACTCGGCTGTGTTTCTGCACCCAGTTCTCGACCGTGATGCGCCTGGTTACAGTCGCCTTGTCTATTGGTGAGCACTAATCGTGAAGGGTGGTGGTATACGTCGCTGTAGAAGACTAGCCATCATGTCGTATTTTCTTCAGCCCTGTGGATTTAACGACAGTGAAGAGAGAGATCGACAACGGATTGTTGACGAATCCTAATGTTCTGATGAAGAAGTGGGTTCGAATATTCTTAGCGAAACGGCACTTGTTTGGACGGAGATGTACGGCCATCGACCGACTTTCAGAGTCTTCATGATGTTCTCGAATGCGACTATGTTCAACAGCACCGGACATGATGTGAACAACTACGCGAAGGAGATGTTCAACGGGACGGTGGCGGAGTGCACGTCAATGGTAAGAGAATATAGGTTTCTGTAGAGCCGACGAAGTCCAACGTTTCGCTTGCTCATGGCAGCTATTGTTTGCACACAGCTAGTATTATTTAAAAATTAAACCCATTCTCACTTCCATTTTTTTACATTTCAACTCAAATGGGACAATGTTTACGTCAAAACGGACACCTTTCACGTCAAGCCGAAGCACCGTTGTACTTACAGGACTCCAAAGATCGAGGAGCGGTCGAAAAAAAATCCCTAAACTTCGGTAGGAGGGGGGCCGATTACGAATCTGATCTCTGTTTTTAAAATTTCTACCGGTTACGGTAGGTTACTGTAGGTACGAATGACTAAGGCTGTCAAGGTCATAATCACCGATTTCGCCCAAACTTTGGCTAGGGTGTTTGTTATTTGGGTTGCTGATCACGAATCGGGTATCCGTTTTGTTATTACGCCCAAGTAGGGTGGCTGCGAGTAAGGAACGTTCTAGAATATCTGCATTTGATTACAACCTTAGTCACCCGTACCTACCGTAGCTTACCGTACTCCATTGTACTTACTATAAAGGATGTCAGATTCGTGATCAGCACCCCAAATAACTCCCCTGGCAAAGTCTGGGCGAAATCGGAGATTATGACATCGACAGCCTTAGTCACCCGTACCGACCGTAACCTACCGTAGTCGACCGAAATTTAAAAACGGATGTCAGATTCGCGATCAGTACCTCAAATAACCCTCCTGGGCGAAGTTTTGGCGACATTTTTTTCGACCTTTCCTCGAGCTCAGTCCTGAAAGTATTAGGTTGGTGCATAAGTTCTTGGACATTTGATCCCTCCTGAATTGAAAGCGCATTTTCCCGCCAAATTTCTCACATGTATCAACGCGTGAATGATCGATCGATAGAGAAACGAAAGGGCTACAAAATTGTTCCTAACATTTACTTCTGCGTTGTTAACGTCAGCTAATATGGCTAAGCAATTCATCCCAACTGAGAAGCATATTCGGCACGTCATGTTGTTCCTGCATCAATCTGGCCTCAATGCCAACGAATCGTATCGTCGCCTGAAGGATGTCTACAACGAGAGTGCTCCTACTCTAAGTACTGTGAACCAGTGGTTCTCGAAGTTTGCAGTCGGTGAATTCTCCGTTGAAGGTAATGAACGAGAAGGGCGCCCGATGACACTGGATTTGGATGGCCTCCGAAGCAGAGTGGAAGCGGACCCATACCGAACCACTCGCGAACTATTAAGCACTCTTGGTGTTGGTCACTCAACAGTCGTTCGAGGATTGAAGTCGATTGGCAGGGTGCAAAAATTGGGTCGCTGGGTACCTCACGACTTGACACAACATGACATGGATCGCAGAGCCGATGTCGCTCTGCCTCTCCTTACCCTCAGACGTACCCACGGATGGCTGGACAACCTTGTTACCGGGGATGAGAAGTGGATACCCTACTCTAATCATCGCCGGCGTGCACAGTGGGTTGACGCAACTGGAGAGGCAGAGGACGTCCCGAAACCCGACCTTCACGTGAAAAAGGTGATGCTATGCATTTGGTGGCGTTCTGGGCGCAGAATACTGGGAGCTGCTGGACGAAGGGATAACAGTGGCGGCAGAGGTTTACGTCAACCAAGTGAGGAAGTTGAGGGCCCACCTTCAAACCACACAAGAAGAGCAAGTGAAGGTGTATTTTCAACACGACAACGCTAGACCGCATATTGCCAGAGCGACGGCGGCTGAGTTGGCGGACTACGGATGGACCGTTCTTCCACATCCACCTTACTCGCCAAATCTCGCTCCTTCTGATTATCATTTGATTTCAATCAAGCCTTCAACGCTATTTGGACGGCCAGCAATTCAGGAACCGAGAGGATGTTCAGGAGGCACTGCTCACATTTTTCGAATCACAACCGGCCACGTTTCGGAGAAGAGGCATCCATGACTCACCAGCACATTGGCGAAAGACAATTGATATAAAGGGTGGTCACTTCAATTAATTTGATGATGTTGTTCGCATGTTGTGACAATAAATATTTCATGCCCCAAATGTCCGAGAACTCATGCACCAACCTAATACAATAGCTCTTCTAAACAAGCTTGATGCTTCTGAAATCAAAATGAATTTCTTCCAAATCAAAACGAGCATCTTTTTTGTTCAAGAAAGATTTGGTAAAACTTTTTGAATTTTTTAAAACTCGGCAGCCCGAATGAGTCTTGAAATTTTAAAAAATGTTTAATTTTTAAGAGAAATCAATAATTTAAGTTTTATCTTAAATCGCAATAATGCTGCAATCAAATAATGCATTAAAAGGCGAGATAGCGCCATTCACTCAAAAAGCATGTTTTCATCTGATTGATAGTGTACGGAGTGTTGCTTACATAAAGCATCAGAGTGAGTATATGTGTTTGCTTTGCATTTGTTTTATATTGTATCGTTGACAGGTATGAAACTCCATGCGAACTGAAATTTTGCTACTAACCGTATAAAAATCGCGACGTTTTCGACGACGGCATGGCGCAATCTCCTTTTTAACACTAAAAATGGCCGCCTTCCTGCTCCTTACAACAAGCGTTAAACTATTATTTTTCTTCAAAAAAATGAGAATTTTATGAAATTTCAAGCAATGTGTTTTCTTGTTGTGTAGGTGGATTAAAACCTCAAACAAAGTCGTGCTAAAATTTTCTTTGAACAAAAAATTACTCTAATACTTTTGGATTTTGTAGTTTCACGTGGAAGGAGCTCGTTTTGATTTAGAGGATGTTCAGTTTATTTCGAAAGCGTTTCTTTTGTTCAGAACAGTCCAAGTTGACTTGAAAAGTATCCAGTTTTTCGTCAAAATGGAATAATTTAACTATTCATTTAATTCTGAATACCTTTGGAATGGAATAGGTCTCGTTGCAAAGTGCTGGTTAAAGTTGAAACACGAACGACACTTGCTAGCTTGCCTTTGCTTCCAGATTGATCCAAGAATGGACTCCTACCGTGTGCATCATCGAAGGAGCAGACAAGATGATGTGAGATCGTTGCTTGTTGAAGTTTGTTGAAGTTCGCCTGAGCTGTGTTGTGCTTTCAGACAAGAAGAAGGTCAAGTCTGACACCTGTCGCGCAGTCGCGTACTCCGTCGCGGAAGAAACAGTAAATCGGTGAATTGGATGTCGTGAGAGTTTGTATTGTTGTATAATTTTGAATGACAGTAAAGGAACTGAAGGTCTCATGTGTGCTGTTGTCGCGACTAGTAAGCAGTCCATTCCTGCAATTTATCTGGACATTTCGAGCTGTGAAGCAGCTGTGAAACGGTTGAGTTCGATCCCACGTGGAGACGGAGTGTTGACCAGGTCTGGAAAAGTGTTTCGATGGTTCTTCCTTATCCACCCATTGTGCTGAACTTCTCCGATTGTCGTAAACGATCCATTTTTTTGTCAAAGCTAACTACCCAGTCGAGAAACGAGTCTATTTCGTTCCGTATAATAAGGGAAGAACAAATCTCCAGGCGACCTCCTTGCTGCTCCTCAGAGAGTTCATTGTGCACCTATCTATCCAGCTTTTTCTCTTTGTCTATCACACCTTAGTACTTAGATCTTACTAGAGAAGAGTTTCGACTTCTCATGGAACTTCAAGTTGAGACCGGGATCATTAGAAAGACTTCGGAATGCTGATTACGAAGATGGGTGTCAAAATTGCAAAATGAAAGTTCTGAGCAAGTTATGTCCTGCTGATGTTGTGTAGCCTGACCATACGTTGGCCGTGCGAAAGAGTTGGTGCGAGAGCGATGAGTCATAGCACTACCTCTGCGACTTCGCCCCATCTTGGCTTCCCATGCTTACGGAGTCCCCAAGGTGCGGTCAGGCTACCCAGCATCGGCAGGACATAACCTGCTCAGAAGCTTCATTTTGCAATTTTGACACTAATATTCGTAATTAGCATTCCGAGGTCGTTCTAATGATCTCAACTTGATGTTCCATGGGAGGTCGGAACCCTTTCTAGTTAGTTCTTCCCTTGCTGTTGAGCGCATAGGGCGACGGACTTTTTCCCGCCGCTGTCAGTCGTGGGCTATTTCTTCGCACTCCTGCCTAGAAATATTCATAGCTTTCAAGTCATTCATGAACGTGCGACGCAACGTGTTTCTTGGGCGGCCTCTGGTTCGCTTTCCTGGCGGTATCCATTGCATGGCTGATCTTTGCAGACGGTGCACCGGCATTCGCAGTATGTGCGGCCAAGTGGAGTCGACGTTGCAAAACGGTTTCGTAAAGATTGCTCGATATTTCTTCGTTTGTCAAGCGGCACTGTAACGTAACCTCATTATTTATCGCATTCGCAATGGAACGTTGGCTCCCTCTGATGATGCTAGCTGACATCTTCCATGTTTCGCTAGCGTACATTGCAGTGGGGGCACGACCATCGAACAATACAAACGCAGCTTGGCATTATTTGAAATGAAGGACGACTTCCACAGTGACTTAAGGCTCCGGAGTATTGTTATCGCCTTCGCAATCCTACAGCTATCGTCATCCTCAGCGTCTCTTGCAATCGCTGGCCCCGCGGGCTGAGGTGAACCTCTGGTCCTTGGAAACTCTGTGTCGCTCACGGGCACCGGAGTGTTTCCATATCTTACCTAACCCCAAAGAAACACCGCTATTGCCTGCCATGTCGTATTGCCTACAAGGTTTTGGTCGACCTTTTGATGCCAGCTGGCTCTTTCCCTGAGCCTCTCGCCACACAGCTCCTCGTCTTCCCCACGCTAGAGGGGACGGACCCAGTCCCAGTTGAGAAACCCACGTACTAACACAATATATATACATACACACAATCAACACCTTGATAACAAGGAACTCACCCGATTCCTCCAAAGGCACACTAGACTTGAGCTCGATTAATCGTGCTGAATAACTGTTCGTGCTATTTCGGACAATTAATCGCTCGATTAATTGAAAATCGTAAATCGCTGTTGTTCGGACATTGTTCGAAATCGAGCGCGAAAAGTTATTATTCGAACATTGTTCGAAATCGAGTTTCGAGAAGAATCACTGTTCGAATATTATTCGAAACCGAATTTCGCGAAAAACCATTATTTGTGCATTGCTCGAAATCGAAGATAGGAAGACGTTGTTCGAACATTGTTCGAAATCGAAAACGGCGAAAAAGCACTGTTCGAACATTGTTTGAAATCGTAGACGGCGAAAAAGCACTGTACGAATATTGTTCGAAATCGAACATTTCGAAAAAGCATTGTTCGGATATTGTTCGAAGTCGAACAATGTTCGAACAATATCAAGAGTTGGCCATCTGAGTATGGATTGTCTCCGTTCCCCGAAAAACCCACGTTCAAACTCGCTCCACTTCTGCGTATACGGTAATTAGCGAGAACGATTTGTGATTTCCTTTCGAGGATGCTGGCGGCCAACTCTTGATATTGTTTGAACATTGTTCGATTTCGAACAATTTGCGATTTGATTTGGAGGTTCGAATTCGAAAATCGCGAGGTTTTGTTCGAACGTAATTAGAAATCGAACGACGCTAGAACAATGTTTTAGAGGTAATGCGATACTTTCATCGTTGGTGCTGAACATACCTAGGATGTAAGAGTCCGGTTTTTGGGTTATTAGAGTCCCTGAGAATTCTCAAAAATCTCATCAACACTTAACAGCATCACGAACATCACTGCTATCTAGTTAACTGTGGTAGCGATATTACTGTTATAGGTACTATCTCATCTTCATGCCTAGTGTTGTCTACAGATTTGTTCCAATGACCTATTCGAATACGTACTCGAATAATTTTTATTTGAGTTTGAATTTTGAATTCGAATGTATTGGAATTCGAATATTCAGAAAACCGCTTTTCCGAATTTGCTCGAATTCGAATGTTCGGAAATTGTGAGCATTTGAAACCATTCAAATATTCGGAAAAAATTTCGAGTACAATTATACGCCCGGGAAGCATGAGTACTGCTTTTGAGCTAAGCGGAAAGGTGCTAGTTGGCTATGCATCACATCACGTGCCTTCTTGCTGAACACCCTTCAGAACGCTGGCGGATACAAGAATGCGGCTGCTTGGTGAATCTTTGCTAGAGAAGACGGCAAGACAATTCTCTAATTGGTAATCCAATGAAACGACAAGTTTTGCTAAACTCCTCGACCCAGGCCTCGCCTTCCTATTTCAGAAGATTCTGGACAAAAACAATAGTTTGGAGATTTACAATGTCCACAGAGCGCCCATGAGGGCTCTGTGGATATTGCAGCAGAAAGCCCTATTTTGGAAACCCTTGTTCACCAGCGAAGAGCCGGAAGAGAACAACGAGTCATCAGGCGAAGACGAGGTTATATAGTGTAGCAAATGACGCCTAGCGGTGAGGAATGTCCACTACTTGCAAAAGAAGTGACCAAGTATCTTGTTATTCTGGCCTTCTAATTGGATATAAACGCTTATTCAGTTATCTTCCTAAATTCCATTTTTTTCCATCCACATCGACTGCCGCGTGCACCCGATACCAGGATCCTGGTTCGGATTTCCCGCCCAGGCCAACCAAGCCTTCCATCCCTCCGGGGTCGGTGAATTGGTACCAGACTTGTCTGGGAAGGAGAAAGCGCTGACTTGTTCATCGGCTGGCCACCGCAAGTTATTGTATGGCCAAATACGCATTCATGTCGCCTCCACGACATCCCGAAGTAGAATGCGCTGGCGCATCCCAGAAGGGATTGAGTAACGCCGTCCTTTATCCTTTATCCTTTATCCATCCACAATTGTGGTTTTGTTCTGTCTTCTTTCGGTTCTTTAGAGAACGTGCTTTCGAAATCGAGCTATATGATTGTTCGGTTTTCGAAAAGCGCGAAAAATCGAGTCATTCGATTGTTCGGTTTTCGAGCACCGCGAAAAATTGTGTTACTTGGTTGTTCGACTTTCGAAATTTTCAAAAACTCGAGTTATTCAATTGCTCGACTTCCGAAAAGTTCAAAAATTGATTTATTCGGTTGTTTGACTTTCGAAAGAAGATTCGCTCAACTCTAACACAAGGTACTTCATAAGGTTCATTGCGCTCCGCAGTCAGCAAGGCATTCGACAACCATAGCGAATATGGTAGAAAAGAGAATGGATGTCCTCCAAGACCGAAGTGAGCAGAATCCTGAGGCCGCGGGGGATGAGATTAGTGCTCAGCAGACCCCGCAGCTCTCTCCTGGCGCTCTTACCCGTAGTGGACGAAGTTAGTGCGGGGCGAGGCTCCACGTCAGCCATCCGGAACTGGAGAAAGGAGCGAGAGGTCGGCAGACTTCGTCGCGGGGGCGCAGGACGTCGAATGTGGCTGACACGCTCCTGGCGAAAGGAGGCGGCGCGCGCCGATCGATGATGCCACCTCACCAGCTTTCCCATGCTCCCAGACCGATCGATGGCGCCTCGTCGGCAAGCCACCGTGGGAAACAGCGCACCCGGGCCAGACACGAACCGAGGAGCGATCGCGGTCGTGACAGCGTCTCCGTAACTCTCCTTTTCAAGTAGGTGAAGCGATTCACTACTTCCAAGCGATCCGTTTCTATGCAGATGTCGTCTCCTGGGCTCTACGTGCATGAACTTTCAACTTTTCCAGACTAATTCAGAACCCAATTTGTCTGCTTCCTGGCTAAGGCGTTCTGCTCCTTCCTTACAGGATATCATTGTCCCCTACGAATGCGGCAATATCGTCAGCAAAGTCCAGGTTCATCAAGCGTCCGTTAAACTAAGGAATACCTCCTTGTATTTCTGCTGCCGTTCTTCTTCTCATTACGAAGTCGAGTGCGGTGTTGAATAGCAGCGGTGAGATAACACATCCCTGTCTGACACCTATCGCATCTGGCAGCTCGTAGTGGTTGTACGATTGACCCAAAGCCTTCTCCCATCTTTCTTTTTCTTTTTTCCATAAGTTCCTCGTGGATCGACTTCTACACTATCCTTCAAACATGCGTCAGCACACTCGGCTGGTCGTCCGCAACGGTCCTTTGCTTCCAGGGTCTCCAACACGGAACTTCTGGTACCATATGAGCACCTTTCGTTCGTTAGTGAGTCCTCTCACCAGGCTTTCTTGATGTTTTGAGTTGCCTTGCTCACAGTGTGGGCAAGCTTGAACTGATGAAGCATTATTACCCTGAAGTGCATCTTTTCATGGCTTTATTTTCTTCTTGATCAGCATCTAAGGCATGGCAATGTTTACGATTTTTCAAAAGCAGTATATCAAGTTTTATAGTGAGAACAAGCGCTGCGAAATAGCATACAACATTTACGATTACTACTACTATCCATAAAAAACGATAGTGACAAAGTAACACCCATCGGGATCGGACAGCACCAATGTGATAACCTAATATTTCGTTCAATATTTGATCATTCGCAGATTTGACACATAGGTTTAATTACCCAAGTTTGAGATGTAGACTTTGGGTTTCCACACGCGTATCGTATCGCAGTGCGTGGAAGGGGAGGGAGCAGCCCATCAATACTCCAACACAAGTACGAGGTGACGTGCATTTCACGCATAGAACGAGATTTTACCCGTTTAGTTCGCGCGAGACATAGCTTTTGACCGAAGCCCACGTTGCAACCTGGGGCCGGATTCATCAAAGTTACTGCAGTAACTTTAACGGAGAATTGTAAGCAAAAGCTCAGATAACGCGGCTTATCAAGCGATATGGTGAGCGATAAGCCGCGTTATCTGAGCTCTTCGCTTACAATTCTCCGTTAAAGTTACTGCAGTAACTTTGACGAATCCGGCCCCTGCATTGCACGTACGTACGCAGGTTGTATACAACGTAGCAAATTGCGTGTCACCATATCCGACCGCTACGCTCTACTAGGTGGAAGCCCATGGGCTGCCCCTCTCCCGCTCATAACACCAAAAGTTGTAGTAATATCTATCGCTGGAGTAGTGGAAGAGTTTACGAGTTCCTGGTGAATACCTGGATTTCACGAGTTTATTAAACGATGATCAAGTGTTGGCAGTATCAGGAAAGCAGTAAATTTCAACCATCTGACCCATACTGTGGCAGCTGAAGCTGAGCAACTACAAATCTCGTCGAGAAAAAATAACCCAGATTCTCCCAACATTCATGAGTGCAGCGTTTTGGCATCTGTATCAAGAGCGACCCGGTAGATACAGATTAGTGCCGCTCTTAAGCCGGAACTATTAAGACGTTGTCTTTGAAGTGCCGTATAATAGCAGTTGTCTAACAAAACAAACATTTATTAAAATTTCGCTGATGGAGCATGCTTCTTGTCTAGTTATTCGCTCCAATGATCTGCGTAATGGCGGAGATGATAACTGAAACCGTAGCGGTTGGTTGAAGAAAAAAGAAATTCAAGTGTTGTGTCGTAGATATTTCTGTTAGCTGCTGAAGTTCGTATTTCGTGTTGAATACTGGCGCGATGCTCTGTTTCTTTGACTGGATGAAAAAGTACGTATAAGGCCCCGCTTATACTTCCGACGCCGTTCGACGCAATGGCATGCATAGTGGCCATATTGATCGATCGCATCGCCCGATCAATGTGGCCACTACACCTGGCGTCGTGTCTCTCGGCGTCGAAGTATATACGGGCCGTTATGCAATTCTTTCATAAATTTGCTTCATATCATACCTTTCCACGGATCTCCCTCCATAGAGAGCCTTCGGGCTGTCTTGTTAAGAGGGTTATTGGGCCGCTTGTCGCAGAGCCACATGGCGCGTGGTGGATAGGGGAATGAAACGCGAACCAAATGCGACCGTGTACTGCCCAGAGACGCAGGTGGGATGCAGGGGATGGACTCCTTGCTCCTGCTGTGCCGGGTCGATGCGTTCCTTGTGCGTGGGAGCGGCATGTTCGTGCACAGTGTGCGTGGATGTGTCCGTGACTGTGCGGATTGTAACTGTGTCGGCTCGGCCGAAAGCTTGCACTCGGTAGACTGGGAGTACATGTAAGGCGATTCGAGGCCGCCTCAAAAGTCTCGCCCCGTCCCTTCGGGGGATGACGATCTGTACTTACAACGCCCGCCCGCTTGCGTCGGAAGCATCCGTCGAGGACCTGATGATGCAAGCCAGGAAGATCAAGTACGACGTCATCGGACTGACCGAGACGAGAAGACACCACCCCCTACACGCCGCCTACGACTCCGGAGAAGAACTGTTCCTCGGAACATGCGACAGCAGGGTAGTAGGCGGCGTTGGTGTCCTCGTCAACACGCACTTGGCCATGAACATCGATTCGTACGAGTCTCTGACAAGCCGAATCGGACGTCTGCGACTGAAGCGATGTGGTTCCGTGCCAGCTTTGACTGTGTTCGTCGCGTATGCCCCAACATCCGACTACGACGACGAGGAGGTCGAAGCCTTCTACGTGGAGCTGGAGAAGTTCTACAAGGAAGATCGCACCTTCTACAAGGTGATCGTCGGCGACTTCAACGACAAGATCGGACCGCGAAGGTCGCCGGAAGAACTTCACATCGGAACCCACGGTTTGGAGTGGAACGAGTAAGATGAAAGAATGTCTGAGTTCATCATATCGACCAAGACAATCTATGGAAACTGACACTTCTGGAAAACTCCCGCCCTACAAAGAACCTGGGAGTTCTTTGGTGTACAGTTCCACAACGAAATCTACTGGATCATCTCCAACCGCAGGTATTGCCTAAGGGCCTGTTCATACTTCGAGCGACTGGGGTGACGGAGAACGACGTAAATAATTAGGTATTCCCACTGCTTCGTCGGTCCAGTCGCTCTTGTCGCTTGAAGTGTTTAAGGGAAGATAACAGACGTCTCCGTTGTCCCCAAGTTCTACGCAGGACCACCGCCTCCTCCGCGCGAGGTTCCGCTTTTCGCGTCAGGGAAAGAAGGTCACGAAGCTCATGAAGGGGAGTCCCACAACGACCATCAGCTGGGACCTCTATACCTCTCTTGCCGGCCTTTGGGAGGATACCGTCATAGACAACATTGACGAAGAATACGACCGCTTTGTGTTGCTTTGCCTGATGCTCGTGCTGCTCCTCTCTGGCAAATCAGCTCGAAAGTGTCCGGAGATCATATACACACCACTACGAAGCTCATCGAAGTGTCGCAAGAGTACGAGTATCGCTGTGCCTTACGTTCATCGACTTGAAGAAGGCATTCGACTCCGTCGAGACTGAAGCGGTCATGGAAGCCCTGCTCACCCAGGGCGTTCCTACTCAGTACATCAGAGTCCTTCGAGAACTGTACAGTGGATTCACGACAGAGGTCTCTCCATTCTACAACGTTGTCATCATCAACGTAAAGAGAGGAGTTCGGCAGGGGGATACCCTATCCTGGAAGCTCTTCAGCGCCACCCTCGAAAACGTCATGCGCGAACTAGAATGGGAAGACATGGGAGTGCAAGTCGACGGCCAGCAGCTGCACCATCTTCGTTTCGCTGACGACATAACACCGTGCATCAGTCAGGTGGAGCGAATGCTGGCCGACAGATGTAAATAGGGAACAAGGGGATGTCTGTGTGCTTTCCAGACTCAGCATCTGTGGTAGTGATGTCTGGTTAGTACAAAATATTTTAAAATCATGTCTTAGGTCTAACCAGGATACTATCTCAACGGTAGGTCGGAACGGCGCAAGTGTTGTATATGGGCAGAACCGCCTCTCTCTGGGTAGTAACAAACTGCAGGTATCTCGACCCCAATACAACTCTGCGCAGAGTTAGGGGCGACGGAAGTCGCGGGTTGGCGCCCTGTTGATTCACGTGCTCACCAGCTGACGGGCGCGCGGGATGAGGGCTCGTATCGCGGCTAAGCGCAGTGCTCAGGGGGCGTAGTAGGGAAGAGCTCGGGCTCGTAAACGCGGGGTCGGGGTTTGGATCCTGCAGACTGCGTTCGTTTTGCACTTTTGCAAAATCCATGTTTATCATATATGTAATCCACCTAGGGGTATTATAGTGTGTTATAGAGCCTGTTTACATGTAATATATACTTCAAACTACAGATTAGCTAAAATGTTCACTTTTGTGTGTCACTTATTTTAAGCCTATTTTGTGTGAAGCTATAGTTATGTAACGATAGATATTTGGTGGCACTAGTAAAAAGTTCCGACTCCACCGACAAGACTTCGGTCAAAAACTTTTTTCGCTGAAACTTCGTTTAGGGGGGTTATTTGGGGTGCTGATCACGAATCTGACATCCGTTTTTCACGATTCGGTCGGAGACCACCCATACCGTTAACAAGGGTGGTCCAGGCAGGGTCACCGATTTCGCTAAACTTCGTTTAGCGGGGTTATTTGGGGTGCTGATCACGAATCTGACATCCGTTTTTCACGATTCGGCTGAATATTATAGATACAGGAAGGCACAGGATTACATTCTTAAAGTTTCTGCCGATGACGGCAGGTAGAGACAGAATCGTGGAAAACGAATGTCAGATTCGTGATCAGCACCCCAAATAGCCCCCCCCCCTAGACGAAGTTTCAGCGAAATCGGTGACCCTGCCTGGACCACCCTTGTTAACGATATGGGTGGTCTCCGACCGAATCGTGAAAAACGGATGTCAGATTTGTGATCAGCACCCCAAATAACCCCCCTAAACGAAGTTTCAGCGAAAAATTTTTTTGACCGAAGTCTTGTCGGTGGAGTCGGAACTTTTTACTAGTGTAAGGGATGTAAGACGACCCGGGTTACTGTAGGCTCTAGGTTAGGAGACAGATGGCCGTAGAACTGCTGGAGCTTCGGCTATCCGTGCCGCGTTGCCCTGTTGACCTTTTGACCCTCTTTGTAGCAGCTGGCCGGCCGCCTCGCCTATTCAAACGGCCAGCGAGATAGCGAGCCGAGGCTACATCTCGCTGTTAGCTTAGGGGGCCCCGCCCTCGGTCGAAAGGGGAGATAGGGAGTAGAGTTGGTCCGGCTCGGACGACGGTGACTGTTTTCCCGTCTCCGAGCCTTATATTCTTGTCGTGTATTTATGTATCTATATCTATAAAGTCATGAGAGATCTTTCATACATCTTATGTAGCCGTCAATTAAATTGCATATAAACATGTGATATCTCGGATGCCCCAACCGCTACACTCAAAATAAAGCGGGGATCCGAAGGATATTATACTAGTGCCACCAAATATCTATCGTTACATAACTATAGCTTCACACAAAATAGGCTTAAAATAAGTGACACACAGAAGTGAACATTTTAGCTAATCTGTAGTTTGAAGCATATGTTATATGTAAACAAGCTCTATAACACACTATAATACCCCTAGGTGGATTACATATATGATAAACATGGATTTTGCAAAAGTGCAAAACGAACGCAGTCTGCAGGATCCAAACCCCGACCCCGCGTTTACGAGCCCGAGCTCTTCCCTACTACGCCACCTTTGCGCTGCGCTTGGCTGCGATACGAGCCCTCATCCCGTGCGCGCCCGTCAGCTGTGGAGCACGTGAATCAACAGGGCGCCAACCCGCGACTTCCGTCGCCCCTAACTCTGCGCAGAGTTGTATTGGGGTCGAGATACCTGCAGTTTGTTACTTCCCAGGGAGAGGCGGTTCTGCCCATATACCGCACTTGCGCCGTTCAGACCTACCGTTGAGATAGTATCCTGGTAAGAAAATCCGGATACCAGAACGAGCTACAGATGTATTAGGTTGTCCCATAAGTCCTTGCGGTTTTTTTTTTCAACGATTCACCGCAGATTTCGCCGGCGGTCTCTTGCATAGCGCTGCATAGCATTCGAAAGAAAATGAATTGCTCTATCAGAACATGTATTGCATTTCTTTTTCATCACGAATTTTGTCAATTTTTGGGTCGTTGAATGAAAAGTGAAAAAGTGAAAAAGTAGCCATTTGCGCACTTGTTCTCTCCGCTTAGGTTTGGAATTTTTTGTGCCGTTTTGCACAGCATTTAGAAGAGAATGTTCTGTGCTACAAGAATATGTGTCGGTCCTATTTTCCCTCTTGCCCTTTATTGATTTTTAGGCCATCAAATTGGGAATTCCGACTTTTCCGTCCGTACTTTTACCAAAACTTCGGTTCTGTGGTTGGACTTTTTTGCTTGGTGTTATACGTCGTTGGAAGATAATAAGAACTTGTGTCGCATTTGTTGGCTCACGCTTATTTCTATCGAATATCAACAACTGAAGAAGGAGTAGTTGATGAAGACGATTTTTCTCTTTTGGCATTTTGTTGATGTTCAATAGAGATCAATAAATGCAACAAATATTCTTATAGTGCAAGACATTCTCTTTCGAATGACATATAACATCAACCCAAAAAGTCAACCACAGAGCAGGAGCTGTCGCCAAAAATAACCATCCTCCTTCGGACGTCCCAATTTGATAACCTAAAAATCAATAAAGGACAAATGAGCAAATAGCGCTGACACATACTCTTGTAGTACAGAACATTATCATCCAAATGCTATAAAAAACTGCGCAAAAAAATTACAAACCTAGGCGGAGAGAACAGGTGCGCAGTTGGCTACTTTTCCACTTTTTCACTTTTCACTTCAACGACCTAAAAATTGACAAAATTCGTGATGAAAAAAGAAACGCAATACATGTTGTGATAGAGCTATTCATTCTCTTTCGAAAGCTATGCAGCGCTATGCAAGAGACTGCCGGCGAAATCTGCAGTAAATCGCTGAAAAAAACTGCAAGGACTTATGGGACAACCTAATAGAATGGGCATGTTGCTAGTTGTTGAGAACTGGAGCGGTATGGCACGGATACCGCTCCATGTCTCAAAGAGTAGCAACATGAGCCCATTCTACATCTGTACCTCAAACCTCGAAATTTCTGTACTGTCACGCTCTCTGCTGGAGAGCGGCTATTATTTTCTAAATGCCGGATTTAAGCGTGACATTTAGCAGTTGTGTGTAATTTGTGAAAAACTAAGTAGGCGATTTCGAGCTAAAAGCAGGAAGAAATCGGACTGAAAAAGGACAAAGGCCTGTGAATGTATGCGACTAATATTGCACGTATCTGCCTTCTGCTCACCTTCATCAGGAGATTAATCGACCAGAAGATCTTTTACCTCTTCTGATACCCTTTTGAGAATGATGGCCTTGTTGTTGTTATCGAGTTTTTGGAACTCTACGTTTATGCTGAAAATTTCACGACAATTACTCAAATCATGTGTAATATAGTATCTGTATTATGTAGTACAACAAAACCTTTTTTTCAGCACATTTTCGGAATATGTTTCACGTTTGCTGAGACAAGAGAGAGAAGTGCCTAAAATTTTGCAGTAATTGCATTTTTGTTGATTTGTGCCATATATTGCGCAAGGTACGTACTATGTACATGAAACGCTTTCCTGCTTTCCCACTGAGTTCCTTGTAGGACTCTTTGAAGTCGCCAAAATTAAATCCTAGTTTATAGTCCTGAGAAAAATTAACAAAGTTTTAAAAATTTGTCCAACAAAGAACAAGAGAGAAATAGTAGTGAATAATATATTTAACAAAAATGAGGCTAATCACTGGAAAGTTGCCAGTTCGTTTACAAACCTTGCGGGTTTTTTTTTCTGTCAAAAACCTCGATTTTTCGTTATTTTGGTTCACACATACACCGTACGGTAGAAGGGTCTTCTAGGTTATGTCAAAAGGAAACTACAATAAACGACTTGGTCTTAGTTTATACTTGCGCCGCTGTGCGGTGCGGCACCACGATCGCCATAGATATCGATTTTTCGCGCCAACCAATCGGTACCTATTCTGACCACGTTGCCGCGCCGCGCTGCGGCGAAACCATAAACTAGGGCTTACGCAGCTTTAACGGCGAATTGTAAGCGAAAAGCTCAGGTAACGGCTTATTGCTCACCATATCGCTGATAAGCCGCGTTATCTGAGCTTTTCGCTTACAATGCTCCGCTAAGGTTATAGGTCGTTGATGAATCCGGCTCATGGCATGAAAACTCGTAAGAATCGGGTTTTCTCATTGTGCTAATTGAAAAGTTGCAGTACTGCTGCCAATGCCAGGCGCATCAGTTCTGTCCCTGAGGATGATCTGTTGGGTTGTACCCAATCTGCACCTTCGAAGCCAACGCTCCTGCCATTGATAGCGACGACCTACTAGAGGATAGCAGCTCCTTGCTATCGCAGTCACGTCTACGTCGCACCGACCGGTAGGTAGCTCGTCGCCAGCAGCCTGGAGAGGGCTTGCCTGCCTTCTCCTTCCTTTCTCCCCCCTCCCTTTGCTTATAGTCCAATACAGTATGTCCTCCTAATAAAGATGCATACTGAGCTTATCTAGAACATAGGAAGACTTCATACATTCATCCTCATCGAATGCCGTCCGGTAAATTAACCGCAGATCATAACTTCGCATGTTCTTCCTACTGTCAATAACTCATCATATAGTTTAAGCTATAGCGTGACTACTATATAGCTCCTATATCCTTTTGCTGTGTATCTTACACTTCTGTATCTTGGAGGATTATCGACCGACAACACGATGATGACGCTCTCAAGCTCGAGGACGAGCTTACTATAGAATGGAAATGTCGGGTTGTACCCAATATGCACCCTCGAAGCCAACACGCCTGCCATTGATGGCGACGACCTACTAGAGATAGCAGCTCCTTGCTATCGCACGCAGTCACGTCTACGTCGCACCGTCCGGTAGGTCGCTCGTCGCCAGCAGCCTGGAGAGGGCTTGCCTGCCTTCTCCTTCCTTTCTCCCCCCTCCCTTTGCTTATAGTCCAATACAGTATGTCCTCCTAATAAAGATGCATACTGAGCTTATCTAGAACATAGGAAGACTTCATACATTCATCCTCATCGAATGCCGTCCGGTAAATTAACCGCAGATCATAACTTCGCATGTTCTCCCTACAGTCAATAACTCCACCATATAGTTTAAGCTATAGCGTAACTACTATGTAGTTCCCATATCCTTTTGCTGTGTATCTGACACTTCTGTATCTCGGAGGATTATCGACCAACAACACGATGATGACGCTCTCAAGCTCGACGACGAGCTTACTATAGAAATGGAGATGTCGGGTTGTACCCAATCTCATCCTCGAAGCCAACGCCCCTGCCATTGAGAGCAACGACCTACTAGAAATAGCAGCTCCTTGCTATCGCAGTCACGTCTACGTCGCACCGACCTGTAGGTCGCTCGTCGCCAGCAGCCTGGAGAGGGCTTGCCTGCCTTCTCCTTCCACCATTCTCCCCCCCCCCTTTGCTTATAGTCCAATACAGTATGTCCTCCTAATAAAGATGCATACTGAGCTTAGTCTAGAACATAGGAAGATTTCATACATTGATCCTCCTCGAATGCCGTCCGGTAAATTAACCGCAGGTCATAACTTCGCATGTTCTTCCTACAGTCAGTAACTCACCATATAGTTTAAGCTATTGCGTAACTACTATATAGTTCCTATATCCTTTTGCTGTATATCTGACACTTCTGTATCTAGGAGGATTTCGACCGACAACACGATGATGATGCTCTCAAGCTCGAGGACGAGCGTACTATAGGAATGGAGATGTCGGGTTGTACTCATTCTGCACCCTCCCTGCCATTGATAGCGACGACCTACAAGAGATAGCAGCTCCTTGCTATCTCAGTCACGTCTATGTCACACCGACCAGTGGGTCGCTCGTCGCCAGCAGCCTGCCCTCTCTTCCCTTCCCTTCTTCCCACTTTGCTCATAGTCCAATACAGTATGCCTCCCTAATAAAGATGCATACTGAGCTTTACTCTAGAACATAGGAACAGGTACTCCGTAGGATTCATCAGGTTAGGAGTCGCTCTCCTTTAGCTTGATAGATCAAAAGATAACAATCGGAAATGCTGTTGTTTATGTTTGCTATTAAACAACTAAAAAGCTATCATACCAAACGCAATCTGTCCCATGTTGCGTTGTCTTTCATGTACTGTTCTAGGAATTTTCTTGAATATCCAGTGATTTCTGACACAATCGCATAAAAATCGACTGGAATTCAAGGATCAATTAGTCATAGTGATATGTACGCATTTTACACAATAACTGTAAGCTGGATTCATTCAGAATATACTTAGGCTCACCATCACGATTGAAGTTAACCAGAAAATCTTGTACTGCTGGCGATACCCTTACCAAAATTGTATTCCAGTCCGACAACGACAGAAGTACGTATTGATAGTTTATGCTGAAGACGTTCGTTTGAAAATCTTAGAAAAGAGTTTTGTGGAAGTTAAACAAACAACCTCTGTTTCAGTTTCTCTTCTGTGAAAACTCCATGAGTTTTAAAGTAGAAACAGTTGAATACCTAAAATTTCGCAGGTTTTATTTTATATGGTTTTTACCTAAGGTTGAAACACTCACTAGGTCGATGAAATCTTTTCCATCGTTACTGAGTTCTCTGTAGGCTCGTTCGAGATCAGATCGGTTAAGCTTCATCAGTGGTTCCTTAGCAGAAAGTGACAAGTGTGACGATGATGCTACTGTATTAGTTTTACAAGAACAACAAACAACAGCAATGATCCAAAAAAAAAACTAGGTGGCCAAGCTGACCGTGCTATAGGATTAGCCAGGCTATTGCCGGCGCCTGGGGTGCTCGTACTCGTCCGTACTCTAAAGCTGCTCATAAACGCTAAACTCTAGATGAAGTACAGCAATGCGAACAAGAAAGATTTCGAGGAAAATTGAAAATTAGGAACGGACCACCCATACCACTGCGAGGCTCACCATAGGACCGCAGGAGTGCAAGGCCTGTTTGGCATGCGAAAAAGTGGGACATTTGCGAAATCAAGCGAAGAATTTCAAGACGTTGGTTGTCACTGAGTGAATGGTGTCAAGTCGGACAGGTCGAGCGTCATCCTGTTGTCCTAGTAAGCTCTCCGATTACTGTAGGTGGAATCGGGTCCGATATCCAGCGCTACTATGGTTCCGATGCACGAAGAACGAGCAAGGAGTACAATTTATTCTAGGCAAAATTGGAAAGTTACAAATAAATCTAGAACATGGGGCAAAGAAGAGACTAGGTGAGAGCCAAGACTGATCCTAGTTGCTTAGATCTGGGGTTTTTATGGACTGTCTGGGAGGCGTGTCCACCCTGAGCTCCTCGGACTCTCCGTCCGGTACGGTTTTATGGCTCTGAGGCCGTCGCTGGCATATCCGCAAGAGCAGGTCGTATACCTCCCCTGGATACGTTTAGCCACCTCATGCTGTTAACGAACACTTGCAGAATACACTGGTCCCGGTATATTCCATAGTCATCCATAGCAGGTTCTTGCAAACCAAACAACTAATGACTCTGCAAAGATCCCAGTTGGAGCGCAAGGAATTCGACCAATAGTTGGAGGAAAGACATCCACTGAATTGGAGAAAAAGTGGGGCCAATACCAGAAGTAGGGGTGGGGGGGGGGGGGGAGGTGGGTTAGTAATTTTCAATGAGCCACTTAGGAAGTGACAGAGCATGATGACAGGAGAGCACAGATTTGGGCAAGAGAAGGGACTCCGGGGTGTGGCCTGAGTTAGGCACTCGTGCTAAAATTATTTTTCTTGTATATTGGAATGATTGAAATTAACCAACTCCTCAATTCTAGGATAGCGCTAAAAGTGTTTTTAAGTTTTTAACCCTTTCACGACACGCGCGGTTTTCACGTGACTGTCGCGTGGAACAGCGCGTATTTTTCTCGCGAGCTAATTTTTATTAATTTGCATTGTTTGTTAGGTACGAATAAAACAGCAACCAAATGTAGTTTCCTATGGACCATCTTGACCGTAGATATTAGCGGACTCATTCATTATTATTGTGCTGTTAAATGTTTGCTAACTTTCCATGAACTATTTTTATGAGGGTGTCCGACGACATCGTCGGACATTTACCCACTCGGCAAAAAGTATCCGACGACATCGCCGGACAATGACATGAAAGGGTTAATGTCAACCTTCAAAGCTTTTCTTAGATTTGAGTGTAACTATCAAAGTATTAGGGTGCATGCCAAGTTCTTCCAGTTTTCGCGCGTCATTTTTAAACCATGATAAATCCGTTCAAAATGACCGTTTTATTCAAAATAAGCACCATTCGAATGAACACAGCTCCACCAACGTGATACATGTTTCCACACCATTATCATAAAAATCTGAGGACCTAGATTGAATAAACTCTTAGAAGGCTGGTTCTGCATCATGTTGGTCTTTCAATACCCTGTCCTTTGAAACACTATCTAGATGCTTAAAAAACAAAAGTCGGTTGGCGCCAGGTCTGGTGAATATGGCGGGTGAGAGAGTTTCGGCGTGGTCTTCGTTCAATTTCTGGAGCACATGCAAACGTGCATTGCTGTGCAGAACTAGGGAACCGTGTCGATTCACCAGTGAAGGCTGCAGCTTTACCAATTTTGCATGCGTTTCCTTCCGCTGCTCACAGTACCCGTCTGCAGTTATCGTTTGAACGGCTCCAGGACATAACTCCAACGCGACGTCGCGCGCTAGCCGCATGCGACGTCTCGGCGATGAAACGCGGGCGTGTGCTCGTTGACGCGTGGTTAGCCGCGCAGCACGAAATTGTAGAATAGAGAAATACGAAGGCTCTTAGTGTTTGCCAAGAAGGGTGCTTGCCAATCTCATTACAGCTGAACTATGGCAATTGAGTTGGAGAAAGGTGACGGTCAAGTGTAGAACAAAGTTGGAGTTAAGGGAAAAACTATCTCACATCTCAGAAATTCCTGAACACTTCAAACGCTTTATAACAAGGCCAACGGTTCAAAGCAAAGATGTTAAAGATTTCAGGAACTTACAAGCTTTGTTAGCAAACGCTCCCACTTCAAGAAGGATTCTTCAAGAAGGCCTATTACTCGTAACTTCACGTGCGGTAGACATGTATGGAGATATAACTGCTCACTTCGTTAGGATTCTATGCACTCTCATTTGCTACCGGTTAACGATACAGTAGTACGAGCGAGGTACGCATGGAATTGGGAATAGAATTCCCTACCAGGAGGCGTCAAAAGTGTCCCACCCAACTAATTTCTTTCTTCTACCTGAAAAGCGTGGTCGACAGTCGCCGGCACACGCTTTCGTGCTCTAGCGGTAGCCACTAGCCGTCTCTGTCGGAAGCGTTGCTAGCAGTCCCTGTCGGAAGCAGTCGAACCGCGACAACTCGTCCAATTTCGTCGCGCACAGTGCGCGACGCCAGAGGGGGTTCGCGCGGCGTTGCAGTTATGTTTGCCCCCCCCCCCCGTTTGACCAGGAGAAGGAAGGAAAGTGCTCTATTCCAGCTGTAGTCCAACAGACCGTAATCGTTGCCTTCTTACAGTGTAAATCTGGCTTTGAAAAGGCCTTTGCAGGCTCGTCAACATGAACCCATTGAGCGAAAAGCTTCCTATTATCGTAAAGGATCCATTTCTCATCGCACGTTACAAGCCGATGAAGAAGCGGCTCCGTAAAATTCCTTCTGATCAGTGAACTCGCAAGCTCGATCCCTCTCAGCTGTTGCGCCTCGGCCGATTGTGAGGCAACCCCTTGGGCCAGATTCATCAACCCCTTACCAACCGGTAACGTTGAAAAGTACCGTCAAGCCTACTGATAAAGTGATTTATCAACATGCGGTGTGGTAAATTGGGGGTCCAATTCTCTATATCGGTTACTATGTAGACCACGGAGAGATGATACCAGTGGTATCGCTGATGAATCTAGCCACTTGTCAAGTTTCTTTACCATATCTAGCTGCTTAAGGTGCTTCGCAGCAGCTGTATGGGAGATGCCTAGATTTCTTACTATGTCTCAGAGTGGTTGCTGTGGATCCTTTTCGACTGATTCCTTTAATATCAGGTTGATCGAAAAATCGTGCAACACTAACGGAACAAATAACACTATAATAATAAGCAATAATTTACACAATCGGTCAATGACTCAATACAAGTTTTGTCAGAATTCTTCCCCATCTTGCGAAGGCTGCTCACAATAGGTTACTGTGGAGTAGTGAACAACACCCTCTTTGAATGTAGCGCGAATATTGGAAGAAGTCGTCCTCCCGGAATGGCGTTGCAGGAATTCATAGTAGACGATGGAGCATAGAGTGCTGATACTTGCTGGTTAGTGGTTGCTAGAGTGGAGCATAAAGGGGCTTTCACACTGCCGTTGCTGCTGTTGCGCAACTGATGCCGTAATGATGAAGCATACCGCAGAGACGCAACGGAGCAACAACAGCAACGAGGGGGCTACCACACTGCTTTTGCCGCAACCCGCATCAGCAACACCGGCATCGGTGCGCAGCGGTTACGCGGGCTCAGCAACAGGGAATGATCGCCACCATTTCTTGTCGCTGATGCTCGTCAACGGAGGCATATCACAGGTCTTATCTCATTTTCTTATCTCACGCGTTGCATGCGAACTCCACTCCTTTTTCGTTTCTCGTTGCTGCAACAGTAGCAACGGCAGTGTGAAAGCCGCTTAAGGGCTGGGCACACTCCTGCTGCTTCACGCAGCTCCAATGATGAAGAATAGGGCAGAGACGCAGCGTACGTGTCTCTGCGTCTGCCCTATTCTTCATCATTGAAGCTGCGTCAAGCAGCAGGGGTGTGCCCAGCCCTTAACGGAGAATTGTAAGCGAAAAGCTCAGATAGCGCGGCTTATCAAGCGATATGGTGGGTGATAAGCCGCATTATGAGCATTTTGCTTGCAATTCTCCGTAAGTCTTTGATGAATCCGGCTCCTGAAAGGTGGGCGGGGATAGTACAGCAGAAATCTCAACAGGATGCAGTCTGCCGTTAATGCGATTTTTCAGAGAGGAAGGTGTGTTATTCATGAAGATGCCTTTGCACTCTGCTACTGAGCAGGAAGGGACACGAGTTAGTGATGGGGGAAGATGACGCGAAGTGCGCAGCATGCTGCTAGTTAAGTCGAACCACTTTAAGTTGATAATACCTACACCTAACTGGAGCCGGAATCATCAACGACTTACGTAACTTTAACGGAGAATTGTAAACGGAAAGCTCAGATAACGCGGCTTGTCATGCGATATGGTGAGCGATAAGCCGCGTTAAGCCTATGGCCTATGTCATACCATCGCTCTTCGCTAGCGAAGGCGATGGACAACTAACACAATTGGGGAAGGGAACGTATCAAACGTTGTGGGGGGGAGGCGCGTGTAGCAGTTGTCCGACCCACCGCTAGCGAAGCCTAGCTAGCGGGGTGTCATATCTTCGAGCGATACGGCATCGCTACCGATGCGACCGCGTCGCTGAGCTGAGCAGAGCGTCGGCCAGCATAGGTAGCGATGCTACCCCCACCAATCTCCCCGTTTTCACATTTTTTAAAATTTCCTCGCGGCGCAAATAGGGTCCGGGGGATCACCATGTAGCACAGTCCTATTTGCCATTTGAAACCGGAATTTATTTGCAGCAATGGTGTGTTCTAGCCCTCCCGACGCAGCTGCACACAACGCTATTAACTGCGCGCCTATTCGCTAGCTTCACGCTAGCGAAGAGACTTCGCTCATCGCTCTGTTCGTCGCCTTCGCTCGCGGTGAGCGAAGGTATGACATAGGCCTTATCTGAGCTTTTCGCTTACAACTCTCCGTTAAAGTTACGTAAGACGTTGATGAATCCGGTCCCTGATGTGCTCTAGTTGGCATACCTATGCTGCCTTTTTTGAAGGGATCGATCAATTTTGCGCAAACCGTACAGCTGTTCCTTTTCTCAAAAATGTTTCCTAATTCTAGTCACATTGCAAACTCCCATTCGTTTGTTTCATTTCCAATAGGGTGCGGTATTGTAAACCCGCAAAAGCTAACATACCGACATCGAGAGATAAACTGGGGGAACAGTTAGGTGTACGTATTTGCGCAGGAATTGTTTTATATATCCAGTGACTTCAGACACAATCGTTTCGATGTCAACTGAAAATGGAGACAATAGTGGCGGAACCGCGATGCATAGCATTTTTATACTAACAATAAACACAGGCTCACCGTCAGGTTTTTTATCCCACAAGAATTTGTATACAGCTTCCGACAATCTTCCAGCAAGAAAAACGTCTTTGGTATTGTATAGTGTATTGAGAAAAGTATATTGAAGAAATTCTTTGACTGCCCTGAAAATATTTTAATAAAAACTTTCAAGGAAAAAACCAATCCTAAAGTTGAAAAAAAAACCATTGTTTTAATTCGCTTTCGGAAACATTTCCACTTTTTTTGAGGTAGTAGAAGTCGAGCATCTAAAATGTGGCAGGTTTTCACTTTTATATCCTTGCTGCTATAAGGTGTTCGAGATGCTCACTTGGTCGATGAAATGCTTATCTTTCTCGTCGGTGAAATATCTGTATAGTTCTTCTTGTTGTTGTAGGCCAAATTCCATGAAAGGTCTCTGAGAATGAAGCAATAAACAATGTAAATAACAAGTGCTCCGACACGTCTAAGGCCCCGTTTATACTTCGACGCTGAGCGACGCGACGCCACGTATTGTGAAGGTCTCTGAGAATGAAGCAATAAGCATAATATTCATATATTAATATTGATCGGGTGACGCGATCGATCAATTTGGCCACAATGCGTGGCGTCGCGTAGAAGTATAAACGGGGCCTAACGGCGTGTCTCGCTCTTGCGCTCTTCGCGCGCGACTTTGCAGCATCACTGATCTATGGAAAGTAGTCTTTGTAAAACATAAACTTCGCTAGCATCTAGAACTGGCGTGCACTTTATTGGCATCAAGCCGTCCACCACTTCTGTGCATTCATCAGAGACATTCTCTCCGGACCGGTCATTATCGTCATTGGTTTGTGCTGCGCAGTACTTCTGTCCCTCAGGCTCCACAACCGTTCTCATGCTTAACAGGTAGCGTTTCCAGATATCGTTTGCATGTCTTCCGAAGCCAGGTTCCCCCTCACTCGTTTCTTCTTATTGGATCTAATTGCTGGTCCGCCTTTACTGGTCTCCCTCTTTCTGGTCCCAACTCCTGGCCTGGCCCACTCCATTGCCTCCACTACTGACTCCTACTGGGGCCGGATTCGTCAAAGTTACTGCAGTAACTTTAACGAAGAACCGTAAACGAAAGCTCAGATAACGTGGCTTATCGCTCACCATATCGCTTGATAAGCCGCGTTATCTGAGCTATTTGCTTACAATTCTCTGTTAAAGTTACTGCAGCAACTTTGAGATGAATCCGGCCCCTGGTTTCTTTCTGCTGGTTTCCCCGTCCAGATCCCTCCTCCAGGTTGTTCCTTTCCCTCCTGTCGCTCTCCTGGTCCACCCTAGAGGAAGCCCTTACTGCCCTTCTCCACTCCCATGCTCACGGCCTACGTCGGTGGCACGTATTCAGAATCACGACGCTTGTTGCGCGGCGTAGGGAGCCCATTTTCTGGATCCAGAAGCTCAGAAGCGCGCGCAGTCGCCGCTGTGTCGAGCATGAAGAGGCTATGCATATGGCAGATTCCTTGTTTTTTGTATGAATTCCCTTACGGCTCTCCTCTTGTTGGTTTCCCGTCCTGGTCCCTCTTCCAGGTAGATTCCTCCCTCCTCGGGATCCTCCTTATTACTCTACCCCAATTAAGTAGTCCTCCCACGCTCACGACACGACGACGGCGAGTGAACGCTCATTGTGTGACATCGGTGTCTCATCCTCTAAATCCGGTCTGACATATGAGCGTTGTGGAATGCGCCATGTGGTTGTCTGATATTTTGCATTTTATACTCGACTGATTGTGTTTCGCTTAAATGTCTGCCATAATTTCTTCACAAAGTGGCGGTTTCGATTGATTTGAGCTTTTTTAAGATTTATAACTTAAAAACGCACTACGGATTGCAAAAAGCGCACGGTAATCTAAAACATGCAGGTGCTATTTGAAAGGTTCGAACATTGCTGCTAGTGAAGCTTTTGATGATGATTGAGGCTCGTATAAAAGCGCAGGGTTACGAGGTTTCGGTGGCGTGTAAATGGTCAAGATTGCGCCATGCCACCGCCTAAAACCTTGCATTTTAGAGTCTATTGATTGTGCATGGGCTGAATGCTTGTAACAATCTTGTTACCTCTTGGCCATATTAACCTATGCAGTGCTTCTTTCAACGTTGAGAACCTGACAATAATGTGAAAGACACGCGGCATGCAAGATTATTGATTCCACAATTTGAATGTGAGCAAGAGCCGCGTTTTCCAAGGCGGATTCTGTGGACTGATGAAACAACATTCAAGCTGAATGATGAGGTTAATCGGCATAATTGCAGCTACTGGTTGCCGGAAAGCGTTAAAAGAAGTACAGTACAGGTTAATCTAACCAAGTAGTAACAAGATTGTTACAAGCATTCGGCCCATGCACAATCAAACGAGTCCGAAATGCAAGGTTTTAGGCAAGGGCATGACGCGATCTTGACTATTTATACTCCACAGAAATCTCTTCACACTGTGTTTTCATACAAGCCTCACATATCTTCAAAAGCTTCACTATCAGCAATCTAAATCTTTTCAAACAGTACCTGCATTTTTTAAGATACCCTGCATTTTTTGCGAACTGTAGTGCGTTTTTAAGTTATAGATCTTAAAAAAAGCTCAAATTAATCGGAACGACCATTTTGTGGAGAAACTGTACCAGTTATCCAAGCGAAACACAATCAATCGAGTGTAAAATACAAAATATCAGACGAGCGCATGGCGCATTCAATACCGCTCATGACCTGTATCATCTGTCGTCCCGTTGATCATCGACTTGCTCGAGCGGGGGCCAGCAGCGTCTCCATTCACCCTGTCGCATGCCAGAGGGTTTGTCCAAATGGATCATCCTCACTCGAGGGCCACGAAGAGCGTCATATCGGTCGTTCAGGGCTTTCACGAAGAAGTCCGGCAACGCGTTAGAGGAGTCCTGGTGTTCTCTTGACATTCCGCGGAATCCAGTCGGTGATGACTCTCGTCCAGCGGGTGTCTGCGAATCGCATTACGGACCACCTAATTTTCGATACCGCTCATATATCAGAAAATTCATATTTTTTTAAGCTTCAACATGAGCACTCAACTTCTTCGGTACCTTTATTGTGAGCAAAGTTATCACCTTTCAAACAGTGGATACATTTTTTTTTGAGACGCCCTCTATTGCTTTTCTTTGTCGTGCATATTTTTCATTCTCATGTCTTTTGCCGTTTTCGCTACTCTCCTGCTGTAATTAGGGATCGCGCATGTTAGTTGCAGTATTATAGCCTAGTGATTAGGTTTCGTAGAACTACTGCAAGTCTTAATTGTTTCTAGGTAGTAATTCTCGGGATGGATGTGTTGTATTGATGATTTGTATGTGCCTGGCCGTGGATCCCTACGCCGCAACCTTGCCCGTCGGTCGTCCAATAGGAGCGGGGAGGCGTGGCTTCTTCTGCCTGGCTGCCATAAAAGGCGCGGCCCGGAGAGAACGGCGTTCTTGAGTCTTGTGCGCGGTAAAGAGTTGGTGAGGTGAGTTGCGGCTCACCAGGCCGATATCCTAGTTAAGGGTTGAGAACCAATATCCTAGTTAAGGGTTGAGAACCGCGGTACCAGTGCAGACCAAAGAAATCTTGGCGCAATGTACCACGGGGGCCAACCCATAGGCTTCGACCGACTTAAGCGTAGCAGTCGGATATGGTGACATTGAATTTCCCACATTGTACGCAAACTGACGCGTACATACGTGTAATGCAGGTTGCCGCGAATTGGGCCTAGGTCAAACGGGTAACAACTCGTTCACACGTGGGCTGGCCCACTCATAGTAGCATTGCGCCGAAAACTCTTTCGTTTTTGAATGATTTAAAACTAGAGTGTAGCGGTTATTTATTGCTTAAATGTTATTGTAAATACAATCGTGGACATGCAATACCAACACGAGGAGTTCAGATTATTTTGCCGCAATTCAGTCCTTCCTTCTTCTTCATTATCGATTAAGACAGCGGAAGGATGCTTTGAGTTAGGATTTTGACCAGGTGCCGTTTCAAAAAGCGAGCTGCTCTTCTATTCCCTTATAATCAAAGCTGCTTATTACACCTACATGGTTCTACTCGTTTATAGTTCTTCTGAAAGTTAGCTTATTTCTGAAAGCTTAGCTGAACCTAGCACTTGGTTGTACTTATCGGTTTCTCACCACACTTCCGTTTGTGGGCAGGTTCGTGTCATTGACGTTGGGATTGATACCTTTCGCATTATTGAAGCATCTTAGTTGCGATGTACCTCCAGAGATTTCTCTCGCAATTGTATCGAGGTCAACTGAAACTCAAGGGATGAATTGGTACTGTACTGTTGCCGTGTGTATCATTTTCATTCTAAGACGTTTTCTCTCAAAAATTTAATCGAACACTTTTTAATCAAGGTATTTTTTAAGCAAAGCTGGTTGCGTTCCAGGAATGTTGAATGAATTTGTTGATCTCAGGTCATTTTCTCAGATTCTCGTCAGTGCAGTGGTTCTTATTCCTACTTCAACAGAAGTGCCTTAAGCAGTTTTAACCGACTTCATTGGGATTGGGCTGGTAGAGTTCGCAAAAACGGTTTACGATTAGTCAACTTCTCGTTCTGACACGTGAAGGAGGTTTCTAATCTTATTTCGAACGCCTGCTCTGTCACAGTTTCGTAACTTACTGTAGAGGCGCTAGGGGCGTTAAAGGAAGAGAAGCTGCATGTGGCCTTTGTCGTGACGCGCGACGGTCGTCCCACCGTCGATGCTCCGGCGGAAGCGGGAGAAGTCATCCATGCCCCGGCTATGAGCCTATCCGGATCCGCTGCTCACTAAAGGCCCCACACACTTTTCCGGCGGGCGGCGACAGCGATGAGTCATACCGCTCACAGTCTTGCCGGCGGAAAGCGGCAGAGGTTTCCGCCTTCTGTCCGCGCTCTTAGCGCTCCCGGCCGCAAAAGGCTAGAGCGCGGACAGTCTCTGCCGCTCCGAATTGGCGCGAAATCAGCGGCGGCGGCAATAATGATGTGAATCATCCTGCTGAGTGTGCCTGGATCGGCGATCGGCGGCACATCGGCGGCAAATTGCAACACGGCAAGATTTTCCGCCGACGGCATCCCTTTCGTTCTGCCCTATACTTAAAGGGGCTAGGGCTGCTGCGTTGCTGCAAGTGTCTGGAGGCCTTAAGGCGGAGTTTATGATTTAGACGCCTGTTGGTCTCACATTGCAAAACTACCTATATCGATAAGGAGACGCAGAATGTCGATATTGCTAGTTTTCATGATATCGCGCTAAGCGGTGATTGAAGTATGAACCCCGTCTAAAATGCATTACGCACCTACTTCAAAAGCGGTCAAACAGTGCAAGGTAGGGTGTCACCTAAATGCTGTCCAAGATTTTATATAGAAATTGTTCTACTATAGGGACATAGTGACGCAATGCAAGGAAGGGGGGGGGGGGGAGCCCATCAGTACTCAAACACAAGTACAAGGTGACGCGTCATTTCCCACGTGTAGAACGAGTTTTTACCCGTTTGGTTGGCCGTGAGCACCGTTTGGCCTGTTGGCCTGGGGCCCTCCCTCCTGTAACTTGCATTACACGTACGTACGCGTCAGTCTTGGTACTATAGCGGCTTTCACACTGCCGTTGCAGCTGGATAGCGGCTATTCTTCCCTCGCTGCGCCGCGAGCGGTCACGTCGCGGACACGTGGCAATTTCGAAAACGAGGTCAGCGCACTGAATTACAAAACTCAACCAGAATTTGCTGCCACCGTAATTCGCTGTCACCTCCAAAGATGTGTTCGCAACAATCACCAATACAAACAAAGTGCGGATCTACGGCATTTTTCTATCTTGTCGGTTACAATATGGTTGGTTTCAAAAAATGAAGGTCAGTGCACATACATATACAAACCAATTTCACGCAAAAAAGGGCAGCAACTCCGCAACTCAGGCATAGAATGGTTCTGGGCAGAATCACCAGTGCCACCTGTTGCAATGTCCCAAGGATATCGAGTTACAGGACAGTCGAAGACTTAGGCGCTGAGCTGCACTGAATTATAGAAATCAACTATAATTTGCTGGTGCCTGCCTGCCAAACCTGCCCGCTAGGATGTTGATTTGGATGTGTATGTGCACTCGACTTTATTTTTTGAAACCAACCAGAGGCCGCATTCATCAACAATTAACCCGTGGGTATGCGGGTGATAAGGGGTAGAGATAAGATAAGAGTCAGGCAGAGATAACGCAAGAGTCAGAGACGCAGGCTTCATTGTGGGTATCTCTACCCCTTATACCCGCGGGTTAGTCGTTGATGAATCCGGCCTCAGATTGTAGCGAGAAGATAGAAAAATGCCGGACAACCACACTTTGTATTGGTGGTTGTTGCCGTCTCTGCAGGTGATAATGGCTATATCACACTGGATTACGGTGGCAGCAAATTCTGGTTGAGTTCCTTAATTCATAGGTCAGCGCGGTCAGTCGATGTGGAGGACGGCCGATGGTCGGTCGGTGGCTGCTCACGGCTCCGCTTACTCTCCCTGAGCGACGAAAGTAGTTCCCACATGGGCAGCTTGGATAGCACACACCCTGGCGTCCCCTCCCTAGCCTGGTTCCGCGAGTACCCCAGCATAGCTGTGTGCACTCCCCCCGAGCGCGCACAGCTATGAAGGAAAGATTTCGCGCTCTGTCGCAAAGATGCGTGGGAATATTGCGGCTGGTGAGTGTGTGAGATGAGCGCTCGCGTAGCGAAGGAAGAATAACCGCGATCTTGCAGCTGTTGCAGCAACGAGCAACGAAAAAGGGGTTGAGTTCGATGCCTGCTGCAGCCGCAACGCGTGAGATAAGATAATGAGATAAGACCTGTGATATGCCTCCGTTGACGAGCATCAGCAACAAGAAATCATGGCGATCATTCCATGTTGCTGAGGCCCTGCAACTGTTGCGCAGCCGATGCCGGTGTTGCTGATGCGGGGTTGTGGCAACAGCAGTGTGGTAGCCCCCTCGTTGCTTTTGTTGCTCCTCTGCGTCTCTTTCTTCATCATTACGGCATCGATTGCGCAACAGCAGCAACGGTAGTGTGAAAGCCGCTTGTGTGGGAAATTCCACGTCACTATACCCGACTGTTACGCTCAAAGCTGTCGAAACCCATGGGCTGCCCCCTCCCATCATTGCGCCGGCATATTTTCTAAACCGTAATCTTTTCAGGCGCACGTGTGGTCGTTCCATCGCGAATGCTACATCAGTTGGGTTCTAATGTGTTGTTCTCTGCTTTGACTGGAAGATCACTTCCCCAATATCCACAACAGTTGATTTTTTTTACGTTGTTCGGGTATCTTTCACTAAAAATGTGCTCTGAACACTTGGCACTAGGCAAAGAGCGGTGCTGGACGAAAACGCAACCGCAGAGTGCAGTGCCGACGTGGAGAATGAGTTCTTGATGAACTTGCGAATACCACTGACCGTTTTTATGAAGCCGCGGGAGCGGAAAGATAAGCAATGAGGTTACATTGTAGATTTGGTGCTCGTATGGCAGAATCATGCTCGTAGGTTTTATATTTCAATTCCGTGCAAAACAGTATGCAGCCATTTAGAGCTGCCTTGCTGTTTCATCAGATGGTGCCTAGTTCAGTTCGCCGCAGAAATAGGCACCACCAGTGCTGTTTAAAATGTTAAATATAGGGCAAAACAAAGCGCTTTGTAAGGCTCTTTCACATGGTGGCCCCCTCCCGCGAGCCATTACGCGAGCAGAAGTTGCCGTGCCGAGAGCACACACTATCACTGCAAACGTGATGTTGTGGTTGCCGAAAATCTTTGTAAAACTGACGAATTCACCCCCGAGTGGTTACCGTATACCGATTAGCGATGGAGCGCGGAAACTGTGACAGAAAGCTGTCTGCGCCCTCTTAGCTTAGAGATCGCGCATCGGCGTCCACGTTGGCATTCGATCGATCTCTTGTGCGCCCGCGATGTTCTCCCGGCAAGCGGATCATGGTGCAGTGGGTAGTGGATCGCTTGATGCGAGGGAAGTGGGGAGTTCGGTTCCTCAGCGTTGTGGCATACTTGCATTTCAGCTGGCTACTTGGGTTTTGAGGAGCTTCGACGTGCACCCAACCTTGATGCATTTTTTGCGCATTTGTCCAGCCGTTGGCGTTTTGCCGCTCGAAGGGCGCAGAAGCCTGCTGCGGGCTCCCCCCCCCCTGAGCGTCGAAATCAGTTTCCACATGAGCAGTTTTTATAGTACCCACCCTGGAGTCCCTTCCCTAACCTGGTTCTGCTCTTCGAGCGCAGAGCCGAGATCCGCATTCCCTGGGCGACGAGAGGTTCGCGTGCGTAATGTTAGGAATGAGGGATTTCGCGCTCCATCGTCAACGCGCACCTAAATGATACGGTAACCATTCGGGGGTGTGTTCGTCAGGACCGTGCTTGTGAAAATCTTCACTGAATTATAAAACTCAACCAGAATTTTCTGCCACCGTAATCCAGTATGATATAGCCACTATCACCTCCAAGGATGTGTTCGCAACAACCACCAATACAAAGTGCGGTTGTACGGCATTTTCCTGGTGATATGGTTGGTTTCAAAAAATAAAGACCAGTGCACATACATATACAAACCAATTCCACGCAAAAAGGTAGCAAGGACAGCAACTCCGCAACTCATGGATGTAACGGCTCTGGGTAGGATCACCAATGCCACCTGCTGCAATGCCTCAAGGATGTGGAGTTACAGGAAAGTCGAAGACTTAGGCACTGAGCTGCACTCAGTTGTAGAAATCTACTAGAATTTTCTGGTGCCTGCCTGCCAAACCTGCCCACTAGGATGCTGGTTTGGATAAGTTGCACTCGACTTTATTTTTTGAAACCAACCACATTGTAGCCGACATGATAGGAAAATGGCGGACAACCGCACTTTGTATTGGTGGTTGTTGCCGTCTTTGCAGGTGATAATGGCTATATCACACTGGATTACTGTGGCAGCAAATTCTGGTTGAGTTTCATAATTCATAAAAATCTTCAGCTTCTTTCTGCGTCCTGCCTGCAATTCTGGAGAGTCCGTCCCCATTTTCTCACTGAATTATAAAACTCAACCAGAATTCGCAGCCACCGTAATCCAGTGTGATATAGCTATTATCACCTCCAAAGATGTGATTGCAACAACCACCAATACAAAGTGCGGTTCTACGGCATTCTCCTATCTTGTCGGCTCAATATGTTGGTTTCAAAAAATAAAGGCCAGTGCACATACATATACAAACCAATTTCAGACAAAAAAGTATAGCAACTCCGCAACTCAGGCATAAAATGGCTCTGGGTAGGAGAGTGGATCTATGGGGACTAAAAGCAGATCGGAATACATTTTTTGCGTTAGGGCGTAACCTTGGCATTCGAGCACGTCGTACGCTCTATTTAAGCGTGGTGGTAAATCAAATGCTTAACATCGAACCATATTTGTTCATCCATAAACAGCAACTGAACAGATATGTATAAATTGATTTGAGCATTTGATTTACCACCACGCTCTATTTAAGCGTGGTGGTAAATCAAATGCTTAACATCGAACCATATTTGTTCATCCATAAACAGCAACTGAACAGATATGTATAAATCACAGTCCAATATTTCAATTTTCACATGGTGCATATGAATATGCTTTATTAACGTCTTTCACAGCGAGGAGCAGGCTACTCTACCCCTCGAGAATTTTGAGTATTGAAAATTAATATTGAAGGCGGTAATCGTGCTCCATACGTTTGTTTTGTAACAATACCTCTCCGCACTACCGGTATAGGATCGCTACTTGTTTTTAGGTGTTTCGTTGTTGCTGATGAATTAATTGAATCGCTATTAACTACTGCGAACGTTATGTTACTGGTGATAGCTAAGTTCTGTTAATGCATGGGTGTACGTCAAGTTCATTATCTGAAGTATCAATGAGCTGCCATTCAAATTGCCTCTATTCGGAAGCGAGGCGGCTCAAATAGGGTCGGGGGAGGGGGTCACGACTGTGAGAAGGAAGCGCCGATCCTTCATTATCGATCGAATGCCCACGTGGTCGCTGACGCAGCTAACGTGTGCATTCGCGTCTAACAAGTGTGCTCTTGCACCCATTGCGCTCTCTCACGTCACGCGTCTATTCCGATCTGCTTCTAGTTCTTTTAGCAATTCCCCTGGGTAGGATCACCAGGGACACCTGTTGTAATGTCCCAAGGATGCGGCGTTACAGGAAAATTGAAGACAGGCGTTGAGTTGCACTGAATTATAGAAATCAACTAGAATTTGCTGGTGCCTTCCTGCCAAACCTGCCCATTAGGATGCTGGTTTGAATAAGTATGTGCATTGGCTTGCCTTTATTTTTTGAAACCAACCATATTGTAGCCGACAAGATAGGAAAATGTCGGACAACGCACTTTGTATTGGTGATTGTTGCCGTCTTTGGAGGTGAAAATGGCTATATCACACTGGATTACGGTGGCAGCAAATTCTGGTTAGGTTCTATAATTCATACATTTTCTCCCTTACGATCTTGCCGATTTGTCGAAAAAGGTCTATATATTGCCACAGATCTAGGCCTGCTTTCGCTTGAACACATCTGACAGAATATTGGGAAGAGATACGGGCGCAACACGTGGACGGGGAGGCAGTCCTTGGCTTCGACCGCCTTGAGCGTAGCGGTCGGGTTTGGTGACGTGGAATTTCCCCCATTGTACGCGTACGTACGTGTAATGCAAGTTGCACCGAGAGGGGCCTAGGTCAAACAGGTAAAAACCCGTAACTTTTTCGAGTACTGATGGACTGCCCCCTCGTCCACTAGTTGCGCCGAGATACGTTGTGCACCCCGCCTATATGCTTGCCTCGAGTATTTAACTAGTGTATGGGAATTGTAAGGGGATGAAGTAGTGTAGGGAGATGGGGCTACGGTAGAAGAGAGGGATAGCCAATCCACGGGAGATTGATTAGGCCACCCAGTAACGCCTAGCCTTGTTTCACCCGACGCCATTGGGCCTCATTAAAAATACCCGTGCGGGAGTTTGCCCACTGGCCATCGGGACCCCCATTAAGCTACCACTTAGAGCCCCCGCAACCCAGGGAGTACAGAGAACGCCCTCTCGGGAAGACAGTGGTGTGTGGGCTCGGTGGTGCTCGGCCGTCAGGCTGATACCTGCCCTCTTTAATTTTGGTGTCGTTGCACATAACATTTATGCCTGAAATTATAATAAACTAGTGCGACCGGGACGCCACCCAGTAACGCCTAGCCTTGTCTTACCCGACGCCATTGGGCCCCATTAAAAATACCCGTGCGGGAGTTTGCCCACTGGCTATCGGGACCTCCTTTAAGCCACCACTTAGAGCCCCCGCAACTCAGGGAGTACAGAGAACGCCCTCTCGGGAAGACAGTGGTGTGTGGGCTCGGTGGTGCTCGGCCGTCAGGCTGACATCTGCTCTTTTTACTTTTGGTGTCGTTGCACATAACATTTATGTCTTAAATTATAATAAACTAATGTGAGGACTGAGCGTTTTGTTCGTAAACTTATACTACTGCATAAAATGAAATGGAACAATAGGTAATAACACCGGGCGTTCAACCGCTACACTGTCGAACACAGTGGGCGCTAGGAGTTATTATACTAGGCTTGATGCTTGCACGTCAAGTTTGGGCCATAGGCCTGTTATACTCCCGCGGGAGCATCCGCGGACGGGCGGGAATCGCGCTGGGATCCCTAAGCTGGCCAATTCTTGCGACCCGCCACGCCCGCTGTCCGCGGATCGCCGCCGACAGACGGCGACAGGGTTGTTATACTTCCCGCCCGCAGGACGGCTGTCATCCAGCGGAGACGGGCGCCTAAAACGCGCTCCAATGCCGCCCCAGGACGACGACGACTGTCCGCGATGCACCTTCCGTCCGCGGACGTCCCGCGGATGCTCCCGCGGGAGTACATATAACATAGGCCATAGGCTAATTAGCATCCTGGCGTTGCGAAGCAGCACCTCCTTTCCGTCAATAGGAAAGGTACGACATACTTCAGTTTCAGGTGCCGCCGGGACTCTGACCACTCACCTCTCTCCCAACTGGGAACGATCAGCAACGACAGAACAACGGCCCAAAGGCCAGTCATGACAAGACGCTCGACTGAAGAGTGGTTGTTTGTTGCCAGCGGTGAGGAATGAACCTCACCCGTGAAAGGTATCATCTTTTATACGGCTACTTGTGCGTTTGTATCACTTACCTTATCACTTCCTACCCTTCACTCACCCATGCCTGTAATTCCAGGCAGTATGGAAAACCTGGGGCCGGATTCATCAACGACTTACAGTAATGTAACAGAGAAAATACAACCGAAATCCCTGATAGCGCGACTTATCAAGCGATATGATGAGTGATATAAGCCGCGCTATCACGGATTTCGGCTGTAATTTCTCTGTTAATTTGCGGTAAGTCGTTGATGAATCCGGCCACTGATTGGCGTCAAATGCTGGTTAGGCGAGAAAGCGCTTTTCTTCCCAATAAGCGATAAACGCCTGTCATAAACGCTAAATAAAGCAGCTTCAAGAGGAGGATAACATATGACAACCAGAAAAGAAAAAGGAAAAGAAAAGGCGGCGCGATGAGCACAAGTGAGTTGCCTTCTACAGGACAAGTAATCGATTATTGCAAAAGCTATATTAGCATAACATGAAGCTATTAACTATTATTTTTACAAATAATGAGAATTTTATGAAATTTCAAACAAATTCACTTGATGGGTGAATGAGTTAAAAGTAAAAAAAATGGATTTATCCTAGTCGGGGAGGGGGCCCATATCTAAAAATCATCTAAGAAATCGACATGGGACTTAACGAACGGCTCCTGGAAAATACGAGGACCTAAATTTAAAAAAATCCCGACAAAAAAAGAAAAAATTGCATTTGTTATCGCCGCGGCTGTAAGCAACCAAAGTTGTGGGCCTTCCTCACCATGTTAGATCCTGATTATAACATGTCAGGCGGCGGTCAGCACGCGGCATGCCTCCATTGCGTCGCTCTTTGCCCGCCGGAACGGTTGCAAGGACCACGGCGTTTTTTTGTTCGTTCGTTGATTTTTTTCTTTTATGCTCTTTCATGTCCTTCAGGAACCTCTCGGTAAGTCCCATGTCGATTTGTCAGATAATTTTTGAGATATGTGCACTCCCCCGACTAGGATAGATCCGTCGGACATCTTTTGTAAGTAAGCCAAGTAATATTTGCCTATGAGAGAATTCGTGCTAAGAACCTACTTGCGCACGGTGCCTTGAGGAGAAAAATGATTGCAAAAATGATTCAAATGGGCCTTTCGGCTAGATACCAATCCCAAGAAAAAGACTGAGCTGTTTAAATTAACACAGCGCTGACTACGACGTATTTTGTGCACATTAGAAAACGTAGAGGTATTGGTTGGTACCTCTAGGTTTTCTAATGTGCACAAAATATCCTCGAAGTAAAAGTTATGTCCAGAATTTTATGGCCATTCAAGCGGTTTGGGCATTTTTCTTGGGGTACCGTGCATATGTGAGCTTTTAGTACAACAATTTTTTGTGAGAAATCGGTGATCGTGACCTCGACAGCCCTACTCACCAGCGCCCCAAATATCCCCCTGAGCGATATTTGGACGAATTTTTTCTCAACCTCTGTAGCCGTGAAAGTACAATGGTGGCGTAATTATTTCTTCGCCAAGACTTTTTGATTCTCCCAGCTGTGCTCATCTACCCATAGGCCCATGAGTCCTGCAACAAAAAATTGTCGCTAACTTCGGTTAGGGCCTATGGTATAGTCCCGCGGAAGTACTCGCGGAACGCGAATAATCTTATCAGGACCCAACGCGCGCCCAATAGCCGCAGTCCGCTACACTCATTTTCCGCGGATCGTCGGCGGCGGTCGGTGGACGGGCTGGTAAAGTTCCCGTTCGCGAGACGACCCCGCCTACTGACAACTTCCCGCAGTGCAATGCACCACGGGAAGCTGTCGGTTGGCGTTATCAAAAAGGTATCAAAATTAAACGTGCTCCAATTCGAAAGCGACCGATTCCATGAACTTGGAACGTTATTAGTTTACGAAGTGATAAAGCGCTTCATCGCAGTTATCATTCAGTGTCGGCCGCCGACCGTACTGGGACCGGATTAATCAAAGTTACTGCAGTAACTTTAACGGAGAATTGTAAACAAAAGCTCAGATAACGCGGTTTATCAAGCGAGATGGTGAGCGATAAGCCGCGTTATCTGAGCTTTTCGCTTACAATTCTCCGTTAAAGTTACTGCGGAAACTTTGATGAATCCGGCCCCTGGTCGGCAACCGCTTTCCGCGGTGCACCTTCCGTCCGCGGACGTCCATAGGCCTAGGAAGGATGAAAAAGAACACAATTCGATCCGCATTTTACTCATTTCTTAGCAAACAAACTGCCATAGAATCATTCAATACGACCTCCTTTCGCGTTTACCACAGCCCTCAAACGGTCGGAGTAGCTGTCCACGGCGCGTCGCAGAACCTCTTGAGGAATCCCGTTCCAGAGTTTCTTCAAATAGTACTCCAGACTTGCCACGTTACAATGTCGTGCAGAGCAGCATTTCTCCTCTAGAACGACCCATACACAGTCATCCACGTTGAGATCTGGGGAATTTGCTGGCCATTCCTATGTAGGTATGAAATTGGGTAGATGGAGCCGGCGCTAATCCTGTGCCCTTTTCGCGTTAAGTACCGGAGCCCTATCTTGCTGGAACGTCCATTTCGTCTGTGGGAATGAGCTCAAGGAATTCAGGATATCCTCCAGGTAGCTTTCCGCATTTTTACTGCAAAACCAATGGTGTGCTGCCGCTTGCTGACACACCTGACCAAACCATCAGGCTGGTTAAATGCTATGCGAGGCCATTCTCCCAATGTAGACGGCTTCCTTAGAACTGCGTGCAAGTATCCTCATGTTTTGGTGGTTGTACGTCTGCTCAACGGTGACTAATTTCTCATCTGGGAAGACTGTCTAGAGGTACTCGTCGCGAGCGACGCGCTCCAGTGGCGCAATACTTTTTTCCTCCCATACACCTTTCGCTGGTTGCTGAGCCCCTGTCTTTTTTTGTATTAGTACGACCGAAAGTGCACATTGTTCCTGACCAGTCCTTACGTGGTGGTGCGGGAGACGTAAAGATCTTTCCCCAATCTCCTTATGCTCCTCGCTGGATTGCTTATAACTCGCAATCTATCAGTGTTCTTCAGTCGTTGCGTAGTAGCACTCACCGAGCGTCCAGTCCTAGGAAGATCTTGAATAGTTTCACGCTCGATCAAACGATAAACCGGTGAGCGATTGATCCCCAAAATTTTTGCAATATCCGAAGTTGTGGGTCCCGATTTGAACAGGGCGAGGATTCGGCCTCTTTTCAAACGCGCATTCACCATTCTCTACAAATAGGATGTGTATTTTTGAAAACCATAAGAGATATGCTAGAAGGGGTGCACTAAAGAATGGCTAACCCTTGGTTCAAAAAAGTTAATATCTTTCCAGGCAACGAGAGCGCGAAACTTGTTGTAGGACTTATGGGCCACTCTGGATTGGGATTCTTTTTGGGATCCTTGTTAGATACGTTAGAAAAGTAAAAAAATTGACTTAATTCGTGCGCTTTCTGTTTTCTACAGCCATTTATTGAACCACCGTGCATCAAAAGCAGCTTCTTTGTAATGTCCGTACACATTGTCGTTGTAAGCTGCAGTAGCGTTACTTTTGACCGAAATGATGAGATGCTCCGTTTCAGCACAGTTCTTCAAGATGTTGCAACAGGAACGTCTCGAACGGAAGAAGCCGGCCGGACCGGAGCGAGCACTCATGTGGAATGGATCGGCCGACGATGACCGGGGACCGACATCCATCAATCACGAATCTACAGAACAAACTGGACGAGCTGTAGTAGTCCCAGTCTTGTTTCGTTGCCAGTCAACTGTTCGCTGTTGATTTTCTTGTGGATAAATATTTTATTAGGCATGACCAAGTATCCTCTGAATTCAGAATAAAATTCGTCAGTACTGCTTAAAAATTTGGCAATTCTAGTGAAAAAACAAGCAGCCACGTTCTCTAAACAATAACTCTCGATTAATGTTACTTCGTTTTTACTAGACTTTTTGAAAAACTCTTCAAGAAGAGGATTGTGCAACATTATGAGTAGTATAAAATCATTACCGCTAATCAACCGACCAAACACAAAATTCGCGATATCGGTTCGCAGATCAACAGATCGTGACCTGCCAGTGTGATATTCGTGATCTACACCCCTAATTACATCCTACGCAAAGTTTGGGCGCGATCCGAGACGACGACCGAACACGAAATTCGCGACATCGGTTCTGCAGATCAACAGATCGTGACCTGCCAGTGTGATATTCGTGACCTACACCCCTAATAACGTCAGTACGCAAAGTTTGGGCGCGATCCGAAACGACGACCGAACATGAAATTCGCGATATCGGTTCCGCAGATCAACAGACCGTGACCTGCCAGTGTGATATTTGTGATCTACACCCCTATTTACGTCCGTACGCAAAGTTTGGGCGCGATCCGAGACGACGACCGAACACGAAATTCGCGACATCGGTTCTGCAGATCAACAGATCGTGACCTGCCAGTGTGATATTCGTGATCTACACCCCTAATTACGTCCGTACGCAAAGTTTGGGCGCGATCCGAGACGACGACTGAACACGAAATTCGCGATATCGGTTCGCAGATCAACAGATCGTGACCTGCCAGTGTGATATTCGTGATCTACACCCCTAATTACATCCTACGCAAAGTTTGGGCGCGATCCGAGACGACGACCGAACACGAAATTCGCGACATCGGTTCTGCAGATCAACAGATCGTGACCTGCCAGTGTGATATTCGTGATCTACACCCCTAATAACGTCAGTACGCAAAGTTTGGGCGCGATCCGAAACGACGACCGAACATGAAATTCGCGATATCGGTTCCGCAGATCAACAGACCGTGACCTGCCAGTGTGATATTTGTGATCTACACCCCTATTTACGTCCGTACGCAAAGTTTGGGCGCGATCCGAGACGACGACCGAACACGAAATTCGCGACATCGGTTCTGCAGATCAACAGACCGTGACCTGCCAGTGTGATATTCGTGATCTACACCCCTAATTACATCCGCACGCAAAGTTTGGGCGCGATCCGAAACGACGACCGGACGCGAAATTCGCGACATCGATTTTGCAGATCAACAGATCGTGACCAGCCAGTGTGATATTCGTGATCTGCACCCCTAATTACATCCGTACGCAAAGTTTGGGCGCGATCCGAGACGACGACCGAACACGAAATTCGCGACATCGGTTCGCAGATCAACAGATCGCGGCCTGCCAGTGTGATATTCGTGATCTGCACCCCTAATTACATCCGTACGCAAAGTTTGGGCGCGATCCGAGACGACGACCGAACACGAAATTCGCGATATCGGTTCGCAGATCAACAGATCGCGGCCTGCCAGTGTGATATTCGTGATCTGCACCCCTAATTACATCCGTACGCAAAGTTTGGGCGCGATCCGAGACGACGACCGAACACGAAATTCGCGATATCGGTTCGCAGATCAACAGATCGCGGCCTGCCAGTGTGATATTCGTGATCTGCACCCCTAATTACATCCGTACGCAAAGTTTGGGCGCGATCCGAGACGACGACCGAACACGAAATTCGCGACATCGGTTCTGCAGGTCAACAGATCGTGACCTGCCAGTGTGATATTCGTGATCTACACCCCTAATTACATCCGTACGCAAAGTTTGGGCGCGATCCGAGACGACGACCGAACACGAAATTCGCGATATCGGTTCCGCAGATCAACAGACCGTGACCTGCCAGTGTGATATTCGTGATCTACACCCCTATTTACGTCCGTACGCAAAGTTTGGGCGCGATCCGAGACGACGACCGAACACGAAATTCGCGATATCGGTTCGCAGATCAACAGATCGTGACCTGCCAGTGTGATATTCGTGATCTACACCCCTAATTACATCCGTACGCAAAGTTTGGGCGCGATCCGAGACGACGACCGAACACGAAATTCGCGATATCGGTTCCGCAGATCAACAGACCGTGACCTGCCAGTGTGATATTCGTGATCTACACCCCTAATTACATCCGTACGCAAAGTTTGGGCGCGATCCGAGACGACGACCGAACACGAAATTCGCGACATCGATTTTGCAGATCAACAGATCGTGACCTGCCAGTGTGATATTCGTGATCAACACCCCTAATTACGTCCGTACGCAAAGTTTGGGCGCGATCCGAGACGACGACCGAACACGAAATTCGCGACATCGGTTCTGCAGATCAACAGACCGTGACCTGCCAGTGTGATATTTGTGATCTACACCCCTATTTACGTCCGTACGCAAAGTTTGGGCGCGATCCGAGACGACGACCGAACACGAAATTCGCGACATCGGTTCTGCAGATCAACAGATCGTGACCTGCCAGTGTGATATTCGTGATCTACACCCCTAATTACATCCGCACGCAAAGTTTGGGCGCGATCCGAAACGACGACCGGACGCGAAATTCGCGACATCGATTTTGCAGATCAACAGATCGTGACCAGCCAGTGTGATATTCGTGATCTACACCCCTATTTACATCCGTACGCAAAGTTTGGGCGCGATCCGAGACGTCGACCGGACGCGAAATTCGCGACATCGATTTTGCAGATCAACAGATCGCGGCCTGCCAGTGTGATATTCGTGATCTGCACCCCTAATTAAATCCGTACGCAAAGTTTGGGCGCGATCCGAGACGACGACCGGGCGCGAAATTCGCGACATCGGTTCTGCAGATCAACAGATCGTGACCTGCCAGTGTGATATTCGTGATCTACACCCCTATTTACATCCGTACGCAAAGTTTGAGCGCGATCCGAGACGTCGACCGGACGCGAAATTCGCGACACCGATTTTGCAGATCAACAGATCGCGGCCTGCCAGTGTGATATTCGTGATCTGCACCCCTAATTACATCCGTACGCAAAGTTTGGGCGCGATCCAAGACGTCGACCGGACGCGAAATTCGCGACATCGATTTTGCAGATCAACAGATCGTGACCTGCCAGTGTGATATTCGTGATCAACACCCCTAATTACGTCCGTACGCAAAGTTTGGGCGCGATCCGAGACGACGACCGAACACGAAATTCGCGACATCGGTTCTGCAGATCAACAGACCGTGACCTGCCAGTGTGATATTTGTGATCTACACCCCTATTTACGTCCGTACGCAAAGTTTGGGCGCGATCCGAGACGACGACCGAACACGAAATTCGCGACATCGGTTCTGCAGATCAACAGATCGTGACCTGCCAGTGTGATATTCGTGATCTACACCCCTAATTACATCCGCACGCAAAGTTTGGGCGCGATCCGAAACGACGACCGGACGCGAAATTCGCGACATCGATTTTGCAGATCAACAGATCGTGACCAGCCAGTGTGATATTCGTGATCTACACCCCTATTTACATCCGTACGCAAAGTTTGGGCGCGATCCGAGACGTCGACCGGACGCGAAATTCGCGACATCGATTTTGCAGATCAACAGATCGCGGCCTGCCAGTGTGATATTCGTGATCTGCACCCCTAATTAAATCCGTACGCAAAGTTTGGGCGCGATCCGAGACGACGACCGGGCGCGAAATTCGCGACATCGGTTCTGCAGATCAACAGATCGTGACCTGCCAGTGTGATATTCGTGATCTACACCCCTATTTACATCCGTACGCAAAGTTTGAGCGCGATCCGAGACGTCGACCGGACGCGAAATTCGCGACACCGATTTTGCAGATCAACAGATCGCGGCCTGCCAGTGTGATATTCGTGATCTGCACCCCTAATTACATCCGTACGCAAAGTTTGGGCGCGATCCGAGACGTCGACCGGACGCGAAATTCGCGACATCGATTCTGCAGATCAACAGATCGCGGCCTGCCAGTGTGATATTCGTGATCTGCACCCCTAATTACATCCGTACGCAAAGTTTGGGCGCGATCCGAGACGACGACCGAACACGAAATTCGCGACATCGGTTCTGCAGGTCAACAGATCGTGACCTGCCAGTGTGATATTCGTGATCTACACCCCTAATTACATCCTACGCAAAGTTTGGGCGCGATCCGAGACGACGACCGAACACGAAATTCGCGACATCGGTTCTGCAGATCAACAGATCGTGACCTGCCAGTGTGATATTCGTGATCTACACCCCTAATAACGTCAGTACGCAAAGTTTGGGCGCGATCCGAAACGACGACCGAACATGAAATTCGCGATATCGGTTCCGCAGATCAACAGACCGTGACCTGCCAGTGTGATATTTGTGATCTACACCCCTATTTACGTCCGTACGCAAAGTTTGGGCGCGATCCGAGACGACGACCGAACACGAAATTCGCGACATCGGTTCTGCAGATCAACAGACCGTGACCTGCCAGTGTGATATTCGTGATCTACACCCCTAATTACATCCGCACGCAAAGTTTGGGCGCGATCCGAAACGACGACCGGACGCGAAATTCGCGACATCGATTTTGCAGATCAACAGATCGTGACCAGCCAGTGTGATATTCGTGATCTGCACCCCTAATTACATCCGTACGCAAAGTTTGGGCGCGATCCGAGACGACGACCGAACACGAAATTCGCGACATCGGTTCGCAGATCAACAGATCGCGGCCTGCCAGTGTGATATTCGTGATCTGCACCCCTAATTACATCCGTACGCAAAGTTTGGGCGCGATCCGAGACGACGACCGAACACGAAATTCGCGATATCGGTTCGCAGATCAACAGATCGCGGCCTGCCAGTGTGATATTCGTGATCTGCACCCCTAATTACATCCGTACGCAAAGTTTGGGCGCGATCCGAGACGACGACCGAACACGAAATTCGCGATATCGGTTCGCAGATCAACAGATCGCGGCCTGCCAGTGTGATATTCGTGATCTGCACCCCTAATTACATCCGTACGCAAAGTTTGGGCGCGATCCGAGACGACGACCGAACACGAAATTCGCGACATCGGTTCTGCAGGTCAACAGATCGTGACCTGCCAGTGTGATATTCGTGATCTACACCCCTAATTACATCCGTACGCAAAGTTTGGGCGCGATCCGAGACGACGACCGAACACGAAATTCGCGATATCGGTTCCGCAGATCAACAGACCGTGACCTGCCAGTGTGATATTCGTGATCTACACCCCTATTTACGTCCGTACGCAAAGTTTGGGCGCGATCCGAGACGACGACCGAACACGAAATTCGCGATATCGGTTCGCAGATCAACAGATCGTGACCTGCCAGTGTGATATTCGTGATCTACACCCCTAATTACATCCGTACGCAAAGTTTGGGCGCGATCCGAGACGACGACCGAACACGAAATTCGCGATATCGGTTCCGCAGATCAACAGACCGTGACCTGCCAGTGTGATATTCGTGATCTACACCCCTAATTACATCCGTACGCAAAGTTTGGGCGCGATCCGAGACGACGACCGAACACGAAATTCGCGACATCGATTTTGCAGATCAACAGATCGTGACCTGCCAGTGTGATATTCGTGATCAACACCCCTAATTACGTCCGTACGCAAAGTTTGGGCGCGATCCGAGACGACGACCGAACACGAAATTCGCGACATCGGTTCTGCAGATCAACAGACCGTGACCTGCCAGTGTGATATTTGTGATCTACACCCCTATTTACGTCCGTACGCAAAGTTTGGGCGCGATCCGAGACGACGACCGAACACGAAATTCGCGACATCGGTTCTGCAGATCAACAGATCGTGACCTGCCAGTGTGATATTCGTGATCTACACCCCTAATTACATCCGCACGCAAAGTTTGGGCGCGATCCGAAACGACGACCGGACGCGAAATTCGCGACATCGATTTTGCAGATCAACAGATCGTGACCAGCCAGTGTGATATTCGTGATCTACACCCCTATTTACATCCGTACGCAAAGTTTGGGCGCGATCCGAGACGTCGACCGGACGCGAAATTCGCGACATCGATTTTGCAGATCAACAGATCGCGGCCTGCCAGTGTGATATTCGTGATCTGCACCCCTAATTAAATCCGTACGCAAAGTTTGGGCGCGATCCGAGACGACGACCGGGCGCGAAATTCGCGACATCGGTTCTGCAGATCAACAGATCGTGACCTGCCAGTGTGATATTCGTGATCTACACCCCTATTTACATCCGTACGCAAAGTTTGAGCGCGATCCGAGACGTCGACCGGACGCGAAATTCGCGACACCGATTTTGCAGATCAACAGATCGCGGCCTGCCAGTGTGATATTCGTGATCTGCACCCCTAATTACATCCGTACGCAAAGTTTGGGCGCGATCCAAGACGTCGACCGGACGCGAAATTCGCGACATCGATTTTGCAGATCAACAGATCGTGACCTGCCAGTGTGATATTCGTGATCAACACCCCTAATTACGTCCGTACGCAAAGTTTGGGCGCGATCCGAGACGACGACCGAACACGAAATTCGCGACATCGGTTCTGCAGATCAACAGACCGTGACCTGCCAGTGTGATATTTGTGATCTACACCCCTATTTACGTCCGTACGCAAAGTTTGGGCGCGATCCGAGACGACGACCGAACACGAAATTCGCGACATCGGTTCTGCAGATCAACAGATCGTGACCTGCCAGTGTGATATTCGTGATCTACACCCCTAATTACATCCGCACGCAAAGTTTGGGCGCGATCCGAAACGACGACCGGACGCGAAATTCGCGACATCGATTTTGCAGATCAACAGATCGTGACCAGCCAGTGTGATATTCGTGATCTACACCCCTATTTACATCCGTACGCAAAGTTTGGGCGCGATCCGAGACGTCGACCGGACGCGAAATTCGCGACATCGATTTTGCAGATCAACAGATCGCGGCCTGCCAGTGTGATATTCGTGATCTGCACCCCTAATTAAATCCGTACGCAAAGTTTGGGCGCGATCCGAGACGACGACCGGGCGCGAAATTCGCGACATCGGTTCTGCAGATCAACAGATCGTGACCTGCCAGTGTGATATTCGTGATCTACACCCCTATTTACATCCGTACGCAAAGTTTGAGCGCGATCCGAGACGTCGACCGGACGCGAAATTCGCGACACCGATTTTGCAGATCAACAGATCGCGGCCTGCCAGTGTGATATTCGTGATCTGCACCCCTAATTACATCCGTACGCAAAGTTTGGGCGCGATCCGAGACGTCGACCGGACGCGAAATTCGCGACATCGATTCTGCAGATCAACAGATCGCGGCCTGCCAGTGTGATATTCGTGATCTGCACCCCTAATTACATCCGTACGCAAAGTTTGGGCGCGATCCGAGACGACGACCGAACACGAAATTCGCGACATCGGTTCTGCAGGTCAACAGATCGTGACCTGCCAGTGTGATATTCGTGATCTACACCCCTAATTACATCCGTACGCAAAGTTTGGGCGCGATCCGAGACGACGACCGAACACGAAATTCGCGATATCGGTTCCGCAGATCAACAGACCGTGACCTGCCAGTGTGATATTCGTGATCTACACCCCTATTTACGTCCGTACGCAAAGTTTGGGCGCGATCCGAGACGACGACCGAACACGAAATTCGCGATATCGGTTCGCAGATCAACAGATCGTGACCTGCCAGTGTGATATTCGTGATCTACACCCCTAATTACATCCGTACGCAAAGTTTGGGCGCGATCCGAGACGACGACCGAACACGAAATTCGCGATATCGGTTCCGCAGATCAACAGACCGTGACCTGCCAGTGTGATATTCGTGATCTACACCCCTAATTACATCCGTACGCAAAGTTTGGGCGCGATCCGAGACGACGACCGAACACGAAATTCGCGACATCGATTTTGCAGATCAACAGATCGTGACCTGCCAGTGTGATATTCGTGATCAACACCCCTAATTACGTCCGTACGCAAAGTTTGGGCGCGATCCGAGACGACGACCGAACACGAAATTCGCGACATCGGTTCTGCAGATCAACAGACCGTGACCTGCCAGTGTGATATTTGTGATCTACACCCCTATTTACGTCCGTACGCAAAGTTTAGGCGCGATCCGAGACGACGACCGAACACGAAATTCGCGACATCGGTTCTGCAGATCAACAGATCGTGACCTGCCAGTGTGATATTCGTGATCTACACCCCTAATTACATCCGCACGCAAAGTTTGGGCGCGATCCGAAACGACGACCGGACGCGAAATTCGCGACATCGATTTTGCAGATCAACAGATCGTGACCAGCCAGTGTGATATTCGTGATCTACACCCCTATTTACATCCGTACGCAAAGTTTGGGCGCGATCCGAGACGTCGACCGGACGCGAAATTCGCGACATCGATTTTGCAGATCAACAGATCGCGGCCTGCCAGTGTGATATTCGTGATCTGCACCCCTAATTACATCCGTACGCAAAGTTTGGGCGCGATCCGAGACGACGACCGGGCGCGAAATTCGCGACATCGGTTCTGCAGATCAACAGATCGTGACCTGCCAGTGTGATATTCGTGATCTACACCCCTATTTACATCCGTACGCAAAGTTTGAGCGCGATCCGAGACGTCGACCGGACGCGAAATTCGCGACACCGATTTTGCAGATCAACAGATCGCGGCCTGCCAGTGTGATATTCGTGATCTGCACCCCTAATTACATCCGTACGCAAAGTTTGGGCGCGATCCGAGACGTCGACCGGACGCGAAATTCGCGACATCGATTCTGCAGATCAACAGATCGCGGCCTGCCAGTGTGATATTCGTGATCTGCACCCCTAATTACATCCGTACGCAAAGTTTGGGCGCGATCCGAGACGACGACCGGACGCGAAATTCGCGACATCGATTTTGCAGATCAACAGATCGCGGCCTGCCAGTGTGATATTCGTGATCTACACCCCTAATTACATCCGCATGCAAAGTTTGGGCGCGATCCGAAACGACGACCGGACGCGAAATTCGCGATATCGGTTCCGCAGATCAACAGACCGTGACCTGCCAGTGTGATATTCGTGATCTACACCCCTAATTACATCCGTACGCAAAGTTTGGGCGCGATCCGAGACGACGACCGAACACGAAATTCGCGACATCGATTTTGCAGATCAACAGATCGTGACCTGCCAGTGTGATATTCGTGATCAACACCCCTAATTACGTCCGTACGCAAAGTTTGGGCGCGATCCGAGACGACGACCGAACACGAAATTCGCGACATCGGTTCTGCAGATCAACAGACCGTGACCTGCCAGTGTGATATTTGTGATCTACACCCCTATTTACGTCCGTACGCAAAGTTTGGGCGCGATCCGAGACGACGACCGAACACGAAATTCGCGACATCGGTTCTGCAGATCAACAGATCGTGACCTGCCAGTGTGATATTCGTGATCTACACCCCTAATTACATCCGCACGCAAAGTTTGGGCGCGATCCGAAACGACGACCGGACGCGAAATTCGCGACATCGATTTTGCAGATCAACAGATCGTGACCAGCCAGTGTGATATTCGTGATCTACACCCCTATTTACATCCGTACGCAAAGTTTGGGCGCGATCCGAGACGTCGACCGGACGCGAAATTCGCGACATCGATTTTGCAGATCAACAGATCGCGGCCTGCCAGTGTGATATTCGTGATCTGCACCCCTAATTACATCCGTACGCAAAGTTTGGGCGCGATCCGAGACGACGACCGGGCGCGAAATTCGCGACATCGGTTCTGCAGATCAACAGATCGTGACCTGCCAGTGTGATATTTGTGATCTACACCCCTATTTACATCCGTACGCAAAGTTTGAGCGCGATCCGAGACGTCGACCGGACGCGAAATTCGCGACACCGATTTTGCAGATCAACAGATCGCGGCCTGCCAGTGTGATATTCGTGATCTGCACCCCTAATTACATCCGTACGCAAAGTTTGGGCGCGATCCGAGACGTCGACCGGACGCGAAATTCGCGACATCGATTCTGCAGATCAACAGATCGCGGCCTGCCAGTGTGATATTCGTGATCTGCACCCCTAATTACATCCGTACGCAAAGTTTGGGCGCGATCCGAGACGACGACCGGACGCGAAATTCGCGACATCGATTTTGCAGATCAACAGATCGCGGCCTGCCAGTGTGATATTCGTGATCTGCACCCCTATTTACATCCGTACGCAAAGTTTGGGCGCGACCCGAGGCGACGACCGAACACGAAATTCGCGACATCGGTTCGCAGATCAACAGATCGTGACCTGCCAGTGTGATATTCGTGATCTACACCCCTAATTACATCCGCACGCAAAGTTTGGGCGCGATCCGAAACGACGACCGGACGCGAAATTCGCGACATCGATTTTGCAGATCAACAGATCGTGACCAGCCAGTGTGATATTCGTGATCTACACCCCTATTTACATCCGTACGCAAAGTTTGGGCGCGATCCGAGACGACGACCGGGCGCGAAATTCGCGACATCGGTTCTGCAGATCAACAGATCGTGACCTGCCAGTGTGATATTCGTGATCTACACCCCTATTTACATCCGTACGCAAAGTTTGAGCGCGATCCGAGACGTCGACCGGACGCGAAATTCGCGACACCGATTTTGCAGATCAACAGATCGTGACCAGCCAGTGTGATATTCGTGATCTACACCCCTAATTACATCCGTACGCAAAGTTTGGGCGCGATCCGAGACGTCGACCGGACGCGAAATTCGCGACATCGATTCTGCAGATCAACAGATCGCGGCCTGCCAGTGTGATATTCGTGATCTGCACCCCTAATTACATCCGTACGCAAAGTTTGGGCGCGATCCGAGACGACGACCGGACGCGAAATTCGCGACATCGATTTTGCAGATCAACAGATCGCGGCCTGCCAGTGTGATATTCGTGATCTGCACCCCTATTTACATCCGTACGCAAAGTTTGGGCGCGACCCGAGGCGACGACCGAACACGAAATTCGCGACATCGGTTCGCAGATCAACAGATCGTGACCTGCCAGTGTGATATTCGTGATCTACACCCCTAATTACATCCGCATGCAAAGTTTGGGCGCGATCCGAAACGACGACCGGACGCGAAATTCGCGACATCGATTTTGCAGATCAACAGATCGTGACCAGCCAGTGTGATATTCGTGATCTACACCCCTATTTACATCCGTACGCAAAGTTTGGGCGCGATCCGAGACGACGACCGAACACGAAATTCGCGATATCGGTTCGCAGATCAACAGATCGTGACCTGCCAGTGTGATATTCGTGATCTACACCCCTAATTACATCCGCATGCAAAGTTTGGGCGCGATCCGAAACGACGACCGGACGCGAAATTCGCGACACCGATTTTGCAGATCAACAGATCGTGACCAGCCAGTGTGATATTCGTGATCTACACCCCTAATTACATCCGTACGCAAAGTTTGGGCGCGATCCGAGACGACGACCGAACACGAAATTCGCGACATCGGTTCTGCAGATCAACAGACCGTGACCTGCCAGTGTGATATTTGTGATCTACACCCCTATTTACGTCCGTACGCAAAGTTTGGGCGCGATCCGAGACGACGACCGAACACGAAATTCGCGACATCGGTTCTGCAGATCAACAGATCGTGACCTGCCAGTGTGATATTCGTGATCTACACCCCTAATTACATCCGCACGCAAAGTTTGGGCGCGATCCGAAACGACGACCGGACGCGAAATTCGCGACATCGATTTTGCAGATCAACAGATCGTGACCAGCCAGTGTGATATTCGTGATCTACACCCCTATTTACATCCGTACGCAAAGTTTGGGCGCGATCCGAGACGTCGACCGGACGCGAAATTCGCGACATCGATTTTGCAGATCAACAGATCGCGGCCTGCCAGTGTGATATTCGTGATCTGCACCCCTAATTACATCCGTACGCAAAGTTTGGGCGCGATCCGAGACGACGACCGGGCGCGAAATTCGCGACATCGGTTCTGCAGATCAACAGATCGTGACCTGCCAGTGTGATATTCGTGATCTACACCCCTATTTACATCCGTACGCAAAGTTTGAGCGCGATCCGAGACGTCGACCGGACGCGAAATTCGCGACACCGATTTTGCAGATCAACAGATCGCGGCCTGCCAGTGTGATATTCGTGATCTGCACCCCTAATTACATCCGTACGCAAAGTTTGGGCGCGATCCGAGACGTCGACCGGACGCGAAATTCGCGACATCGATTCTGCAGATCAACAGATCGCGGCCTGCCAGTGTGATATTCGTGATCTACACCCCTAATTACATCCGCACGCAAAGTTTGGGCGCGATCCGAAACGACGACCGGACGCGAAATTCGCGACATCGATTTTGCAGATCAACAGATCGTGACCAGCCAGTGTGATATTCGTGATCTACACCCCTATTTACATCCGTACGCAAAGTTTGGGCGCGATCCGAGACGACGACCGGGCGCGAAATTCGCGACATCGGTTCTGCAGATCAACAGATCGTGACCTGCCAGTGTGATATTCGTGATCTACACCCCTATTTACATCCGTACGCAAAGTTTGAGCGCGATCCGAGACGTCGACCGGACGCGAAATTCGCGACACCGATTTTGCAGATCAACAGATCGCGGCCTGCCAGTGTGATATTCGTGATCTGCACCCCTAATTACATCCGTACGCAAAGTTTGGGCGCGATCCGAGACGTCGACCGGACGCGAAATTCGCGACATCGATTCTGCAGATCAACAGATCGCGGCCTGCCAGTGTGATATTCGTGATCTGCACCCCTAATTACATCCGTACGCAAAGTTTGGGCGCGATCCGAGACGACGACCGGACGCGAAATTCGCGACATCGATTTTGCAGATCAACAGATCGCGGCCTGCCAGTGTGATATTCGTGATCTGCACCCCTATTTACATCCGTACGCAAAGTTTGGGCGCGACCCGAGGCGACGACCGAACACGAAATTCGCGATATCGGTTCCGCAGATCAACAGACCGTGACCTGCCAGTGTGATATTCGTGATCTACACCCCTAATTACATCCGTACGCAAAGTTTGGGCGCGATCCGAGACGACGACCGAACACGAAATTCGCGACATCGGTTCGCAGATCAACAGATCGTGACCTGCCAGTGTGATATTCGTGATCTACACCCCTAATTACATCCGCACGCAAAGTTTGGGCGCGATCCGAAACGACGACCGGACGCGAAATTCGCGACATCGATTTTGCAGATCAACAGATCGTGACCAGCCAGTGTGATATTCGTGATCTACACCCCTATTTACATCCGTACGCAAAGTTTGGGCGCGATCCGAGACGTCGACTGGACGCGAAATTCGCGACATCGATTCTGCAGATCAACAGATCGCGGCCTGCCAGTGTGATATTCGTGATCTGCACCCCAATTTACATCCGTACGCAAAGTTTGGGCGCGATCCGAGGCGACGACCGAACACGAAGTTCGCGACATCGGTTCGCAGATCAACAGATCGTGACCTGCCAGTGTGATATTCGTGATCTACACCCCTAATTACATCCGTACGCAAAGTTTGGGCGCGATCCGAGACGACGACCGGACGCGAAATTCGCGACATCGATTTTGCAGATCAACAGATCGCGGCCTGCCAGTGTGATATTCGTGATCTGCACCCCTATTTACATCCGTACGCAAAGTTTGAGCGCGATCCGAGACGTCGACCGGACGCGAAATTCGCGACACCGATTTTGCAGATCAACAGATCGCGGCCTGCCAGTGTGATATTCGTGATCTGCACCCCTAATTACATCCGTACGCAAAGTTTGGGCGCGATCCGAGACGTCGACCGGGCGCGAAATTCGCGACATCGGTTCTGCAGATCAACAGATCGTGACCTGCCAGTGTGATATTCGTGATCTACACCCCTATTTACATCCGTACGCAAAGTTTGAGCGCGATCCGAGACGTCGACCGGACGCGAAATTCGCGACACCGATTCTGCAGATCAACAGACCGAGACCTGCCAGTGTGATATTTGTGATCTACACCCCTATTTACGTCCGTACGCAAAGTTTGAGCGCGATCCGAGACGTCGACCGGACGCGAAATTCGCGACACCGATTTTGCAGATCAACAGATCGCGGCCTGCCAGTGTGATATTCGTGATCTGCACCCCTAATTACATCCGTACGCAAAGTTTGGGCGCGATCCGAGACGTCGACCGGACGCGAAATTCGCGACATCGATTCTGCAGATCAACAGATCGCGGCCTGCCAGTGTGATATTCGTGATCTGCACCCCTAATTACATCCGTACGCAAAGTTTGGGCGCGATCCGAGACGACGACCGGACGCGAAATTCGCGACATCGATTTTGCAGATCAACAGATCGCGGCCTGCCAGTGTGATATTCGTGATCTGCACCCCTATTTACATCCGTACGCAAAGTTTGGGCGCGACCCGAGGCGACGACCGAACACGAAATTCGCGATATCGGTTCCGCAGATCAACAGACCGTGACCTGCCAGTGTGATATTCGTGATCTACACCCCTAATTACATCCGTACGCAAAGTTTGGGCGCGATCCGAGACGACGACCGAACACGAAATTCGCGACATCGGTTCGCAGATCAACAGATCGTGACCTGCCAGTGTGATATTCGTGATCTACACCCCTAATTACATCCGCACGCAAAGTTTGGGCGCGATCCGAAACGACGACCGGACGCGAAATTCGCGACATCGATTTTGCAGATCAACAGATCGTGACCAGCCAGTGTGATATTCGTGATCTACACCCCTATTTACATCCGTACGCAAAGTTTGGGCGCGATCCGAGACGTCGACTGGACGCGAAATTCGCGACATCGATTCTGCAGATCAACAGATCGCGGCCTGCCAGTGTGATATTCGTGATCTGCACCCCAATTTACATCCGTACGCAAAGTTTGGGCGCGATCCGAGGCGACGACCGAACACGAAGTTCGCGACATCGGTTCGCAGATCAACAGATCGTGACCTGCCAGTGTGATATTCGTGATCTACACCCCTAATTACATCCGTACGCAAAGTTTGGGCGCGATCCGAGACGACGACCGGACGCGAAATTCGCGACATCGATTTTGCAGATCAACAGATCGCGGCCTGCCAGTGTGATATTCGTGATCTGCACCCCTATTTACATCCGTACGCAAAGTTTGGGCGCGATCCGAGGCGACGACCGAACACGAAGTTCGCGACATCGGTTCGCAGATCAACAGATCGTGACCTGCCAGTGTGATATTCGTGATCTACACCCCTAATTACATCCGTACGCAAAGTTTGGGCGCGATCCGAGACGACGACCGAACACGAAATTCGCGATATCGGTTCCGCAGATCAACAGACCGTGACCTGCCAGTGTGATATTCGTGATCTACACCCCTAATTACATCCGTACGCAAAGTTTGGGCGCGATCCGAGACGACGACCGAACACGAAATTCGCGACATCGGTTCTGCAGATCAACAGACCGTGACCTGCCAGTGTGATATTTGTGATCTACACCCCTATTTACGTCCGTACGCAAAGTTTGGGCGCGATCCGAGACGACGACCGAACGCGAAATTCGCGACATCGGTTCTGCAGATCAACAGATCGTGACCTGCCAGTGTGATATTCGTGATCTACACCCCTAATTACATCCGTACGCAAAGTTTGGGCGCGATCCGAGACGACGACCGGACGCGAAATTCGCGACATCGATTTTGCAGATCAACAGATCGCGGCCTGCCAGTGTGATATTCGTGATCTGCACCCCTATTTACATCCGTACGCAAAGTTTGGGCGCGATCCGAGGCGACGACCGAACACGAAGTTCGCGACATCGGTTCGCAGATCAACAGATCGTGACCTGCCAGTGTGATATTCGTGATCTACACCCCTAATTACATCCGTACGCAAAGTTTGGGCGCGATCCGAGACGACGACCGAACACGAAATTCGCGATATCGGTTCCGCAGATCAACAGACCGTGACCTGCCAGTGTGATATTCGTGATCTACACCCCTAATTACATCCGTACGCAAAGTTTGGGCGCGATCCGAGACGACGACCGAACACGAAATTCGCGACATCGGTTCTGCAGATCAACAGACCGAGACCTGCCAGTGTGATATTTGTGATCTACACCCCTATTTACGTCCGTACGCAAAGTTTGGGCGCGATCCGAGACGACGACCGAACGCGAAATTCGCGACATCGGTTCTGCAGATCAACAGATCGTGACCTGCCAGTGTGATATTCGTGATCTACACCCCTAATTACATCCGTACGCAAAGTTTGGGCGCGATCCGAGACGACGACCGAACACGAAATTCGCGACATCGGTTCTGCAGATCAACAGACCGTGACCTGCCAGTGTGATATTTGTGATCTACACCCCTATTTACGTCCGTACGCAAAGTTTGGGCGCGATCCGAGACGACGACCGAACACGAAATTCGCGACATCGGTTCTGCAGATCAACAGATCGTGACCTGCCAGTGTGATATTCGTGATCTGCACCCCTATTTACATCCGTACGCAAAGTTTGGGCGCGACCCGAGGCGACGACCGAACACGAAATTCGCGACATCGGTTCGCAGATCAACAGATCGTGACCTGCCAGTGTGATATTCGTGATCTACACCCCTAATTACATCCGCACGCAAAGTTTGGGCGCGATCCGAAACGACGACCGGACGCGAAATTCGCGACATCGATTTTGCAGATCAACAGATCGTGACCAGCCAGTGTGATATTCGTGATCTACACCCCTATTTACATCCGTACGCAAAGTTTGGGCGCGATCCGAGACGTCGACCGGACGCGAAATTCGCGACATCGATTTTGCAGATCAACAGACCGTGACCTGCCAGTGTGATATTTGTGATCTACACCCCTATTTACGTCCGTACGCAAAGTTTGGGCGCGATCCGAGACGACGACCGAACACGAAATTCGCGACATCGGTTCTGCAGATCAACAGATCGTGACCTGCCAGTGTGATATTCGTGATCTGCACCCCTATTTACATCCGTACGCAAAGTTTGGGCGCGACCCGAGGCGACGACCGAACACGAAATTCGCGACATCGGTTCGCAGATCAACAGATCGTGACCTGCCAGTGTGATATTCGTGATCTACACCCCTAATTACATCCGCACGCAAAGTTTGGGCGCGATCCGAAACGACGACCGGACGCGAAATTCGCGACATCGATTTTGCAGATCAACAGATCGTGACCAGCCAGTGTGATATTCGTGATCTACACCCCTATTTACATCCGTACGCAAAGTTTGGGCGCGATCCGAGACGTCGACCGGACGCGAAATTCGCGACATCGATTTTGCAGATCAACAGATCGCGGCCTGCCAGTGTGATATTCGTGATCTGCACCCCTAATTACATCCGTACGCAAAGTTTGGGCGCGATCCGAGACGTCGACCGGACGCGAAATTCGCGACACCGATTTTGCAGATCAACAGATCGCGGCCTGCCAGTGTGATATTCGTGATCTGCACCCCTAATTACATCCGTACGCAAAGTTTGGGCGCGATCCGAGACGTCGACTGGACGCGAAATTCGCGACATCGATTCTGCAGATCAACAGATCGCGGCCTGCCAGTGTGATATTCGTGATCTGCACCCCTAATTACATCCGTACGCAAAGTTTGGGCGCGATCCGAGACGACGACCGGACGCGAAATTCGCGACATCGATTTTGCAGATCAACAGATCGCGGCCTGCCAGTGTGATATTCGTGATCTGCACCCCTATTTACATCCGTACGCAAAGTTTGGGCGCGATCCGAGGCGACGACCGAACACGAAGTTCGCGACATCGGTTCGCAGATCAACAGATCGTGACCTGCCAGTGTGATATTCGTGATCTACACCCCTAATTACATCCGTACGCAAAGTTTGGGCGCGATCCGAGACGACGACCGAACACGAAATTCGCGATATCGGTTCCGCAGATCAACAGACCGTGACCTGCCAGTGTGATATTCGTGATCTACACCCTTAATTACATCCGTACGCAAAGTTTGGGCGCGATCCGAGACGACGACCGAACACGAAATTCGCGACATCGGTTCTGCAGATCAACAGACCGAGACCTGCCAGTGTGATATTTGTGATCTACACCCCTATTTACGTCCGTACGCAAAGTTTGGGCGCGATCCGAGACGACGACCGAACGCGAAATTCGCGACATCGGTTCTGCAGATCAACAGATCGTGACCTGCCAGTGTGATATTCGTGATCTACACCCCTAATTACATCCGTACGCAAAGTTTGGGCGCGATCCGAGACGACGACCGAACACGAAATTCGCGACATCGGTTCTGCAGATCAACAGACCGTGACCTGCCAGTGTGATATTTGTGATCTACACCCCTATTTACGTCCGTACGCAAAGTTTGGGCGCGATCCGAGACGACGACCGAACACGAAATTCGCGACATCGGTTCTGCAGATCAACAGATCGTGACCTGCCAGTGTGATATTCGTGATCTACACCCCTAATTACATCCGCACGCAAAGTTTGGGCGCGATCCGAGACGACGACCGAACACGAAATTCGCGACATCGGTTCTGCAGATCAACAGATCGTGACCTGCCAGTGTGATATTCGTGATCTACACCCCTAATTACATCCGCACGCAAAGTTTGGGCGCGATCCGAAACGACGACCGGACGCGAAATTCGCGACATCGATTTTGCAGATCAACAGATCGTGACCAGCCAGTGTGATATTCGTGATCTGCACCCCTAATTACATCCGTACGCAAAGTTTGGGCGCGATCCGAGACGACGACCGGACGCGAAATTCGCGACATCGATTTTGCAGATCAACAGATCGCGGCCTGCCAGTGTGATATTCGTGATCTGCACCCCTATTTACATCCGTACGCAAAGTTTGGGCGCGATCCGAGGCGACGACCGAACACGAAGTTCGCGACATCGGTTCGCAGATCAACAGATCGTGACCTGCCAGTGTGATATTCGTGATCTACACCCCTAATTACATCCGTACGCAAAGTTTGGGCGCGATCCGAGACGACGACCGAACACGAAATTCGCGATATCGGTTCCGCAGATCAACAGACCGTGACCTGCCAGTGTGATATTCGTGATCTACACCCTTAATTACATCCGTACGCAAAGTTTGGGCGCGATCCGAGACGACGACCGAACACGAAATTCGCGACATCGGTTCTGCAGATCAACAGACCGAGACCTGCCAGTGTGATATTTGTGATCTACACCCCTATTTACGTCCGTACGCAAAGTTTGGGCGCGATCCGAGACGACGACCGAACGCGAAATTCGCGACATCGGTTCTGCAGATCAACAGATCGTGACCTGCCAGTGTGATATTCGTGATCTACACCCCTAATTACATCCGTACGCAAAGTTTGGGCGCGATCCGAGACGACGACCGAACACGAAATTCGCGACATCGGTTCTGCAGATCAACAGACCGTGACCTGCCAGTGTGATATTTGTGATCTACACCCCTATTTACGTCCGTACGCAAAGTTTGGGCGCGATCCGAGACGACGACCGAACACGAAATTCGCGACATCGGTTCTGCAGATCAACAGATCGTGACCTGCCAGTGTGATATTCGTGATCTACACCCCTAATTACATCCGCACGCAAAGTTTGGGCGCGATCCGAGACGACGACCGAACACGAAATTCGCGACATCGGTTCTGCAGATCAACAGATCGTGACCTGCCAGTGTGATATTCGTGATCTACACCCCTAATTACATCCGCACGCAAAGTTTGGGCGCGATCCGAAACGACGACCGGACGCGAAATTCGCGACATCGATTTTGCAGATCAACAGATCGTGACCAGCCAGTGTGATATTCGTGATCAACACCCCTAATTACGTCCGTACGCAAAGTTTGGGCGCGATCCGAGACGACGACCGAACACGAAATTCGCGACATCGGTTCTGCAGATCAACAGACCGTGACCTGCCAGTGTGATATTTGTGATCTACACCCCTATTTACGTCCGTACCCAAAGTTTGGGCGCGATCCGAGACGACGACCGAACACGAAATTCGCGACATCGGTTCTGCAGATCAACAGATCGTGACCAGCCAGTGTGATATTCGTGATCTACACCCCTAATTACATCCGCACGCAAAGTTTGGGCGCGATCCGAAACGACGACCGGACGCGAAATTCGCGACATCGATTTTGCAGATCAACAGATCGCGGCCTGCCAGTGTGATATTCGTGATCTGCACCCCTATTTACATCCGTACGCAAAGTTTGGGCGCGATCCGAGACGACGACCGAACACGAAATTCGCGACATCGGTTCTGCAGATCAACAGACCGTGACCTGCCAGTGTGATATTCGTGATCTACACCCCTAATTACATCCGTACGCAAAGTTTGGGCGCGATCCGAGACGACGACCGAACACGAAATTCGCGATATCGGTTCCGCAGATCAACAGACCGTGACCTGCCAGTGTGATATTCGTGATCTACACCCCTAATTACATCCGTACGCAAAGTTTGGGCGCGATCCGAGACGACGACCGAACACGAAATTCGCGATATCGGTTCCGCAGATCAACAGACCGTGACCTGCCAGTGTGATATTCGTGATCTACACCCCTAATTACATCCGTACGCAAAGTTTGGGCGCGATCCGAGACGACGACCGAACACGAAATTCGCGACATCGGTTCTGCAGATCAACAGACCGAGACCTGCCAGTGTGATATTTGTGATCTACACCCCTATTTACGTCCGTACGCAAAGTTTGGGCGCGATCCGAGACGACGACCGAACGCGAAATTCGCGACATCGGTTCTGCAGATCAACAGATCGTGACCTGCCAGTGTGATATTCGTGATCTACACCCCTAATTACATCCGTACGCAAAGTTTGGGCGCGATCCGAGACGACGACCGAACACGAAATTCGCGACATCGGTTCTGCAGATCAACAGACCGTGACCTGCCAGTGTGATATTTGTGATCTACACCCCTATTTACGTCCGTACGCAAAGTTTGGGCGCGATCCGAGACGACGACCGAACACGAAATTCGCGACATCGGTTCTGCAGATCAACAGATCGTGACCTGCCAGTGTGATATTCGTGATCTACACCCCTAATTACATCCGCACGCAAAGTTTGGGCGCGATCCGAGACGACGACCGAACACGAAATTCGCGACATCGGTTCTGCAGATCAACAGATCGTGACCTGCCAGTGTGATATTCGTGATCTACACCCCTAATTACATCCGCACGCAAAGTTTGGGCGCGATCCGAAACGACGACCGGACGCGAAATTCGCGACATCGATTTTGCAGATCAACAGATCGTGACCAGCCAGTGTGATATTCGTGATCAACACCCCTAATTACGTCCGTACGCAAAGTTTGGGCGCGATCCGAGACGACGACCGAACACGAAATTCGCGACATCGGTTCTGCAGATCAACAGACCGTGACCTGCCAGTGTGATATTTGTGATCTACACCCCTATTTACGTCCGTACCCAAAGTTTGGGCGCGATCCGAGACGACGACCGAACACGAAATTCGCGACATCGGTTCTGCAGATCAACAGATCGTGACCAGCCAGTGTGATATTCGTGATCTACACCCCTAATTACATCCGCACGCAAAGTTTGGGCGCGATCCGAAACGACGACCGGACGCGAAATTCGCGACATCGATTTTGCAGATCAACAGATCGCGGCCTGCCAGTGTGATATTCGTGATCTGCACCCCTATTTACATCCGTACGCAAAGTTTGGGCGCGATCCGAGGCGACGACCGAACACGAAGTTCGCGACATCGGTTCGCAGATCAACAGATCGTGACCTGCCAGTGTGATATTCGTGATCTACACCCCTAATTACATCCGTACGCAAAGTTTGGGCGCGATCCGAGACGACGACCGAACACGAAATTCGCGATATCGGTTCCGCAGATCAACAGACCGTGACCTGCCAGTGTGATATTCGTGATCTACACCCCTAATTACATCCGTTCGCAAAGTTTGGGCGCGATCCGAGACGACGACCGAACACGAAATTCGCGATATCGGTTCGCAGATCAACAGATCGTGACCTGCCAGTGTGATATTCGTGATCTACACTGCTAATTACATCCGTACGCAAAGTTTGGGCGCGATCCGAGACGACGACCGAACACGAAATTCGCGATATCGGTTCCGCAGATCAACAGACCGTGACCTGCCAGTGTGATATTCGTGATCTACACCCCTAATTACATCCGTACGCAAAGTTTGGGCGCGATCCGAGACGACGACCGTACACGAAATTCGCGATATCGGTTCCGCAGATCAACAGACCGTGACCAGCCAGTGTGATATTCGTGATCAACACCCCTAATTACGTCCGTACGCAAAGTTTGGGCGCGATCCGAGACGACGACCGAACACGAAATTCGCGACATCGGTTCTGCAGATCAACAGACCGTGACCTGCCAGTGTGATATTTGTGATCTACACCCCTATTTACGTCCGTACGCAAAGTTTGGGCGCGATCCGAGACGACGACCGAACACGAAATTCGCGACATCGGTTCTGCAGATCAACAGATCGTGACCTGCCAGTGTGATATTCGTGATCTACACCCCTAATTACATCCGCACGCAAAGTTTGGGCGCGATCCGAAACGACGACCGGACGCGAAATTCGCGACATCGATTTTGCAGATCAACAGATCGTGACCTGCCAGTGTGATATTCGTGATCAACACCCCTAATTACGTCCGTACGCAAAGTTTGGGCGCGATCCGAGACGACGACCGAACACGAAATTCGCGACATCGGTTCTGCAGATCAACAGACCGTGACCTGCCAGTGTGATATTTGTGATCTACACCCCTATTTACGTCCGTACGCAAAGTTTGGGCGCGATCCGAGACGACGACCGAACACGAAATTCGCGACATCGGTTCTGCAGATCAACAGATCGTGACCTGCCAGTGTGATATTCGTGATCTACACCCCTAATTACATCCGCACGCAAAGTTTGGGCGCGATCCGAAACGACGACCGGACGCGAAATTCGCGACATCGATTTTGCAGATCAACAGATCGTGACCAGCCAGTGTGATATTCGTGATCTACACCCCTATTTACATCCGTACGCAAAGTTTGGGCGCGATCCGAGACGTCGACCGGACGCGAAATTCGCGACATCGATTTTGCAGATCAACAGATCGCGGATTGCCAGTGTGATATTCGTGATCTGCACCCCTAATTACATCCGTACGCAAAGTTTGGGCGCGATCCGAGACGACGACCGGACGCGAAATTCGCGACACCGATTTTGCAGATCAACAGATCGCGGCCTGCCAGTGTGATATTCGTGATCTGCACCCCTAATTACATCCGTACGCAAAGTTTGGGCGCGATCCGAGACGTCGACTGGACGCGAAATTCGCGACATCGATTCTGCAGATCAACAGATCGCGGCCTGCCAGTGTGATATTCGTGATCTGCACCCCTAATTACATCCGTACGCAAAGTTTGGGCGCGATCCGAGACGACGACCGGACGCGAAATTCGCGACATCGATTTTGCAGATCAACAGATCGCGGCCTGCCAGTGTGATATTCATGATCTGCACCCCTATTTACATCCGTACGCAAAGTTTGGGCGCGATCCGAGGCGACGACCGAACACGAAATTCGCGATATCGGTTCCGCAGATCAACAGACCGTGACCTGCCAGTGTGATATTCGTGATCTACACCCCTAATTACATCCGTACGCAAAGTTTGGGCGCGATCCGAGACGACGACCGAACACGAAATTCGCGACATCGGTTCTGCAGATCAACAGACCGTGACCTGCCAGTGTGATATTTGTGATCTACACCCCTATTTACGTCCGTACGCAAAGTTTGGGCGCGATCCGAGACGACGACCGAACGCGAAATTCGCGACATCGGTTCTGCAGATCAACAGATCGTGACCTGCCAGTGTGATATTCGTGATCTACACCCCTAATTACATCCGTACGCAAAGTTTGGGCGCGATCCGAGACGACGACCGAACACGAAATTCGCGACATCGGTTCTGCAGATCAACAGACCGTGACCTGCCAGTGTGATATTTGTGATCTACACCCCTATTTACGTCCGTACGCAAAGTTTGGGCGCGATCCGAGACGACGACCGAACACGAAATTCGCGACATCGGTTCTGCAGATCAACAGATCGTGACCTGCCAGTGTGATATTCGTGATCTACACCCCTAATTACATCCGCACGCAAAGTTTGGGCGCGATCCGAAACGACGACCGGACGCGAAATTCGCGACATCGATTTTGCAGATCAACAGATCGTGACCTGCCAGTGTGATATTTGTGATCTACACCCCTATTTACGTCCGTACCCAAAGTTTGGGCGCGATCCGAGACGACGACCGAACACGAAATTCGCGATATCGGTTCGCAGATCAACAGACCGTGACCTGCCAGTGTGATATTTGTGATCTACACCCCTATTTACGTCCGTACGCAAAGTTTGGGCGCGATCCGAGACGACGACCGAACACGAAATTCGCGACATCGGTTCTGCAGATCAACAGATCGTGACCTGCCAGTGTGATATTCGTGATCTACACCCCTAATTACATCCGCACGCAAAGTTTGGGCGCGATCCGAGACGACGACCGAACACGAAATTCGCGACATCGGTTCTGCAGATCAACAGATCGTGACCTGCCAGTGTGATATTCGTGATCTACACCCCTAATTACATCCGCACGCAAAGTTTGGGCGCGATCCGAAACGACGACCGGACGCGAAATTCGCGACATCGATTTTGCAGATCAACAGATCGTGACCAGCCAGTGTGATATTCGTGATCAACACCCCTAATTACGTCCGTACGCAAAGTTTGGGCGCGATCCGAGACGACGACCGAACACGAAATTCGCGACATCGGTTCTGCAGATCAACAGACCGTGACCTGCCAGTGTGATATTTGTGATCTACACCCCTATTTACGTCCGTACCCAAAGTTTGGGCGCGATCCGAGACGACGACCGAACACGAAATTCGCGACATCGGTTCTGCAGATCAACAGATCGTGACCAGCCAGTGTGATATTCGTGATCTACACCCCTAATTACATCCGCACGCAAAGTTTGGGCGCGATCCGAAACGACGACCGGACGCGAAATTCGCGACATCGATTTTGCAGATCAACAGATCGCGGCCTGCCAGTGTGATATTCGTGATCTGCACCCCTATTTACATCCGTACGCAAAGTTTGGGCGCGATCCGAGGCGACGACCGAACACGAAGTTCGCGACATCGGTTCGCAGATCAACAGATCGTGACCTGCCAGTGTGATATTCGTGATCTACACCCCTAATTACATCCGTACGCAAAGTTTGGGCGCGATCCGAGACGACGACCGAACACGAAATTCGCGATATCGGTTCCGCAGATCAACAGACCGTGACCTGCCAGTGTGATATTCGTGATCTACACCCCTAATTACATCCGTTCGCAAAGTTTGGGCGCGATCCGAGACGACGACCGAACACGAAATTCGCGATATCGGTTCGCAGATCAACAGATCGTGACCTGCCAGTGTGATATTCGTGATCTACACTGCTAATTACATCCGTACGCAAAGTTTGGGCGCGATCCGAGACGACGACCGAACACGAAATTCGCGATATCGGTTCCGCAGATCAACAGACCGTGACCTGCCAGTGTGATATTCGTGATCTACACCCCTAATTACATCCGTACGCAAAGTTTGGGCGCGATCCGAGACGACGACCGTACACGAAATTCGCGATATCGGTTCCGCAGATCAACAGACCGTGACCAGCCAGTGTGATATTCGTGATCAACACCCCTAATTACGTCCGTACGCAAAGTTTGGGCGCGATCCGAGACGACGACCGAACACGAAATTCGCGACATCGGTTCTGCAGATCAACAGACCGTGACCTGCCAGTGTGATATTTGTGATCTACACCCCTATTTACGTCCGTACGCAAAGTTTGGGCGCGATCCGAGACGACGACCGAACACGAAATTCGCGACATCGGTTCTGCAGATCAACAGATCGTGACCTGCCAGTGTGATATTCGTGATCTACACCCCTAATTACATCCGCACGCAAAGTTTGGGCGCGATCCGAAACGACGACCGGACGCGAAATTCGCGACATCGATTTTGCAGATCAACAGATCGTGACCTGCCAGTGTGATATTCGTGATCAACACCCCTAATTACGTCCGTACGCAAAGTTTGGGCGCGATCCGAGACGACGACCGAACACGAAATTCGCGACATCGGTTCTGCAGATCAACAGACCGTGACCTGCCAGTGTGATATTTGTGATCTACACCCCTATTTACGTCCGTACGCAAAGTTTGGGCGCGATCCGAGACGACGACCGAACACGAAATTCGCGACATCGGTTCTGCAGATCAACAGATCGTGACCTGCCAGTGTGATATTCGTGATCTACACCCCTAATTACATCCGCACGCAAAGTTTGGGCGCGATCCGAAACGACGACCGGACGCGAAATTCGCGACATCGATTTTGCAGATCAACAGATCGTGACCAGCCAGTGTGATATTCGTGATCTACACCCCTATTTACATCCGTACGCAAAGTTTGGGCGCGATCCGAGACGTCGACCGGACGCGAAATTCGCGACATCGATTTTGCAGATCAACAGATCGCGGATTGCCAGTGTGATATTCGTGATCTGCACCCCTAATTACATCCGTACGCAAAGTTTGGGCGCGATCCGAGACGACGACCGGACGCGAAATTCGCGACACCGATTTTGCAGATCAACAGATCGCGGCCTGCCAGTGTGATATTCGTGATCTGCACCCCTAATTACATCCGTACGCAAAGTTTGGGCGCGATCCGAGACGTCGACTGGACGCGAAATTCGCGACATCGATTCTGCAGATCAACAGATCGCGGCCTGCCAGTGTGATATTCGTGATCTGCACCCCTAATTACATCCGTACGCAAAGTTTGGGCGCGATCCGAGACGACGACCGGACGCGAAATTCGCGACATCGATTTTGCAGATCAACAGATCGCGGCCTGCCAGTGTGATATTCATGATCTGCACCCCTATTTACATCCGTACGCAAAGTTTGGGCGCGATCCGAGGCGACGACCGAACACGAAATTCGCGATATCGGTTCCGCAGATCAACAGACCGTGACCTGCCAGTGTGATATTCGTGATCTACACCCCTAATTACATCCGTACGCAAAGTTTGGGCGCGATCCGAGACGACGACCGAACACGAAATTCGCGACATCGGTTCTGCAGATCAACAGACCGTGACCTGCCAGTGTGATATTTGTGATCTACACCCCTATTTACGTCCGTACGCAAAGTTTGGGCGCGATCCGAGACGACGACCGAACGCGAAATTCGCGACATCGGTTCTGCAGATCAACAGATCGTGACCTGCCAGTGTGATATTCGTGATCTACACCCCTAATTACATCCGTACGCAAAGTTTGGGCGCGATCCGAGACGACGACCGAACACGAAATTCGCGACATCGGTTCTGCAGATCAACAGACCGTGACCTGCCAGTGTGATATTTGTGATCTACACCCCTATTTACGTCCGTACGCAAAGTTTGGGCGCGATCCGAGACGACGACCGAACACGAAATTCGCGACATCGGTTCTGCAGATCAACAGATCGTGACCTGCCAGTGTGATATTCGTGATCTACACCCCTAATTACATCCGCACGCAAAGTTTGGGCGCGATCCGAAACGACGACCGGACGCGAAATTCGCGACATCGATTTTGCAGATCAACAGATCGTGACCTGCCAGTGTGATATTCGTGATCAACACCCCTAATTACGTCCGTACGCAAAGTTTGGGCGCGATCCGAGACGACGACCGAACACGAAATTCGCGACATCGGTTCTGCAGATCAACAGACCGTGACCTGCCAGTGTGATATTTGTGATCTACACCCCTATTTACGTCCGTACCCAAAGTTTGGGCGCGATCCGAGACGACGACCGAACACGAAATTCGCGACATCGGTTCTGCAGATCAACAGATCGTGACCAGCCAGTGTGATATTCGTGATCTACACCCCTAATTACATCCGCACGCAAAGTTTGGGCGCGATCCGAAACGACGACCGGACGCGAAATTCGCGACATCGATTTTGCAGATCAACAGATCGCGGCCTGCCAGTGTGATATTCGTGATCTGCACCCCTATTTACATCCGTACGCAAAGTTTGGGCGCGATCCGAGGCGACGACCGAACACGAAGTTCGCGACATCGGTTCGCAGATCAACAGATCGTGACCTGCCAGTGTGATATTCGTGATCTACACCCCTAATTACATCCGTACGCAAAGTTTGGGCGCGATCCGAGACGACGACCGAACACGAAATTCGCGATATCGGTTCCGCAGATCAACAGACCGTGACCTGCCAGTGTGATATTCGTGATCTACACCCCTAATTACATCCGTACGCAAAGTTTGGGCGCGATCCGAGACGACGACCGAACACGAAATTCGCGATATCGGTTCGCAGATCAACAGATCGTGACCTGCCAGTGTGATATTCGTGATCTACACCCCTAATTACATCCGTACGCAAAGTTTGGGCGCGATCCGAGACGACGACCGAACACGAAATTCGCGATATCGGTTCCGCAGATCAACAGACCGTGACCTGCCAGTGTGATATTCGTGATCTACACCCCTAATTACATCCGTACGCAAAGTTTGGGCGCGATCCGAGACGACGACCGTACACGAAATTCGCGATATCGGTTCCGCAGATCAACAGACCGTGACCAGCCAGTGTGATATTCGTGATCAACACCCCTAATTACGTCCGTACGCAAAGTTTGGGCGCGATCCGAGACGACGACCGAACACGAAATTCGCGACATCGGTTCTGCAGATCAACAGACCGTGACCTGCCAGTGTGATATTTGTGATCTACACCCCTATTTACGTCCGTACGCAAAGTTTGGGCGCGATCCGAGACGACGACCGAACACGAAATTCGCGACATCGGTTCTGCAGATCAACAGATCGTGACCTGCCAGTGTGATATTCGTGATCTACACCCCTAATTACATCCGCACGCAAAGTTTGGGCGCGATCCGAAACGACGACCGGACGCGAAATTCGCGACATCGATTTTGCAGATCAACAGATCGTGACCTGCCAGTGTGATATTCGTGATCAACACCCCTAATTACGTCCGTACGCAAAGTTTGGGCGCGATCCGAGACGACGACCGAACACGAAATTCGCGACATCGGTTCTGCAGATCAACAGACCGTGACCTGCCAGTGTGATATTTGTGATCTACACCCCTATTTACGTCCGTACGCAAAGTTTGGGCGCGATCCGAGACGACGACCGAACACGAAATTCGCGACATCGGTTCTGCAGATCAACAGATCGTGACCTGCCAGTGTGATATTCGTGATCTACACCCCTAATTACATCCGCACGCAAAGTTTGGGCGCGATCCGAAACGACGACCGGACGCGAAATTCGCGACATCGATTTTGCAGATCAACAGATCGTGACCAGCCAGTGTGATATTCGTGATCTACACCCCTATTTACATCCGTACGCAAAGTTTGGGCGCGATCCGAGACGTCGACCGGACGCGAAATTCGCGACATCGATTTTGCAGATCAACAGATCGCGGCCTGCCAGTGTGATATTCGTGATCTGCACCCCTAATTACATCCGTACGCAAAGTTTGGGCGCGATCCGAGACGACGACCGGACGCGAAATTCGCGACATCGGTTCTGCAGATCAACAGATCGTGACCTGCCAGTGTGATATTCGTGATCTACACCCCTATTTACATCCGTACGCAAAGTTTGGGCGCGATCCGAGACGTCGACCGGACGCGAAATTCGCGACACCGATTTTGCAGATCAACAGATCGCGGCCTGCCAGTGTGATATTCGTGATCTGCGCCCCTAATTACATCCGTACGCAAAGTTTGGGCGCGATCCGAGACGACGACCGGACGCGAAATTCGCGACATCGATTTTGCAGATCAACAGATCGCGGCCTGCCAGTGTGATATTCGTGATCTGCACCCCTATTTACATCCGTACGCAAAGTTTGGGCGCGATCCGAGGCGACGACCGAACACGAAATTCGCGACATCGGTTCGCAGATCAACAGATCGTGACCTGCCAGTGTGATATTCGTGATCTACACCCCTAATTACATCCGTACGCAAAGTTTGGGCGCGATCCGAGACGACGACCGAACACGAAATTCGCGACATCGGTTCTGCAGATCAACAGACCGTGACCTGCCAGTGTGATATTTGTGATCTACACCCCTATTTACGTCCGTACCCAAAGTTTGGGCGCGATCCGAGACGACGACCGAACACGAAATTCGCGACATCGGTTCTGCAGATCAACAGATCGTGACCTGCCAGTGTGATATTCGTGATCTACACCCCTAATTACATCCGCACGCAAAGTTTGGGCGCGATCCGAAACGACGACCGGACGCGAAATTCGCGACATCGATTTTGCAGATCAACAGATCGTGACCTGCCAGTGTGATATTCGTGATCAACACCCCTAATTACGTCCGTACGCAAAGTTTGGGCGCGATCCGAGACGACGACCGAACACGAAATTCGCGACATCGGTTCTGCAGATCAACAGACCGTGACCTGCCAGTGTGATATTTGTGATCTACACCCCTATTTACGTCCGTACGCAAAGTTTGGGCGCGATCCGAGACGACGACCGAACACGAAATTCGCGACATCGGTTCTGCAGATCAACAGATCGTGACCTGCCAGTGTGATATTCGTGATCTACACCCCTAATTACATCCGCACGCAAAGTTTGGGCGCGATCCGAGACGACGACCGAACACGAAATTCGCGACATCGGTTCTGCAGATCAACAGACCGTGACCTGCCAGTGTGATATTTGTGATCTACACCCCTATTTACGTCCGTACGCAAAGTTTGGGCGCGATCCGAGACGACGACCGAACACGAAATTCGCGACATCGGTTCTGCAGATCAACAGATCGTGACCTGCCAGTGTGATATTCGTGATCTACACCCCTAATTACATCCGCACGCAAAGTTTGGGCGCGATCCGAAACGACGACCGGACGCGAAATTCGCGACATCGATTTTGCAGATCAACAGATCGTGACCAGCCAGTGTGATATTCGTGATCTACACCCCTATTTACATCCGTACGCAAAGTTTGGGCGCGATCCGAGACGTCGACCGGACGCGAAATTCGCGACATCGATTTTGCAGATCAACAGATCGCGGCCTGCCAGTGTGATATTCGTGATCTGCACCCCTAATTACATCCGTACGCAAAGTTTGGGCGCGATCCGAGACGACGACCGGACGCGAAATTCGCGACATCGGTTCTGCAGATCAACAGATCGTGACCTGCCAGTGTGATATTCGTGATCTACACCCCTATTTACATCCGTACGCAAAGTTTGGGCGCGATCCGAGACGTCGACCGGACGCGAAATTCGCGACATCGATTTTGCAGATCAACAGATCGTGACCAGCCAGTGTGATATTCGTGATCTACACCCCTATTTACATCCGTACGCAAAGTTTGGGCGCGATCCGAGACGACGACCGGACGCGAAGTTCGCGACATCGAATTTGCAGATCAACAGATCGTGACCTGCCAGTGTGATATTCGTGATCTACTCTCCTAACTGCTCCCCTCTGTGGACGTAAACAAAAATCAATGTGTTTATTGCAATAAAAATACAACCTAATCGTAAACTGCTCTGTACGTTCCGTATGACGAAGATATCTACAGCTTTAAAATCACAGTACACTGATGTTCGTTGTTCTACTCTTCGCGGCTAACAGCAAAGGCAGTTCTCCTGCCGAGTTCCGGAACGAGTCCACCCGCTGGCGCAGGCGGGAGGAGGCGCTTCTGATGCGGATCTGCTCGACCACGGCAGAGGTACGCGCTTAGGTAGAGGCTGTGGAAGTGCGGGTCAGGCTGGTTTGTAGCTTCGCAACATCGTCTCTTCCTCGTTCCTGTCGCCGCCTAGTTGGCTGTGGATGAGGTCCGGCACGGGTCCGATGACCTTCCGGAAGCCGAAACCGAGCAGCGGATTCGAACGCGCCCACATCGACGGCACCGTCGTCGCTCGCGGAGTCGGACGAATCAACACCAGAGAGTGCAGCAGGTAGATCTGCTCCGAGAAGCTGGAAAAAGAACGTTTCCGACCGCTGTGAAACGCACCGAAGGTACTATCGAACAAAATTAATTAATTAATGGTAGATCGATAAATTCAATGCCAATAATTATCCGTTTTGGACGGTTTTACTTCTCCACAGCTGACTGCTGATGCGAAAATAGTGACCGATGAGCAGATAACGCATAATTCAAACGGTCAGTATCGATCGAGACCATCGATATTTTCTTATTGTTTACCGTTTGAAACGTATTTTATTAAAAATGATGCTCACTTGAAAAAAGTGGTGGCCGTTGTTTACCAAAAAGGGACAATATCGACCAAAAAGATTCGTTGCAGTATTCGTCTGTGCGTACATCTATGCGTCCATCCAAGCAAAAATAATGGCCACTGACTGATACTGGCAGAACACTTAGATTTTTTACAACTGTTGACCGGCTGAGCTTTGTGAAAAGTTGACCTCTTCGATCGGCAGATCACTAAGAATCCGTTTGTGTGTCTGTCCTTGAGTCCACGCACGCAAAATTAGTGACCACCAGACGCCATATGTTTAGGCAATACCAGTCAGTAAGCGTTTATACTTCTTCATTCCCCTTTCTCAAAAAATGAGAACTTTATAAAATTTCGAGCAACGTGTTCACTTACTGTGTAGGTGAGTTAAAACTTCAAAGTGCTAAACAAAGGGATTGTGCCATGCCGTTGTCCAAGACGTCGCAATTTTTATTTGATTGATAGCAAAATTTCTGTCTGTATCGAGTTTCACATCTGTAGACGACACGACAAGTAAGAAAGAGACGACAGTTGTAAGAAACGCGCATATCTTCACTTTGATGCTTTAATTTGAGCAGCATTTACACTACCAATCAATGAAACATCGCGACCAGCCTTTCGAGTGCACGGCGCGATCTCTCCTTTTAATGCTCCAATTGATCACTGCTCTGCTGTGCGCTAAAACAAAATTCAAAACTAAATTTAACTCACTATTTTTCACCTAGAAAATAAAGAACTTCACGAAATGATTATACTCAACCGGTCAGCTGAACTATTAGGTTGTCCCATAAGTCTTCGCCTTTTTTTCAACGATTAACTGCAGATTTCACCGGCGGTCTCTTGTATAGCGCTGCACAGCTTTCGGAAGAGAATGATTTGCTCTACCAGATCATGTGCTGCATTTCTTTTCTCATCATGAATTTTGTTAATTTTTAGGTCGTTGAAGTGAAGAGTGAAAAAGTGAAAAAGTAGCCATTTGCGCACTTGTTCTCTCCGCTTAGGTTAGTAATTTTTTGCGCAGTTTTTTATAGCATTTGAAAGACAATGTTCTGTTCTAGAAGAATATGTGTTGGTCCTATTTTTTCACTTGCTCTTTATTGATTTTTAGGCCATCAAATTGGGAATTCCGACATTCCCGTCCAAATTTTTATCAAAACTCCGGTTCTGTGGTTGGACTTTTTTGCTTGGTGTCATATGTCGTTCGGAAGAGGATGTCTTGCTCAGTAAGAATTTGTGTCGCGTTTATTGACTCACGCTGATTTCTGTCGAATATCAACAACTGAGGAAGGAGAAGGAGTTGTTGGTGAAGACGATTTTTCTCTTTTTGGCATTTTGTTGATATTCAATAGAAATCAATAAACGCGACACATGTTCTTATAGAGCAAGACATTCTCTTTCGAACGACGTATAACACAAATCCAAAAAATTCCAACCACAGAGCAGGAGCTGTCGGCAAAAACAACCATCCCCCTTCGGACGTCCCAATTTGATGACCTAAAAATCAATAAACGACAAATGAGCTAATAGCACTAACACATATTCTTGTAGCACAGAACATTGTCTTCCAAACGCTATTAAAAACTGTGCAAAAAAATTACAAACCTAAGCGGAGAGAACAAGTGCGCCAATGGCTACTTTTTCACTTTTTCACTTTTCACATCAACGACCTAAAAATTGACAAAATTCATGATGAAGAAAGAAATGCAATACGTGTTCTGATAGAGCAAATCATTCTCTTTCGAACGCTATGCAGCGCTATGCAAGAGACCGCCGGCGAAATCTGCAGTGAATCGTTGAAAAAACGGCGGGGACTTATGGGACAACCTAATAAATATTTTAACGAAAGTTATATACCAAAATACCAAATGTTTTTGTTACAAAAAAATTACGCCAACTTGGAGAGTTTGTACTTTAACCTACAAGGAGCGCTCGTTTCTATTTGGAAGGCGTTTTGTTGATATTGATTTATTGATTTCGAAAGTCTTAGGCTAGCTTAGAAGAGTTTCCATTTTGATGTGAAGTGTCCAGTTTAACATGAATATAGTATATATATATATTTAATTTTGAAAGAAAAAACTATGACTGAAACCTTCTTTTAAAGAGCAGGAAGGCGGCTATCTTCTGTTGCCAAAACAGAGATCGCGCCACGCTCTCGTCCGAAACTTCGCGATTTTTATTCGGTTGATAGAAAAATTTCCGTTTGCATGCGTTTTCACAACTGCACACGGTGCAACATAAACAATTGTAAGAACACGCAATTGAAACAAAAATTAGAAAAAAGCAAAAAACAAAAAACAAATGAAAAAGATCCTTTCTTGCTGCATCTAAACAGTATTTACACTAATCTCCAACTTCTCTCTTCTTCAAACCTAGGCATTGTAAGTTTTAGTCAGTTTAACTTTCTGTGCCAATACGAGGTTTTAGGTGGATCTTTATTTAGCAGGGCCTGACGTTTCGACTTCTCGTCGTCTTCAGAGGCCTGAATGTGATGCGTAAGTTTTCATTTGCGCTCTACCCCACCAAGCGCCTTGGCTACCCATTTCGGACTTTCCCCACGAACACAAGGGAGGGATCAAGTGGGAGAAACGAACTCACCAACTGGATCCACCGCAAGGGCTGATGTTCGAACACGTCAGTAAGCCAGTAGGGACGAATGGGGCATACTGCACACCGCTGTTGCCGACCGGTCCTTCTGCAGTTCACAATGGGGCACAAACGACAGAAAGTCACTCACTCGTAACTCATTAATGAGTGTCTTTCTGTTACGAGAGACTTTCTGCCGTTTGTGCCCCATTCTGAACTGTAGAAGGACCGGTCGGCGACAGCGGTGTGCAGTATGCCCCATTCGTCCCTACTGGCTTACTGACGTGGGCGAACATCAGCCCTTGCGACGGATCCAGTTGGTGAGTTCGTTTCTCCGATTTGATCCCTCCCTTGTGTTCGTGGGGAAAGTCCGAAATGCTAGGGTAGCCAAGGCGCTTGGTGGGGTAGAGCGCAAATGAAAACTTACGCATCACATTCAGGCCTCTGAAGACGACGAGAAGTCGAAACGTCAGGCCCTGCTAAATAAAGATCCACCTAAAACCTCGTATTGGCACAGAAAGTTAAACTGACTAAAAGTATTTACACTATTAATTAAATAAACAATGCGACTTGCTTTTCGAGAGCATGGCGCGATCCAGTCTTTCAATACACTGCTCGATTGCTGCCTCGTTGCGTTTCAAAATAAAATTTAATTCATTATTTTTTCTCAAAAAAATGAAATTTTTATAAATCTATTACAGTTGTTGGGGCAACTGAACTAAGAATTTCAGGGAGAGTTGTACCAATTTTTCATACGCAAAAAAATATTTTTAGCGTCTAGGAGAGTCTGTAGTTTAACCTACAAGGAGCTCGTTTCGATTTGGGAGGCGTTCTGTAGATATCGATTTATTGATTTCAAAAATCTTAGGATTAGGCTGATTGTCCAGTTTGATGTGAAATGTGTTTAGTTTGATTTTAAAAATGTCCAATTTAACATGAAAACGATACAAATAAATAAATAAATAAATAAATAAATAAATACATCCTGGACGGTTGATAAAGATCTTCCAAAAAAGATAATAATCCTGATTAAGGTATTTTATTGTCTTCTCAAAGGCAAAAGATAATCGTATTATGTAAGCCTTCTCTCCTAGAATCCTTCCTCAACCCGCCCTTTCCTCTCCCTCTTCCGCATCCTATCGGTACAGGATTTACTACCCTACAGGGCCCTAGTAGTTCGCGTATAGTAACTGAATTCTTCATTCACAAGGTTGGACTCCCAAAGAGGAAGGGGCCTCAGAGGCCTCATACGCAGTTCCACTGCTCTTCGGTCGCCAGTACGACTGTTACACCGCGTGGACCGCCGCTCTCTCACCCTTGCACTTCGCTTTCAAAGAGCAGCCTATCAGGCCACGTTAGACCCAGCTGCAATCGATATTAAGCGTATTGATTGTCGTGGAGCGATCAATAACCTCAAATTTCCTTCAGCCCACTATGTGGTCCTTGAACGTAAATAGGGCGCCTGAGAAGGAGTTAACAACGAAGAAAAAGCTGCGGACGAGTGGTTCCTACACTCGCCCAACCCTATTTTCCCAACGTTTCTCCTTATCTGTGAAAATCGGCGAAATTTCCTCCGGAAAAATCGATCGACATCGTTGTCTCGCAGTCCTCCTGCGTCTCCTCGGCCGCCGAACACGGCCAGACGGCAGACGTGGCGGGCGACAACACATAACAATAGTTCAGTCGGCCGAAATGCCCAGCACAAACACGCCGTCGCCGTCCGCGAAGAGTGTTGCCTCCTGCTTCGTCTGTCTGACTCCCAAGACGCCCCTCCCCCATTCATTTCTTTCCATTTTTTGGCTGTTTTATTGATTCTTAATGTTTCCTTCTCCATTTCCATTGCAGCTGCTCCATCGTGTTCATCATCTCTTCCGAATCATCCATATCTTTAAGATTTCAAAGCATTAGATCTAGCATATATTTTTCATTTAACATATTAGGCTGTCCGGAAAGTTCTCAGCGTTTTTCTACTATTTTTCATTCGTCTATTGTTAAGATTAAGTAAAAATTCCACTTGCATTGCGCATTAGTGCTACTTTCTCTGCAGAATTTTTCGCTCTATTTGACTGAATAATTTACGCCTCAACGCTGTTTTATATTTCTGTTCTTGAAGCGCTTACTGACGTATGTCGAAGGAGCATTAATTATATATAATTTTATGTTAGACCTAGTTTATGTAATAAAGACTATCATCTTCTGCCACATATGAAATAATAATGCGATCATCGCCCCCTGCAGTATCAGTAATTTTGAAGGATTTTCATTCCATCTATTTTTAACGTTTCATCCGTCCAACCTAAAAATTATACAACTAGTTGGAAGCTAAATCCCAGCAGTTTTTTCAAACAAATTATTAGATTGTCCCATAAGTCCGTTCTTTTCACCGATTCACTGCGGATTTCGCCGGCGGTCTCTTGCATAGCGCTGCATAGCTTTGGACATATGTGTTCTTTGCAGTTGTTTTTGTCGTATGGTTACCAGGCGATAAACTCCATGCAAACGGAAATTCCGCTATCAATAGAATGAAAATCGCGACGTCTTGGAAGAGGGCATGGCGCAATCTGTTCTTTCGCACTAAGAAAATGTCGGTCTTTCAGCTCTTTGAAACAAGCTTTAGGTCATTAATTTTCGCCGAAAAATAAAATTTTTACAAAATTTCAAATAACTTGGGTAAATGGAATCAAACTTCAAAGAAATCCTTCCAAAATTACTCCTAAACGAAAAATTATTCTGACCTTATCGGAGAGTCTCTAGTTTGATGTGGAAGAAGCTCATTTCGATTCGGAAGAGTTCGCTATGAGTTCAGAAGTCTTGGGCTTAGGCTTAGAAGAGTGTCCAATCTGATTTGAAAGGTACGACATGGAAATGGTACACCACTGGCCAAAAAATCAACCAAGGAGTAGGAGCCGTTTTGGTAAAAATAGCTTATGGTCCTCTGGACACTCCACTTTAATGCCTTGAAAATTAACGAAAAAACCAACAAACGCTCTTGTAGAGCTAATCGATTTCTTTCGAACGATATATAACACTGTGGGAAAGATTTGAGTGAAATTCGTAATATTGGGTTGTCCCATTAGTCAAGCCGTTTTTTCTCCAACGATTCATTGCGGATTTCGATGGCGGTCTCTTGCATAGCGCTGCATAGCTTTCGAAAGAGAATGATTTGCTCTATCAGAGCATGTATTGCATTTCTTTTTTCATACTGAACTTTGTCAATTTTTAGGTCGTTAAAGTGAAAAGTGAAAAAGAGAAAAAGTAGCCATTTGCGCACTTGTTCTCTCCGCTTAGGTTTGTAATTTTTTTGCGCAGTTTTTTATAGCATATGGAAGACAATGTACTGTACTACAAGAATACGTGTTGGTCCTATTTGCTCATTTGTCCTTTATTGATTTTTAGGCCATCAAATAGGGACGTCCGACTTTTCCGTCCGAATTTTTCCCACTTTGGCGGATTTATTGCTTGGTGTTGTATGTTGTTCGAAAGAGGATGTCCTGCTTAATACGAATCTGTGTCGCGTTTGGTGGCTCATGCTGATTTCTATCGAATATCATCGACTGAACAAGGAGAAGGAGTTGTAGGTGAAGATGATTTTTCTTTTTTTTGGAATTTTGTTGATATTCGACAGAAATCAGCATAAGGCAATAAACGCGACACAAATTCTTATAGAGCAAGACATTCTCTTTCGACCGACATATAACACCGAGTAAAAAAGTCCACTCCAGAGCAGGAGTTGTCGGTAAAAAATTCGGACGGAAAAGTCGGACGTTCCAATTTGATGACCTAAAAATCAATAAAGGACAAATGAGCAAATAGCTCCAACACATGTTCTCGTAGTACAGAACATTGCCTTCCAAATGCTATAAAAAACTGCGCAAAAAATTCCGAACCTTAGCGGAGAGAACAAGTGCGCAAATGGCTACTTTTTCACTTTTTCACTTTTCACTTCAACGACCTAAAAATTGACAAAATTCATGATGAAAAAAGAAATGCAATATACCATCTGATAGTGCAAATCATTCTCTTTCGAAAGCTGTGCAGCGCTATGCAAGAGACCGCCGGCGAAATCTGCAGTGAATCGTTGAAAAAAAACGGCGAAGACTTATGGAACAACCTAATAATATGAACTTCACTCAAAATCTTTCCCACAATGTTATATATCGTTCGAAAGAAATCGATAGCTCTACAAAAGCGTTTGTTGCTTTTTTCGTTAATTTTCAATGCATTAAAGGGGAGTGTCCAGAGGACCATAAGCTATTTTTACCAAGACGGCTCCTCCTCCTTGGTTGATTTTTTGGCCAGTGGTGTATCATTTCCATGTCGTACCTTTCAAATCAGATTGGACACTCTTCTAAGCCAAAGCCTAAGACTTGTGAACTCAAAGCGAACTCTTCCGAATCGAAATGAGCTTCTTCTACGTTAAACTAGAGACTCTCCGATAAGGTCAGAATAATTTTTTGCTCAGGAAAAATTTCGGAAGAATTTCTTCGAAGTTTTGTTTCATTCACCCAAATTATTTGAAATTTTATAAAATTTTATTTTTCGACGAAAAGCAATGACCTCAAGCTTGTTTCAAAGAGCTGAAAGGCAGACATTCTTTAGGGCCAAAGGAGAGATTATGCCATGCCCTCTTCCAAGACGTTGCGATTTTTAGCCGATTGATAGCGGAATTTCCGTTTGCATGGAGTTCAACACCTGGTGACCATTCGACAAAAACCACTATAAAGAATTCACATGTAATCACTTTGACAGTTCATGTAAATGGCATTCACACTATCAATCAAGTAAAAGTTGCGGCGAACTTTTTGAGTGCATGGCGCGGTCCGGTCTTCTGATGCGCTGTATGTCTGCTCTTTGTTGTGCTTTGAGACAATTTTTAATTTATTATTTTTTCTAAAATAAAAATTTTATAGAATTTTATTACACTTATTGCGGCAGTGAACTAAAAATTTACAAAAAAGTTACACCAAATTTTCCTTGAACAAAAAACTACTCTAACCATCATATTAAGTGTGCTGTTTCACCTGCCTGAAGGTCGTCTTGATTTGGAAGAGCTGGTAACAACCTTTTTTTCTCTTATTTCGTAGAATTTATAAAAGTCAGCATGAACAAATATACAAATTCCACTTCTAAATTTTTGAAATCAAAACGAACTCTTCCAAACTGAGACGATCTTCATACAGGTACTACAGACTCAATAAGATGGTGAGAATAATTTTTATTCAAGGAAAATTTGGCATAACTTTCTTTGAGATTTTTTAGTCTACCTGTCCCTTCCCTTTACTCAATTTTTTTTGCACAGTAACATATGTCACTTGAAAGAGAATGTTTCGTTCTATCGGAATATCTATTGTGTTCTTTGGTCATTCTGATGTTTGCTGTTTTTTAGGTCATCAAAATAAAATGAAAAAATAAACCAAAGAGTAGGAGCTATTCGCAAAAATAATTCATGTCTTCTGGACTCTACACTTTAATGCCCTGAAAGTTTACGAGAAAGAAGATGAACGAAAAAACCCAACGCAAAGTTTTGTAGAGCAGATCATCATCTTTCGAATGATTTATAACATTGTGCAAAAAATCTCAGACATAAGCAGAGAGAAGGGGCTGTCGTCAAAAATCACTTTTCTTTTTTTTTGACTTTTTAATTTTTCTTTCCATAATTTTTTTCTTAACCTTGAAAATCTTGAATATAATGATCTTTCTTATTTTTTAAACCTAAAATTCTTAAATATAATGCCCTAAAAGTTGACAAAAATCGAAGAAATGGAAGAAAGTGAAAAATACCTTCTGAAAATCATTTTCTTTCGAATGGGTATATAGCGCTATCCAAAAAAAAACCTTTAGCTAAATTCAGAGTAAAACGTTTAGAAAACGGCGGGGACTCGGTTTCCAACAGTTTCCAATTTTCCAGGTAACGCTATCGAATCTGTCGTTTTGAGCTTAAGTAAACAGACGTCTACGAAATGCGAATTCATAGAAAAAAATCACCCATTCCCACGGTGTACCCTAATCATTTTTAATGAATTTTTACCGATTTTTTGGTTTCGCTTTAATTCGAAGCTACACATTCTCTATCTACCTTTCTTTTCTTGGTTGCGCCAGATTGCGCCACGCATTTTGATTATATGTATTTGATGAAATACTGAAGAAAAAATAGCTAATTTTTCACTAAAAGCCGAAAATTGGGCGACTGCTTCGTCAAATATCTATGGTCAAATTCTTCTATTTTATGTACCTCTTAGCTTAAAGACATAATTAATTTTTGGAAACATCGCCTTATAAGGTCTCTATACGTTCCAAGAAACCGCTCTACTCTTTTTGAGGCCATCGACGACTTCATCTCAAGCGAACCTCGTGCGTATGGGTCGCACCTGACAGGTGACTGCCACCACGGCCTTGAACCGGTTTCGTTTACAGCCGACGGGCGCAAAAAAAGTCGAATTCTTCGAGCATTCCCTTGCAAAATGTCCTACAGCTCCGTTTTCATGTCTGCTTTTCGTTATCAATACCGTTCTGCTGCCGTTTCGATCAATATTGATCAGACTGAATTGGTTATTCTAAGGAATTCGCTATAGAATTCACGAACGATTCAACTTGTATTCGGTTTCTATCCGGGTTCATTTCAGATCTCAAGCAATGTTCTCATCGCTCTTGAATACAGGTACAGGTTTTCGCTGACTTCTTATTTTTTTCGGTCGCGCCGGATTGCGCCGTGCGTTCCGTTTGTACGCCAGTTGAATTCCCTCCACATTTTCTGGTACTAGTCGTTAATGTGGCCTATATAGTGAGTTCGCGAGGCGTGTCGTAGCAGTAACACTGCACTGAGTGACGGTGCCACTCACAGGAAGCGTGATCGGTGCCCTGATTGGCTAGCTTGTCTTCGGTCGGTGCTCTGATTGGTTGTGATTAGCTGACGCGTTTCCGGTCCATTGCGAAGGTGGCTATCACATCAGCGTGATTTTGAGCTCAAACGGTCACCTTTCGGCGAATATCGACATTATCGATCCGTGTCAACCCGCCGTTCGATACTGATTATTTGCTGCTAGGAGCCATCTAGGAACCGTCATATTCGCACTCCACTTCAGGGAAATTCATCGACTACTTGAACCCGTCTGTGGCTTCGGTGCTGGTGACTGTGATTCGCTCACGCGTTCTCGTCTTCGATGTAGGCCATATTATCAACATGTACCAAATTATCTGGGCGAAATACACGCCATTTTCTCCTCGATTTGGACACTTTTCGAATCAAATCGTCTTTTTGTTTGTTTTGTGTTTTTTGCAGGTTTTTTGCTTTTGCAGGATCTGTTTTTAAAATTAGTTGACGAGGCTATGTGCGCCTTCGAGTAAAAAATTCAATGAATAAATAGATAAATAGATAAAAATAAATAGAAAGATGAATATATAATAGATAAATAGATAAATAAATAAATAGATAAACACCTAAATAAATAAAGAGATAGATAAATAAATAAACAGATAAATAAACAAATAGATAGATAAATAGGTAAACAGAAAATTAAATAAATAAATAAATAGATAAACAGATTAACAGATAAGCACATAAATAAATAATAGATAAATAGATAATCAAATAAATAGATGGACAGATTAACAGATAAGCAGATAAATAAATAATAGATAAATAGATAAATAAATAAATAGATAAATACCTAAATAAAGAGATAGATAAATAGATTAACAGATAAATAAATAAATAGATATATAAATAGGTAAACAGATAAATAAATAAATAAATTTATTAACAGATTAACAGGTAAGCAGATAAATAAAAAAGTAGATAGATAAATAGATTAGCAGATAAGTAAATAAATAGATAGACAAATAGATAAATATATGAATACATGATAGATAAATAAATAAACAGATAGATAAACAGATAAATAAATAAATAAATAAATAAATGCTTATATAAATAAATTTAAAAATTAATATAATTTTATTTGAAATTTTTTAGCTCAACTGCTACAATAAGTCTAATAAATTTTTTTTAATTTCCATTTTCCATGAAAAATATTAGGTGAAATTTTGTTTTAAAGCATAGCAAAGCGGCTATCATTTAAAGTAATACATCAAGAGATCGCGCCACGCACTCGACTGACTGATTGCGATTTTTATTCGATTGATAGTGTAATTGCTGCTTACATGAAACAACAAGGTGGGGGGATGTCTGTTCTTCACAATTAAACTTGTCGTATTGTCTAAAGTTGTGAAAATCTACACAAACCGTATTTTTCTTTTCCACTCCGTGTTTCAGCAAGATATTCTTGAAACTACATATGATGCTACTCAAACAAAAACGGCGAGAAAATGTTGTTTTCGTTGAGTTACGCACCTGTATACAAGATAACAAGTAATTAGTAATTAGAAATTTTACAGTTGTGAAGAACACACATATCCCCCCCCCCACCCCATTTTGCTGTTTCATATAACCAGCACTTACACTATCAATCGAATAAAAATCTCAACGAGCTACTCGAGTGCATGGCGCGACCCCATCCTGTACTGCATTAGATGACAGCTACTTTACTTTGCTTTGAAACACGATTTAACCTAATTTTTTCAACGAAAAATGGAAATTTTGTAAAATTCCGTAAAACTTTTTGGGGAAGTTGAACTAAAAAATTCCAAAGAAAGTGGTAACAACTTTTCCTTAAACGATAAATTATTCTAATCACCTTATTCAGATAGTTTAGCCTGCCTGAAGGTCACTTCGAGGTGAAAGAATTCTGTTCGATTTGAAAAGTCTTAGGCTAACTTAGAAGAGTGTCCTATTTATTTATTTATTTATTTATTTATTTATTTATTGCACTCGAAGGTGCGCATAACCTTGAACACATCGTCTAAAAACACATCCAGTACTGACAAAAAACAATAAAAAACAAAAAACAAACAAAAAACATTTTGATTCGAAAAGTGCCCAAATTCGACGGGAAAATGATGTATTTCTGGAGCGTTTTCTAACCTTAGGACCTCATCACAGCCCCTACAAATTTTCGCATTACTAAAGACACTTTTACTTGACAACCATTGTTTTCATAGTTTAAGAGGGTAAACCTACAGTAGCCGAAACTACTCCTCTCAGCGCTTGGCCACTTGTTTCAACAATTTTTCTCCGTATAAATTCTCGTTTTCATTTTCAAATTCAGAAAATTCTAATTCTAATTCCACCTCTAAAATTCATTCTCATTTTTTAAAAACTTTTAGCCAAGGAGGCGTTATCGGCCGCTGCAGATGACCACTCGGCGACAAATCCGCATCAAGCAAACGTCACACCTCAGCAGCCGGCACAACCAGCTAATGGAGCGCAGGGAGGTACGGGGTATTTTAGGCTCATTTCTAATGCACGTTGAACGTTTTTTACTCCTAATTTTACCTTTGTGATCTACCGTGGTTCTTCAATGCAGGTCCTATTCCGGTTCTTAAGACCTTCCATTTTCTCAGGAAACAGTGGAGGCGGGGACATTCTAAGCGGTCTCCTTCAGACCGTCGGAAAGACCTTGTCCGAGGGTAGCCATCCCGCCCAGCAGAATGCTCCACCAGCAGGTGAGTTAGAGGCAGCAGCGCTCCAAAGCCTTTCGACACTTTATCGACTCCTTATCGATCGATGTGTTGCGAAAATAATGACCGATCTGCTCTACACTGAAAGATTCTTGATGAATCCCAGTCACATGCTCATCTTTCTGCCTCAGGACGGCTAAAATGACCTTCATAATCCTTCTCTGCGAAAAAGTGCAATTAAGGCGCGTACAATGATGATCAGGTGTGCAGAACGGCCACTATTTTCGCAAGCGCCTGGGGGAACTAACCCAACCATCGCATACTCCGTTCCAGGTAGCGCAACCCAGAATAAATCAGCTCAGGGTGGTCCACAGCTGTCTCAGGACGATATCGCTATGATCTCCAAAGGCCTCGGTGCTATAGGTAAGCTGAGCTTTGATCCTAATTGAGCACGCGGTGCTGGTCGTTAATGTGGCCTACATGACGAGCCGGTGTGACGGCACGAGAACAATCAAGCCGCTTCGAGTGCATGTACAACTCAGAAAAGACGTTCACGGTCGTTGGCTTGATTGGCTGGTTCTCATTGGTCGGGATTGCGAGTGTGTCCCCGCCCCCTATGTAGGCCACATTAACAACAAGTGCCGTAAGCTCTTACTAAGACCGAGTTTTCAGTCCAAGTCATTCAACAGAAGGCGTCGACAAAGGACGTACAGGAAGAAGCAGGTAAGGAGCTGTTATTCTTCATCAGCGCTGCAATGTCGTGGTACTTCTTAACTTCTGACATTCCAGCAACCAAGATGGATTCGAACGATGGAAAAACACAGGTGTCGTCGACGACCGCAGCGGACAGCAATGCTCCGAAACCCGAACAGGGTGATTTATGCAGTATTTTTACCCAGCGGGGGTAGGCTTCGCTCACCTGGGCCCTCCATCAACGCTTATACCCGCGGGTATTCGGGGTATAAGGTTATGACCTACCCACGATGAGGCACCCATGATAAATCTTACCCACCACATCGTGGATGTATCAGTGGGTAGAGAGTACACGACGATCGCCGTTGGTATATCTGCATACCCGCGAGGATTCCGCGCCCCACTGACAAAATCGCGCTCCAGTGAGATCAGCTGTTTTCGCGTTGGGCTTAGCGCAACCTTATCCTTGAATTGTTTCACAAATACTAATCGTACCCGCTACCCACCCCGGGGGCCGGATTCATCAACGACTTACGCGTGGGTATAAGGGGTAGAGATACCCACGATGAAGCCCGCGTCTTTGACTCTTGCATTATCTCTATCTCTACCCCCTATTCCCCGCATACCCACGGGTTTAATTGTCGATGAATCCGGCCGCGGGTATTGGTTACAATTCCTTCACTGTATCTCTACCTATACCCACTGCTTGATGAATCCGGCTTCTGGCTGAGCATCCGGAGCTTTGCTAAGTTTAGAAGGGACCCTTGAAATCTCAAGACTAGCTCCTAATTAGTTGGTGCTGAATTCACGTCTACAGGCTAGCCATGTGTTTGATCTCTGGGGCCGGATGCATGAAGCAGTGGGTATAGGTAGAGATACCGAAGGAGAATCGTGCCCAATTCCCGCAGTAGATAGTGGGTACGATTCATAACGAAAGGAATCAATGGTAAGGTACAACTAGGCATCTCGCGAAAACAGCTGACCTCACTGGAGCGCCACTTTATCGATGGGGCGCGGAATCCTCGCGGGTATGCGGATATACCCACGACGATCGTCGAGTTCTCTACTCACTGATATACCCACGATGTGGCGGGTAAGGTCTATCATGGATGCCTCCTCGTGGGTACATCTACCCTTACGCTCCGCATATCCACGGGTATAAGCGCTGATGAATCGGAGCCGGACGAAGTATGTAACGGGCATGCGCGGTGCAGTCGGCCAGGCGTGGTTTTTACGTGCTTCTCGAACCGATTGAGTTTTGGGGTTTCTCGCCCAGGCTAACCGACTCTCCACCCCTCCGGTGAAGGGGAATTGATGGCAGACTTACTTGGGAAGGATGAAACGCTGAGATTTGTCCGTCGGCTAGTCGCGGCAAGTGTATAGGCCAAATATTCAAATTGCCTGCACGATTCCGTAGACGACTAATGCATGGCGCATCCAAAAAAAAACTAGCGTCGTCCTCTATCATTTTTACCCGACACTACAAGCACAGAAGAAGTGTAGAATCCTCTTACTCTAATAAACAATGCTGTGTGAGCCATTACATTTTGAACTATGTCAGCCATTTTGAGCAATTAGCAACGACCTTATATGAGGTACTAAATAATAAACAAAGAAATATTGTAAATGTAGACAATTTTCACGTCCAATTAGACGCACTCATCCCAAATAGGATACTGTCCTATGCAAGCTTTACGACGATTTTGAAGTCAAAATGAACATTTTCCAAATTAGAACGAGCAAAAAAACTTGAGTAAAAAATTATTTTAATCGGAGGGTTAATCTGGAAGACGCTCGTCTTGATTTTGAAGATGTTCAGTCTGATTTTAGAAGCGTCAACTTTGCTTGAAATAGTGTCCACTTGAACGTGAAAATAGTGTATTATATTAATAATGTCTTTATTTGTTTATTTAATTGCACTCGAGGGTGCACTACAACGCCGTCGAAGTCGTCAAGCAAGCAAAATAACAATTTTTATCGTCACTTGCATTTGGTGCAACGAGTCCAAAGAGTTCTGCCGTCGAAGCTCTGGATCCATTACCCTGAGCCTGTTCAAGAAGTGTAAGCGTGAATGGTCATCTGGTCAAGGATTCGTCACGACGCTGCCCTTGAACATAGATTCCCTTTAGCTCTCGCCTCTTTAGAGGACTCTGGCTTGTTGTTGCGCCTCATGCCATGCCAATTCTATCGAAAACAACGACGATCTGCCCTTTACTATCGCACGAGGCTCCCTCTATCTGCAGGGAAAACATGTCTGAATAGGTGTCCTTTACTCCACACGAGTCAACACTACCCACTGATGCGTTGCTAGTGCTCCCGATCCGTCGGGGGATTTCCCATGTCATCCACAACACTCCATATGTGGGGATTCTTTCGTTGTTCTGATGCGACAAAGCTACGCTCTTCTCGCTTCATTTTTTAATTTTACGGGTGCGTGGCGCAGTCGGTATAGGCGCTAATTGGCGCGTATAGTTATGTTCTCCAATTTTTTTTGAACATACAAATGGTTTCGAAGGCTCAAATTCGAATATATTTGAAAACGCGATTTTCTGAATAGTCGAATGCGAACATTCAAATTCGAATGCAAATTATTCGAATACTTATTCTAATAGGTCACTAGAGCGCAGCTGTATTGTTGCGAGCTCTGATTCCAGATTTTTTGGTTCTGGTTTCTCAGCCAGACCAGCCAAGGCTTCTAGGGTCGGTGGATAAAACATTGACCTCTCCAACGGCTGTCCACTGCTTATCTTTGTGCGAGGCCAAACACGCATTCAGATTGCCATGACGACATGCCGAGGAAGTACTAGGGTGTCCAGAAAGTATCTGCAGAAAACCTCACAATGTTCCAGACTTTTTCTAGAATGTTCTGAAGATTTCAACATAAGTGCTATATAAAGACACCCTTCTGGTGTACCTGCATAACATATCCAGCTCCGTCTTCCTTGCCTATTTCACTGTACGATAGCCGAACTGTCTACCCATATTAGACACGTACTCCTTTACGAGTGTGAATCTGGGCACTCCGCTGCAGAAGCCTATCGAAACTTGTGTCGTGTATTCGGTTCTGAAGCTCCTTCTGTACGGTCTGTGTATAGCTGGTTCGAACGGCTCAGAAGCGGTAACAGGAGTCTCGAAGATGAGCCTCGCTCTGGTCGACCGACAACGACATCTTTGGATGAAGTGAGGAAACTGGCGGAGCAGCGTCCATATGAAGGTGTGCGTTGTTTTGCTGCTGCTCTTGGCTGTTCCCGATCCATCGTGGACAATGGACGCGATCTCTTGGAATGGTTAAAAAGCTCGGTCAGTGGCTCCCACACGAACTGACCGACGACAACCGGCGAAGGCGTCTGGACATATGCACTCAGCTGCTCTCCCGAAGTCGCACCTTCAACTGGCTGGACACCATCGTCACAGTAGACGAAGAATGGGTCCTCTACGTTAACGACGCTCGCAAACGTGCGTGGTGCCAACGCGATGAAGTGCCGAAATCTTCCGTAAAACGAAAAATTCATGAGAGGAAAGTCATGATGAGCGTCTGGTGGGGAGTTTATGGGATCCACCACTTCGAGCTGCTGCCTGACAGCACGGCTGTCACTGCCGAGGACTACGCTACCCAACTGCAGAGACTGGCCGACGAGATGCGCAAGGAACAGCCCAGGCTCGACAAAGTTCGCTTGCTGCACCATAACGCGCGCCCACGTATCGCGAAGACGACTTCTCAGAGAATTCTGGAACTCGGATGGGAAGTTCTGCCGTATCCACCGTACAGTCCAGATCTGGCCCCAAGTGACCACCACCGTTTTCGATCACTTCAGCATCATCTGGAAGGGAAGCGCTATGAAGATCGTGACCACGTCGAAAATGACCTCCGAGCTTTTTTCGCCTCCAAGTCGCCGGATTTCTACGCCAGAAGAGTCGAAGTCTTCTGGAACGATGTCGATGTTGATGGAAATTATTTGGTTGATTAATAAACTGTTGATAAAAATTGGGTTATTTTGAAAAAATTGTCGTATTTCTGCAGATACTTTCTGGACACCCTAATAGAATTCGTGGCTCATGCCAAAAGTAGATGACTGAAGGCCCGTTTACACTTTTACAATTATTTATGTCAGTTTTTATGCTCTTCTAATGAAATTCTCTTCTCTAATCAACTCACTGAACATGCCAATTCAGGTGGTGACTTCTGGAGCGGACTGATGAACACGGTGAAAGACGTCAGCAAAGTGATCAACGAACAGCAGGGTGGAGCTCACGGCAACACACAAGGTATCCGTCAGTCCGTCGTTGTTAAACAAACAATAAATAAATATAAATAAATAGTAAACAATTAAAAATTAATAAAACAATAGGTATATAGGTGAGTTTCCCCTGGACGTGCTTAATGCGCCGCTACAAAGGGGAAGCCAACCAATCAGAGTCATCGTTGGATCGCTGTGATTTGTTGGTCTCTCCCTTGCGATCTCCTCTTCTGCACGCCCAGGGAGAGTTCCCCGACAGTTTCCGGGATAGCATGAGAAATAGAAGAGAGTGACACTGACTACAGTGGAATTCAAAACAGAAAATATTGTGTTGTTCTATAACTAGTGTCGTTTTTTTTATATTTTTTGAAGCGAATTTATGAAAAAAACGGCATTAATTATCGAACAACCCAATGCTTTCAAAGACTTGATAAAGAAGACTATTTTTAGTGCCTATCTATCTCCTCACTTTTACAAATATCAGCTTTGTTAGCTCATAATTGCTGAATAAAAAAATCCATTTTTGCAGCGCCACAAGGAGCTGCTGCTCACAGCGGTCCACAGCTGAGCCAGGAAGATATCGCAAGAATAACGGCTGGACTTGGATCACTTGGTAGATGTGCCGTCAATTTTTTTGAGTTCAATTGCCTCGCGTAGCGCCACGTGCGCAGAAGAATCGATCCTTGGTTCGGGTCCCAGCCAGAGCTACAAAGCCTTCCATTCCTTCGGGTCGGTGAATTGGTAGCAGACTTGTCTGGGAGGGATGAAACACTGGCTTCTTGTCGGTTAGCCAGGCGCATGGAGCGCAGTCGAGGAGGTGTCGACTGTCGCCTGCACCCGATACCAGGTTCCTGGTTCGGATTTCCCGTCCAGGCCAACCAAGCCTTCCATCCCTCGGTGAATTGGTACCAGACTTGTCTGGGAAGGATAAAGCGTTGACCTGTTCACCGGCTGGTCTCCGATAGTCATTGGCCAAGCGGCCAAATACGCATTCAAATCGCCTCCACGACATCCCGTAGAAATAGAATGCGCTGGGGCATCCCAAAAGGAATTGAGTAACGCCGTTCTTTGTCCATTATCCTTTTAGCCACTGCAAGCTTTGCATAGGCCATATAGACATTCGAACAGCCCACACAATATCCCGCAGAGGCAGAATGCGTTGCGGATTCAGAAGGCATTTGGATAGCGCTGAGCTTTACCCTCTATCCTAATATTTTGACGCTAAGCAGAACTCCACTAGCTCAATATATGACAAGATCAACAGAACGTTAGTGATTCTCTCCTCAAGTATGCCATTTCTCAGCGGAATTGTAAAAATGAACACCTTTTAATGCAAGATTGGCGCTTTTGAAATCAAACTGAACATCTTTCAAATCAAGGGTGGTCTTACAGATTAAACTGCACTCACCAAAAAGTAAAAATTTTCTTTCTCCATGGAAAGATCGGCATGATTTCCTTTGGAAATTTTCGCTGCATCTTTCTTAATATGTGAACACACTATTTGAAAATTTATAAAAATATTGTTTTTATTTAACTTGAAATTTACTTCCTAATTTTAATTTCATTTTTGTTTTTTTTATTAAGGATGATAGTTTTTAAAAGTTCATCTAAAAGTGCAGGAAGGCAGCAATTACTTAGTGCTAAAAGAAGAGATCGCGCCATGCACTCATCCAGCTCGCCATGATTTTCATTTGATTGATAAACGATAAAAAAGGATAAAGGACGGCGTTATTCAATCCTCTTTGGGATGCGCCACGCATTCTACTTCTACGGGATGTTGTGGAGGCGACATGAATGCGTATTTGGCCATACAATGACTTGCGGTGGCCAGCCGATGAACAAGTCAGCGCTTTATCCTTCCCAGACAAGTCTGGTACCAATTCACCGACCCCGGAGGGATGGAAGGCTTGGTTGGCCTGGGCGGGGAATCCGAACCAGGAACCTGGTATCGGGTGCATGCGACAGCCGGCCCGGCGCCTCCTCCGACTGCGCTCCACGCGCCCCATTTGATTAATAGTGTACATCAATGCTACTCATCTGAAACAGCAAAGTGGGAATATGCCTGTTTTCGACAAATGTTTTTGCTGTACCGGTGGTGTTGTACCGTTTTTTCGCTATCGATCGAAGTAAGATCGAGACGTCGTAGACGAGTGCATGGCGCAATCTCTTCGTTTAGCACTAAAAGTTGCTGCCTTACTGCACTTTAAGATAGACTATTATCCATTATTTTCCTGGAAATAACGATTTTTTTTATTAACACTGACACACTATATTCGCCAGGTATAAATAGCCTTTGCTAGCATCTACATACATCTACAGCGTGTACATCTACAACATACTGGGCTTAAAAAATGCATGTGAGTTAAAAATTTCGAAGAAACCGTGCTATTTTTTCCTTGAAGAAAAATAAATATTTTTTAACCGTGTTGCAGAGCTTTTAGTTTATTCTGAAAGGCTAGTGTTTTAATTTGGAGGATGATAGTTTTTATTTCAAAATCGTTAAGCTTGCTTAGAAGAGTATTCAATTTAGTTTGAGTGTTTCTGCTTTGACGTGAAAGCTGTATGTATTTATAGTATCTATTTATATATTTGCGCGCGTATAGCGCAGTCGGAGGAGGCGTCGGCTGTCGCGTGCACCCGATATTAGGCCCCTTTTTTGGATTTCCCGCCCAGGCCAACCAAGCCTTCTATCCCTCCGTGGTCGGTGGATTGGTGCCGTACTTGTCTGGGAAGGATAAAGCGCTGGCTTGTTCATCGGCGGCCACCTCAAGTCATTGATAAGCTGCCAAATACGCATTCGAGTCGCCTCCACGACATCCCGCAGAAGTAGTATGCGTGGCGCATCCCAAAACGGATTGAGTAACGCCATCCTTTACCCCTTTATCTTGGACAAATCCGCTTCTTCAACGTCTTAATCATACTATTCCAGTTGGAACGATCAAGGACCGTACGATGGGCAGCAAAGTCGTGGAGGAGGAGCAGGGTAAGTACTTGGTATCTTATGATACCTGAAGGTTACCTTGTGAGGCCGTAGTTAGAAGGAGTGGATTAACGTTTCAGTCACAATGCTGGACTCACAGGGAGGAAAGGTGCAGGTGTCGTCAGTGGTCGAGAAAGACGACACGAAAGGTATTCTTCTTCAGATCAATTGTTGTTGTATGTATTAGGTTGGTAAATTTTCCCTTGTCGTCCTCATTTCTTAGAAGAAGTCGCCTAAAAGGCAGTAGTGTGGCCGAAAAGATGCCGTTAGTTTTTGTAAGGTAGTCCTATTCCTACAAATTTTTCTATAAATCTCTAGTAATGCTGAAGAATTACCTTCCTCTGGGTTTGCTAATGTAGTCACCTACGTCACTCTCCATGGTCGGCTACCTGTTTCTTCCAAAGCGAGGATTATTAGCTTCTTCGCATGAATTTCTCTCCGCAAGGTTGTGTATAAATGCAATGCATGGCGCAACCTAGGTCGAATTGATTACCGTTTACTTCCTTTTTTTCAGCAACCAGCCAGAGTTCGGAGCAGGCCGCTTCCTCAGGTAACGAGTGTGCTGAGCCATGTTCAGCTGTGTTTATATTCCAACAGCCTCGCGGGGCATCATAATAAGTATTATCGATTGGGCCGCGCGGCCTAATCGATATTGATAATTCTCATAATGCACGGCGATTGGAATATAAGGCTCTGTTTGTACTTCGTGCTGAGCGACGCGCCGCCACGTATGGTGACCATATCGATTGAGCGGCGCGATCGATCAATTTAGCCACTTTACGTGCAGCGGCGGAATCGGAAGTACAAACGGGCGCAAAAAAACGGGGCGTTAAGCTTATGACCATCTCAGAATATAGACCAGTTTCAGGAGGAGACTTCTTCAGTGGATTCATGAGTGTCGCTAAGGATGTGGGCAAGGCCATTGGAGAGCCGAAGCAGACCGGAAATTCTGCAGGTAAGCAGCTGAAAGGCTAACGATAGGAGCTGACAACGACAACGCCCTTTGAAGGTAGATCACGCTTTATACGAACTGACCATGAATACCTGGAGTATCCACCATCTTCACGTCAAATTGGACGCTTTCTGAACTTCCTAAATCAAACTGAACAGATTCTAAAACAAAATGGACACTTTTTGCATCAAACAGGACCTTTTTGACACTCTTCTATGCAAGTTTGATGCTTTTGAAATCAGAATGACATTTTCGGATCCATCCTAGTCGGGAGGGGCAGCGCTTAGCCTTCAATTTGCGATCGGCATCCCACGACACGCATAGGTGCCATGGGTACCATAGCATAATTTAGCAATAGCAGAAGCTCTGGGACAAACTCAAAGGAGGGGTGGAGAGGTGCGACACCGTGTGCCCCTCCGATTAGTGTAGGATCCCATTCTTCAAATCGAAACGAGCGTATTCCACATCAAACTAGAGGATCTCCGAGAATTTTAGAAAAATTGCCTGTCTAAGAAGATCTTGTATCCATTCTTTGAAGTTATTTAATTAACCAGCCCACTAATCTGGCAAGTTTTTAGGCGCCACAGCCAGCCTGGCACCGGGAGGAATCCAGCTCAGCCAGGAAGACATCGCTAAGATCACCGCCGGTCTTGGTTCGCTGGGTAAGTTAGCCTATGTAAGGCCCCGTTTATACTTCGTCGCGGTGCGGCGGGCGGCGCGATGGCCACGCAATGAGATCAAATTGATCGATCGCGTCGCACAATCAATATGGCCACTATAAGTTGAGTTGAGTAATGTTGAGAGTTCATGGAACAACTCACATTCTATCCCCAAGTTGTGCAGCGGCAGAAGGTGCCGCTGAGATATTTCTGAAGACCGATCGGTTTCGACTCCGCAGCAGGCACCATTCTACCTCGTCAGCCAGTAGCGTAATTTTTGAGCTGAGTGGATGGGAAAGTGCATTGACTTAGGGTTCGATTCCCCTGCGCAGCGAAAGAATAGACGTTGAAGGCAATCTGTGTCTTAGCACTGGTTTATACTTGCGCCGCCACGCGGCGCGACGGAATGGTCGCCATAGATATCGATTTTTCGCGCCCGCGGCCACCCAGTCGATATCTATTCCGACTATGGTGCCGCGCTGTGCAGCGGCGCAACTATGAACCAGGGCTTAGGGATGCGCCAAGCGTTGTGCTTCTCCATAATGTCCGCAAAAGGTACAAAAGGTTCACTGATACGGACTCACTCTCACTACAATCTGCTGAGGCCGGATTCATGAACGATTTACTTCCCGGTAAGTGTAGAATCTACGGCCACTCCCCACTTACCAGCGATTCATGAACGCGCGGCGGAGAAAATCAGCGGTAAGTGTTGCGGTAAATACTACCTCACTAGCGCGCTCGGGAACATTTACCGCCAAAGCAAGGGTTGTGCTCCACTGCTAATTTCTGACCCAACGCAACGACGGGGCTGGCCCGTTGCCAACTCACCCGCCAAATCAATACTCGACAGGAGCGCCTGGAAGGTGAAACTCTTGCTCTGACGGTTATGAATCAGAAGCAGAGGTAAGTTTCCGATAAGTGGCCGGTAAGTAGTAATCTGTGTAGGATTTGCCTCGACGGTCGCGTTTATGAATACGGGCCCTGAGGTTGTGAGGCTAAGATTGCCTTTTGTAGTCCCTTTCTGACACCTCCGGAGTTCCGCAACATTTCGGGAGCGCGGCTGCGGACCTTATCCGCTACAGTACACCAAAATTAGTCAAATCAAGTAATTCTATCTTCGCTCGCTATTTGTCACTTTCTAGCGACCGAAAGGTCTGTACTTCTCTGTCGAACTTGGGTATCTTTACTGTGGCACGGCAGTACTGTACCTTGAACTGAAGGAACACTAGAGTGCCAATGTGATCCACCACAACTGACATGTATCATTTAGTTGGAAACCTGAAGGACAAAGCATTCACGAAGACCGCAGCCACTGAAGAAGGCAAGTTCGGCAGCGTTTTCCATCACGATAGCCGCATCGCTGAGATTTTACAAAGATTTCAGTGACTGCAACGGTCTCGAAAGACGGAAAAGTGCTGACCTCTTCAGCGGTGGAGAAAAGCGAAACTTCGGAAGCTGTTCAAGGTACATTATTGAATTCTGCCATTTCTCCGAGTTAAGCGTGCACTGATAGCATGAGCATCATCATCCCCGTCGTGTGTCAGAGCTGGAAAGCACTGTGGGATGCGCCACGCATACGACTTCTGAATGATGTCGTCGGGGCATTCTTTCATTCTTTAAAAAAAGTCGACGTTGAGACCGTAGATAGGTCCTTTCTGACGAATACTCCATTCAGGTGGCGGTGATTTCCTGAGCGGACTGCTGAGTGTGGCAAAGGATGTTGGTAAGACGATCAGCGATCAGAGCCAGTCCGGTGCATCAACAGGTGAGTAGATCAGAATTTTGAGGCGCTTAGAACGATAGGGAAGAGCTGTGACGAGGGCACTTCAGAAACTCTCAGCGGCGGTGAACCGCCGGTGAACTTCCGGTGAACTACAAGAGGAACCACTTTTAGTATGAATTTCGACTGTAGGGGCATCGTTTTCGCCCACTGGAAATCGACTTTCCTCCTGAAGTTCAACATCTTTCAGACAGGGCGTTCCCAATGTGCTTCGCACGTAGCTTTGGCGATGTAGAGACTTTACGCAACTACAGAAGCGACATGTTATCTTACGCCGCTATCTCAGGTCAATCCCAGGGCCTGTTCATAATTTGCGACGGCTGCGATTGGTCGGCCAGGTAAATCATAGGTATCGATTTTTACTGGGCGATCACTCGGCAAAAATCGATAAGTATGATTTGCCTGGCCGACTAATCGCTACCATCGCTCTCGCCCAATTGCGAATTGCGAACAGGCCTTCAGACACTCGGAGCGGTTAGCTAGAAGGGCACCTGTAATTTACCGAAGAAACGTACCAAGATTTAACAAAATTTGAAGTTTGAAATGTATTTTTGGCGACTTTTAACACATTTCAAGCTCCCTCTAATAATGGCCGTTTCGATTGCAGTTGAAATTCCGTTCACCTACCGGTGAAATTTTGCAGATGAACTACAGTTTAACTTCCAGTTGACCGCTGCGAGTGTTTGACATAATCCACATTCACCCGCAGAACACCTTTAGGAGCGTCAGAGCCATCCTCACCAACCACACCTGTCCACCATTTTCCCACACACGTCGATTTGGAATCGTGGACACGAAAACGCATTTGAATTCTGTTTTTGTTTGTATAACCACGCCCATAATACTCCAGGGGCCGAATTCATCAACAATTAAACCCGCGGGGTATAAGGGGTAGAGAGGCAGGCAGGTAAGAGGCAGAGACGCCAGTTTTATCATGGGTATCTTTACCCCCTATACCCATGGGTTAGTCGTTGATGAACCCGGCCCCAGGTGATACGACTACACCTTAGGATTTGCTTCTGGGTTGTTCCTAGCCTTGCTTCCCTTCCTTCCCAAGCGTGTGCTTAGAGTGGTCTACAGTATCCTAAAGAATCTATCGTATCCTAAAGTTTCATAGAAACCCTAGGCTTCATTCAGGATCCTTATCGCAGTTGGTTGGGGTCACCTCCACACGACGCCTCTACGATTAACTTTTCAGGTCATACTGGAGGTAGTGCTCAATCTCAACCAGCACCACAGCTCAGCCAGGACGACATCGCTAGAATAACAGCCGGTCTTGGATCTCTAGGTTGGTGTCAGCTTCTTCTATAGTCCGAAGTAATGAGGATAAACCGCGGCGTCAGTCAATTCCTTTTGGAATGCGCCACACATTCTAATTTTACAGGATGTCATTAATGGAAGGCTTGGTTGGTTTGGGAGAAGAGAATGATGTGCGTCGTGCAGGCCGCTTACGCAATAGCTGGTGGAAGTTGAATGCATTGCACATCCCCGGAGAGCTGATTAACGCCCATAGACTGCAGCGTCGAAAGAGACCGTCTTACTTGTCGTTAAAGTGACCTACATGAAGAATTAGGGACCCACCGGACCACATCTAATGGGCGTGACTCACAGAGGATATGTGTACGTTCAGCGATTGGCTGGCGCGCATTTGGTCGGCGCTCTGATTGGTGGCCTAGTTCCCGCCCCTCCATGTAGGCCACATTAACGACCAGTGCCTTCTGCCAACACTCTGCCGCAATTCGAGCTACAAGTATCCTTTTCAGTCGGAAACCTCGGAGGAAAGGCGACCGGAATTTTCGGCAAGACAACTCCGGCCGAAGGTGAGTGAGCTGAACTGTTGGCTAGATGCCCTTGGAAAGTTGACAGCGGTGAACTTGTGCTAAGCGTAGGATATAGAGGTTGGCCCCACCCAAGTTGAACTTCGAATCGTTTTTGGCAAGATTGGACACCTATACTGACCCCATTGCGCCTCTCCATTATTGACGACACCTTAGAAGGACGTTCATGAAGAATTATGAAGCTCCTGTATCTAAAAGATCTAAATGAGCCGTCCATTTGCCCAACTGTCTGTGTGTCTGTCTGTTCATCCGTCCGTAAAAACTGGTAGAGTAACTGGAGAAAGGCCTTTTAATCTCGGTCGCTCTTCGCGATTAATCGCTGCTCAGGATTAACCCTCATGTCGGGAATCAAGCGAATATAACGGCCGATTAACAGGCAATTAAACAAAAAGTATCGATCGGCAAGGCGTCATTTTATCAATTTTATCGAGTTTTGTTCGAACGTGAGTATTTAGAGTCGGAACTAAATAAATATGTTGACCGACTAACATTCGAGTAAATAAAAAGTATCGATCAGCAGAGCTATTGATCGATTTTATCGATTTTTGTTAGTTTATGAGTGTTTAGAGTGAGAACCAAATGAATATGTTGGCCGATTTAACAGGCAAGTGAATAAAAACAACGACCTGCAGAGCATTATTGATCGATTTGTCGATTTTTGACAGTGGATGAGCGTCTAGAAAGGGGATTAAATGATCATGTTGGCCGATTGTCAGACAACTAAATGAAATTTATCGATCGGCAGAGCACTATTGATTGATTTTATTGATTTTTGTTCGATGCTGAGTGTTTAGAGTAGGAACCAAGCAAATGTGTTGGCAGATTGACATGCAAGTAAATAAAAATGAATCGATCGGAAGAGCACTATTGATTGATTTTATCGATTTTTTGTTCGATAGTGAGTGTTCAGAGTAGGAATAAAGCAAATGTGTTGGCAGATTAACATGCAAGTAAATAAAAAGAATCGATCGGCAGAGCATTATTGATTGATTTTATCGATTTTTGTTCTAAAGCGAATGTCTAGAGTGGAAATCAATTGAATATATGTTGATCAATTAGGCAAACTTTGCTGCAAGTAAAAACTATCGGTTATTTCCCGATTGCTAAGACAAAGCCCCAGCCAGTACTCTTTACATCGGGTGACCGCATAATGTGAACTCCGTCTGATTACAGAGAAGGAAAAAGAAACGAAAGAAGAACCAGTGATTGACGACGTCGAAGAGGAAGGTAGGACTTCAGCAGCTCTAAAAATAATAGAAAATTCGATTTTTTCTCCATTTTGTTTAAAAAATCGTTTAATTTTCAGTTTCGAAGGTGATTATCTCTGGCTACAGAACCGACACCGCAGCGATGCAGAAGAAGAGCGATTGACTCATGACACGACAGCGACGACCTCACTCGTTTACTTGTAACATACTATCAACCCTTTCCTGCTTATTATTGTATAAAAACCAATTTTCTCATTTTTTAATCGATAAAACGTTCATGTACAGAATGCTGAAATAGTATGGTCATTATGTATAGTAATTTTCGTTATATAGTCCCACATGCTGTACTCCTGTGCAACAGTATATATAGACCCCGCTGTATATCATACTTTTTGATCGATCCCAGGTTCTATTCCGCAACAAGACTTATGCGTTCTAGAAGCGCATCACCGTATATATGGAAGTCATTACAACAGTAAAATATACGAGAAAATCTCTGTGGAAAAAGTGGAATACATGGTGTATCCCCATAAGATTGTAGACTGCATAGAGCTTGTCTGTGTGTCCCTTCGACCGTCCACGCAAAATTAATGACAGAACTTAGTGGTGCTGGACATACATCACATACGTATATGCAGAGAATCAACCAATCAGATTAGACTATGGTCACTGGATAAGCTTCTCAGAAAGGAAACAATCTGTATTGATTTTATCGATTTTTGTCAAGAAATTGTCGTTCGAGGTGTCACATGTCACAATGGATATGGGATTGACAGACATCACTAGGAGTAAATAAGTGATCGGTCGTTCCATAGGGTCGAGACTATCAACTTTTGGGTTGGGTATAATCAGCAATTGCCCTACTGTATATAGTACAATTGACCTAACCTGTCAACGTGTCTGTCCGTCCATCCGTGCAAAATTAACGACCGCTGAATACACACTGCATACACATCATAGGATCGACGGAAATGATACCGCAATCGTAGGGGGTGCGATCTGTCGCGTGCAACTCGGTTCCTTTCATCAGGCCCCGCCCAGGTCAACCGAGCCATCCATCCTTCCAGAGTCTCTGAATTGGTACCCGACTTGTGTAGGAAGGATAAAACGCTGACTTGATCTTCGACTGGCCATCGAAAGTCATTGAATAGCCCAAAAACGAATTTCACATGCGTCGCGCGTCCAGCGAATCGATTGATCAACGCCGTTCTTAAGTCTTCATTCTTATGGGATCAAACAACAGAGAAATCTTGATTGGCCCGAATGGCAACCTCTGGATGATTTTTCGGAAAGCGTGCGATATTGATGTATCAAGCCATTTAGTGATGATCAGTCATATCGATTTCTGTGCGGATGCCATTTTGCTGGAAAATCACACGAGTAAGAGTAGGCCTGCAGGCACGCTTCACCCCAATAATCGATATCGATCAACAGATAAATATCGATTGACACTACCGCCTTTCATACCGTTTGAAGTTAGCCAGTCAAAATCGATCGATATTGTACACTTCCTGTTCTCGAGCCTATTACGATTCTAATACGAAAACGTTATTCCGTTCGTCTGACTGTCTGTCCGCGCAAAATTAATGGCCGCTGGGCTGAGCTCACATATGCGCACATATGGACTCGGTAAGTTGATCAATGTCGGTATTAATCGTAATATGATAGGCACTGGATGGACTTCTCAGGAAGGAGCAGCACGATTAACCAATCCTATTGGTCCATTTAATTGCTGGAAATTGTGAAAATAAATAAATACATAAAATAGATAAAAATATAATCATTAAATAAATAAATAAATGAAACAATTTAATTAACTGAATAAAATAAATTAATAAATATTAAATAATAAATAAAAAATAGATAATAAATAAACAAATATAAACAATGTATATAAATAGTAAGAATAACGAATAAATAAAAATAATAAATAATAAAATAAATGAATACATAAATAAATTTGATAATTAAGATGAATAAATAAAATAAATTAAAATAAATTAAAATAAATTAATAAACATTAAAACGACGAGTAAAAAATAAAAAAATATCAATAATATATAAATAGTAAGAAGAATAAATAAATAAATAAATAAATAAATGTGATAGCTGATGTGCGAATTTGGCGCAACCGGTACGTCAGTATCGAACGATGTCAATGATTATCAACGTCAATCAATGATAATCGATTTTTTCTTCGGACTTCACAAACTGGCTTAGGAATTATGCCAGAATCACAACAACAGCATCGATCCAACAATCGATATCGATCGAGTTTTAACGAATTCGAAGGCTACTTCCCATTCAGTGTGAGATCGGTCTCCAAAGATGGAAGATGATGGTCGATATAAGTCAGTGTTTTTCTGGTTACGCCACGCACTCTACACTTACCAGGTATCAAGGAGGCGATTTGAAAGCATATTTGGCCTATACAAGAGCTTACGGTGCTCAGCCAGTATTACGGTATTAGGATCTGCATTCAAAGAAATATTATGTTCACGTCCAGTCCAAAATTGTAACACTGCCGCCTCTGTCATGTCATCGAAAATTAGGTGGGTCAGCCATAAGACGCCTTTCCCTGGACCCTTAAACGAGAATCGGTCTGAATTTCGCAGAATGTTAAAGGCACATCATATCGTCACATTCACCAACGAGATTCTTCCTCGATGCTTTTTTGAGACACCTGGAAAAGAGCCATTACGCTTTTCGCGCCCTTCGCGCGATTTACACCCGCTGAGCCATTTTGGCACGCGAAAAGGACGGATGGGGCAGTGTTGACATCTGTTCGAGCAGGACGGTTGTGTGTGTGATACAGTCATTCATTAGCTATATAATCACACAGAACAACCATTATTATATGACGTGCTCTTGATTCAGATGTCTGATCGCGTTGATGTCCACCTCGACCCGTCCTTTGTACCCGTTGTCAGGAATTCCGGCTAGATCTGGAATTCAACGAGTCTGGAATCGTTTTCGGGTCAACGGCTTCTGCTGAAGAGCTCCCCTACTTTTAATGTAGGCCGGTGATAAGGAGTGCTCGATGGCTCCGGCCAGTATCACGGTCCGGTAGTGCGGTGACGGTGGCTGTGAGCTGGCTTTAGTGTCCGAGAACTGATACGTTCGGCACTCCACCAAGCCATCGGAGCACTCGATCGGGACTGAAATCGAAGAACTGTGGCGCCCAACGGGTCTTCTGAATACACACACACAAACCCGTCAGCCGATGATATCCAGCCTCCTGCTTGTCCAGCTCGTCGGCGAACTCCTCCGGAACTCGCCAGACGCAGCCGTGGACCTGGAGCAGGATAAGTCAGGAGTTCAATGACGAGTCGGAGGAAAGTCAGAAGCCGCGTTTCTGCTCACCTCCGCACCGTGCTTCTCCTTGATCGTGGCCAGGCCACCATGCCATCGTTTCGAAGAGGCCACAAAGTCCAGTTTGTAGTTCTTCAGCACACCGTTGCACTCGTACTCAGCTCCTTTGATCTAGAACGCGTCCACGTTTTTTCCCGAAATTTGGACTCATTCTTGTTTGGAGAAGGCACACTGTACAGGATGAAGGATAAAATTCGGCGTTAATCAACCTTTCGCGGGATACGCCACGCATTTTACTCCCACGGGTTATCGTCGAGACAACTTGAACGAGTATTTGGCCCATACAATGACTTGCGGTGGCTAGAAGATGGACAAGACTGTGCTGTATCCTTACTAGACAAGTGTGCTGCCAACTCAGTGAACCGGAAAGGATGGAAGGCCTGGATAGCCTAGGCGTGACATGAACCAAGAACTTTGGATCGGGTTCACTCGACAGGCGGCGCCTCCTCCGTCTGGGCCACAGCGCGGCCTTGTTTCTTCCATATTATCGTCATTCTCTTCGTTCCTCAATTTCGGCGTCAAAGCCTATGGACATCTGCCACAATTCGGTCTGTCAGCCGCCTCAGTGTCCGGTCTTACGTGTAGTTAAACCTTCCAACGGCAATTATTTTTGCGCGGACAAACGGTGGGACGAACAGACTGCTGGATTTACGTGCATTAGCTCGTTGTTAATGAAATGGCCGATTTTGCCACCTTAACTTCTGGTCGATTTTTCGCGGCTACGAATGTGCCCATTTCAGGCATTGTGTACAATCTCTGAAAGGGATCTATCCTAGTCTGGGGGGAGGGCACATAACTAAAAGGTATTAAATGTAACAAATCCACTTGGGACTTACCGAGCGGTTCCTACAGAACAACATGAGACCCAAACAAGAAAAGTCACGAAGAAAAAAAAAACGAAGAATTACATTTGTTACGGTTGTAAGCCGGCAAAGTGGTGTGCCCTCCTCACCATGTTAGATCCTGGTTATGACATGTCAGCCGGCGGTCAGCACGCGGCACGACTCCATTCCGTCGCTCTTTGTCCGCTGAGACGGTTGTAAAGCACGAAGATTTTTTATTTATTTATTTTTTCGTTGTTCGCTCGTTTTCGGTTTCTTTTAGGTTCCAGCTCGTTCTCTAGGAGTAGCTGACGATATGATTCCACGTGATATTCGCGTGTTCTACTTATACTATGAATCGTAGAGTGTACACAACGCCGCGGCCACACGTATCAAAAATTGTTGTCCAGAAATGGAATGAATCGGAATACGGAACTCTACCACATCCAGCATATTCACCAGACCTGTCCCCTACCGATCACCACTTTTTCCAGCACTTAGATCGTCATGTGAAGGAGAAAGAATCCAGCAACCAAGCAACCAAGATGATGTCGAAAATAACTTCTTATGTTCTATTAATCCTCGTAGTTCTGATTTTTAGAAGGATGGAATGGCTAGGCTATTGTCGCATTGGTGTACTAATTGTAATGGTGTTTAACTCTTCTATCAATAAAAATGCTTCCAGGCAAAGTTATGATCTGTCAAACTTTTCAGTCAAAATCGGCCATTTCATATGCAACAACCAAATAGTAAGATGCTTAAATTTTCAGTGTGTCTAGCGAGATTTTCACAGTGTACATTTTCCAGTGAATGTAAGAGACGTTTTCAAAGAGTTTAGTTGGTTTTGGTGAGTTTCTTATTCATATGGTTTAACAAATTGATACGCTCCAGGCCTCGAATTGCTAATTAGCAAAATAATATCGACCTACTTCCCCACTAAGTGTCAAAAATTCCTGAACTTCAGAGAAGCTCGAAAATATTCCGCAACCCATTTAAGAACACAACAGCGCGGCATTTTGCCGGTGGCATGGCGTGGGGTTTTCATTAACGGAAAGGCATAGATGAAAAAAGTGTAAAGGATAAAGCTCGGCGTGAATCGCTTCCTTAGCGGGACGCGCCACGAATTCAGAGAAATGATTCTACCATACGGACACAATTTCTACACCGTAATCGTCTGCTGTCTGCGCTCTCTTAGCTTAGAGATCGCGCGTCGGCGTCCACATTGACATTCGATCGATATCTTGTGCGCCCGCGATGGCACCCCCGCAAACCGGTAGTGGTGCAGTGGATAGTGGCGTTGCTTCATGCGATGGAGGTCAGGGGTTCGACTCTCTTTCGTTGGGGCACATTTGCGTTTCAGCTGATTGCTTGGGATTTGAGGAACGACGCACGTAGACGCAGACGCAGACGCGATTTTGAGGTATTTTTGCGCATTTTTCCAGCCGTATGTGCTTCGCCGCTCGAAGAACGCAGAACCCAACCGGGATCTATCCTAATCCGGGGGCCACGTAACTAAAAGATAGGTAACAAAATGAACTGAGACTTACCGAGCGGCTCCTAGAGAACGAGTTGGAACGGAACCTAAAAGAAACCAAAAACGAACGAAGAAACAAAAAAATAAAAAATCACCGAGCTTTACAACCGTCTCGGTGAGCAAAAAGCGACTGAACGGAGGCATGCCGCGTGCTGACCGCCGCCTGTCATGTTATAACCAGGATCCAACATGGTGAGGAGGGCACACAACTTTGCCTTCTTACAACAGCAACAAATGGAATTTTTCGTTTTTTTATGACTTTTCTTGTTTAGGTCTCATGTTGTTCTGTAGGAGCCGCTCGGTAAGTCTCAAGTGGATTTGTTACAGATAATACTTTTTATCATACTGTGCCCCCCCCCGGACTAGGATCGATCCCCCAACCGTGGACCCGTGGACTCCCCCTGAGCGACGAAGAAGTTTCCACACCAGCAGCTCGGGCGCCACACACCCTGAGGCCGTATGCTCGTGTTCCCCGTTGGAGGAGAATCAATCCATACCAGCATACCTTATCACACCCCGATCCCCCGTCGGAGGAGACTCGGGGTAGACAAGCATACGACCCCTGGAGCCCCCTCCCTAGCCTGGTTCTGCGATTGCACAAAGGACACCTGATCCGACGCCTAAGGTTACGGTGTAGATTTTGTGGCCGTATGGCAAAATCGTGCCTGTCACGAGTTCAGTATTCGGCCTATGTATACAATGACTTGCGGTGGCCAACCGATGGGCAGATTAGTGCCTTATTCCTCCCAGACAGGCTTTTTTTAAATGAATTGTTTTAACGGTAATTTCAATTCACCGACCCTGGTTTATTTTGCTGTCCAGTTGTCTTTATTAGTAGTGAATTGTCTATAATACATTGTAGTACGTTAGGGTTCTTTGAACTTTGGTTGTTCACCTGCCCAAGTAGGAACCTAAAGCATTTTCATTCCTTTTTAAGTTTGAAGGATATTTTTGTTACCGGAGTTTAACGATTTATCAGAATTTAACAGAAAATTCAAAACAATTCATTTAGAAAATAACGTCCAGAACTTTGTGTGTACCCATGAAATACTCGCAGAGATTTTGATGAATGAATAAAAAAATTAAAAAATTGAAGAACTCACTTGCACCCGTATTCGCTCCTTGAGCAGATTACTTCCATAGGCGAAGTAGTAGAAGTGTCTAGTCATCGATGACCTAAGCATAGGAGTTGCTGGCGATTACTGATAAGGATAACACGTCACGATTTCAAGTCGAAGCACGCTGGTACACGGAGCGAAGTCGAAGATAATGCGTTACTTTCTTTCGGCAAAGATCAAATCAAAGAAAGTGCGGATGCAAAGTAGCCCATCTTGGAACCATGCTCTATTTGGGAGCAAAAACAAGAAAAATACTAGAAAAAATAAACAAAAATTGACGAAGTAGCACGCTGCTATCGAAGAGCGACGTTTTGTGTAACCCCGAGTCTCTTCAAAACCCCTTAACATATTAAGCGATAAATGATAAAGGACGGCGTCATTCAGCTCATCTTGGAATGCGCCACACGTTCTATTAGGTCGTCAAGAAATAAATGAGCGTTTTGCTATTGTTATTATTACAGTACATTTTTCAACCAAGTATGTTTCATGCATTGTAGCGGCACGTGTAGCCCAGTTGGAGGAGGCTCCGACTGTCGCGTGCTCCCGATACCAGGTTCCTGGTTCGGATTTCCCGCCCAGGCCAATCAAGCCTTCCATCCCTCCGGGGTCGGTGAATTGGTACCAGGCTTGTCTGGGAAGGATAAAGTGCTGACTTGCTCATCGGCTGGTCACCGCCAAATAAGCATTCAAATCGCTTCCGCGATATCCCGTAGAAGTAGAATGCGTGGCGCATCCAAAAAGGAATTGAATAACGCCGTCCTTTATCCTTTTATCCTTTTTTAGTGTTATATACCATTTGAAAGCCAAGTTCATGCACTCTTTAACCATGCCTTCGAGTTTTGGATAGAACATATATCTTCCCCAAATTTTAGCTTTGCCTTTTCAGATGTCAGATGAGATGAATTTCCGACAAATTTTCTTCTTCGAACCCAAACTTGGTATCAGTGCAGCTGAATCGACTCTTAACATCAACGCTGCATTTGGGGAAGATTTCGCTAAGGAACGCACAATTCGCCACTGGTTCGAAAGGTTCCGATCTGGAGATGAAGGTCTTGAAGAGGAAGACCGAGGTAGGTCGCCATCACTCCTCACTCAAAGTCGTGGTGGAGGCGGATCCGCGTCAAACTGTGAGAGAGCTAGCGCAGCGTTTCGGCGTTAACGGCAGCTCTATCGGTCGTCACTTAAATGCGATCGGAAAAGTGAAGAAATCGGATGAATGGATCCCGCATGAACTGAACGCTGAACAGATTCTGAAGCGCCACGACACCTGTGTTTCATTAAGGCTGCGCAATCTATGGGAGCCTTTTTGGGCAGGATCGTGACACGCAACGAAAAATGGATCCTTTGTGACAATCGTCGTCGCTCTGCACAATGGCTGGACAAGATTGAGAGTCTCAAGAAGGTGCCGAAATCAAGTCTCCATCCAAAGAAGACCATGGTGGACAATGGCTGGTACAGTCCACTACAAGTTCTTGGAGACTAGAGACACTATCACAGCAGAGAAGTACTGTGCCGAAACTAAAGTGATAGACCACAAGTTGATCGAAATACAGCCGGTTTTGGTCAGTCGAAGAGGCACAACCCTACTTCGTGACATCGCGCGTCCGCACGTTTCAAAAATTGTCGTCCAGAAACTGGATGGACTGGGATACGAGACTCTGCCCCATCCAGCGTATTCATCAGACCTGCCCCCTACCGATGAACATTTTTTCAAGCATTTAGATCGTCCTGTGAATGATAAAAAATTCAGCATCCAAGATGATGTCGAAAATGACTTCAACACTTTCATGGCCTCCAGAACTCCGGATTTCTAGGCTATCGGCATAACCAAATTTGTCTCTTGTTGGCAAAGATGTGCTGATTCTAACCATCATTACCTTGATTGATAAAGTTCATTCTAAGCCGAATTATGATAATTTGAATATTCTAGTTGAAAATACTCATTTATTTCTTGACAACCTAAGACCTCTACGGGATCTGCAGAAAGCAACTTTAATGCGTATTTATTTATTTAAACTACGTCGCAAGTACGCAGTCTGTGTGATAACATAACAAACAAAAATAGATCGGGCGACCTAAATAAACAGACAATAATGAACTGATTGAAGCGACAACGTCAAGAGTTCATAGAAGAATTGCAGAAAGCATCCATCTGCGTTGCGAAGACCAATATAATAATGATTAGAGCAAAAGCAAAAAGAAAGAGACCAAAACGAAATCTCCCAGGTAGCCTAAAAGAAGCCTATTTGACCTGTGCAATGACTTGAGGTAGCCAACCGATGAACAAGTTAGTGTTTTATCCTTCCGAGACGAGTCTGGTGCCAATCTACCAACCCCGGAGGGATCGAAGGCTTGGTTGGACTGGACGGGAAATCCGAACCAAAAGCATGATTCGATGTGCAGACGACAGCCGGCGCCTTCTCCGACTGCGCTACCATGCGCCCAACCTAGACAAACCTAGACAACTAAGGCATGGAAAGTCTTGTGCACCTAGCAAACTCTACGAATCTCTTCGAGTCTAATTACCATCGAACGAAGTGTAGCCCAAGTGTCGTACTAACGACAGAAGTTCAACACCAAAGCTATTAGGGGGGCCAAAAGTAATGAGACACCCCACGCCGTGTCCATATATCTTGTGGCTGGAGTCTGGTTTCGTGCTTGTTGTATTTGTATGTTTGTATGCTACTTACTGAAGCCCATCTGAAAAGCTACCACTTCCGCCATTTCCAGAAGCATGCCAAAAACCCCAGCCTGTCTCATGCCGAAACCCCAGTCTGACGAGTCGACCTGTGTCGCTCAAATCTCCCCCAATTCCCAACCCCGGGCAGCCTGGGCTCTATATTCACGCAAGATGAGAAGTACGTCTTCTACCTTAACCCTGCCAAGCAGCGAGTCTGGGTGAGGCCTGGTGAATTGTTGCCGACCTTCGTTCGGCGAGATGTTCACGTCGAGAACAATCTTTGGAGCTTTTGGGTCTGCGCCCAGGGTACGGTTTGCCGGAGGCTGTTTCCCAAGAGCACCGCGATGAACTCCAAGGCCATGGTGAACGAAATAGAGAAGATGGGCGGGCGACTCGCTCTTATTCATTCGCAGCGCTTCAAGAAGGTTCTCCTCTTCGACAACGCCGCACCCCATCGGGAACAAGTAACCACGGATAAGCTTTGCCAGCTGGGCTACGTTCACATGCCTCACCCACCGTATTCGCTGGACATCTCTCCATGCAACTACCACTACTTCTTGAGCCTACAGGACTTCCTAGTCGGAAGGGACACAAGAACCCAAGCAGTCCTTGACAACCATATCGAGCAGTTGATCAACACCAGGCTCAAGCAGTTCTGGAAGCATGGGATCAGGAAGTTGGCTGAGCGATGGCAGCAAGGTCCTTGCCCTTAATGGCAAATACACTCCTCAGCATCGTTGAGTTGTAATTGAGTTATAAGGAGACAAAGATTTTTTTTCATTTTGTCTCATTACTTTTGGCCCCCCCCTAATATGACAAAGCCGACCTCCACAAATTCATTCGACTTCAGTTGCCAGATTCAGCTGCATTTAAACCCGGTGTATGCGGAGTAGAAGGGTGAACATACACACGATGTGGTGTTCATCATATATAAGGTTGTCCCATAAGTCCCGCCGTTTTTTTTCAACGATTCATTCAACGGATTTTGCCGGCTGTCTCTTGCATTGGCGCTATACAGCTTTCGAAAGAGAATGATTTGCTCTTTCAGACCATTTATTCCCTTTCTTTTTCATCTTTAATTTTGTCAATTTTTAGTGTCGTTGAAGTGAAGAGTGAAAAGTGATAAGAGGCCATCGCCGACAGTTGCTTCTCTCCGCTTAGGTTTGGAATTTTTCGCGCAGCTTTTTATAGCGTTTGGAAGACAATGTTCTGTACTACAAGAAAATGTGTTAGTGGTGTTTGCTCATTTGTCCTTTATCGATTTTAGGTCATCAAATAGGGACGTCCGACTTTTCCGTCCGAATTTTTACCAACTGCTCCTGCTCTGCGATAGGACTTTCTTACTTAGCGCTCGGAAGAGAATGTCTTCTCTACAAGAATTTGCGTCGCGTTTATTGGCTCATGCTGATTTCTTTCGAATATCAACAAAATTCCAAAAAGAGAAAAATCATCTTCACCAACAAATCCTTCGCCTTGTTAGTCTGTCTTGGTCAGTTCTATAACTTGGAATGACTTTGTTCTACGGCCATTTAAATTTTCGCTAATTTTCAGGTCATCAAAATGGAGCAGTACCAGATCGACAAGGATAAGCACTTCTGGCACCTTCTTCTTTCTTTTCATTGCTTTCAACCAAGGTTCTAGCGCTGTTAAGGCTGCCAGAGAGTCGGTGCTTCATGTTGACATACAAACACCATTGTTCATCGTTAGTTATAATTCTGTGAATGATACCTGGCGGCCTGCTTGCCCGTCATCATTTGTCACACGGACATATTGAACGATTTTTCACAGAATTATAAGTGGCGATGAAAAATGGTGTTTGTATGTCAACATGAAGCACTGCCTTTCTGGCAGCCTTAGCAGCACTAGAACCCTGGTTGAAAGCAAAGAGAAGAAGGTGCAAAAAGTGCTCATCCTTGTCGATCTGGCACTCCATTTTTGATGACCTGAAAATTAGCGAAACTCTAAATGGCCGAAGAACAAACTATATATTCTGGCAGACAAAGACATGCACTTTCGAGTGTCACACCAAGACAGACTGAAGAAGGCGAAGGGATTGTTCGTGAGGATGACTTTTCTCTTTTTGGAATTTTGTTAATATTCGACAGAAATCAGCCTGAGCCAATAAACGCGACAAAAATTCTTACTGAGCAAGACATCCTCTTCCAAACACCCAGTAAAAAAGTCCTATCACGGAGCAGGAGCTGTCGGTAAAAATCCGAACGGAAAAGTCGGACGTCCCAATTTGACGACCTAAAAATCAATAAAAAACAAATGAACAAATAGCGCCAATACGTATTCTTGTAGTAGAGAACATTGTCTTCCAAATGCTATGAAAAACTGCGCAAAAATTTCAGACCTAAGCGGAGAGAAGCAACTGTCGGCGATGGCCTCTTATCACTTTTCACTCTTCACTTTAACGACCTAAAAATTGACAACATTCACGATGAAGAAAGAAATGCAATAAATGGTCTGAAAGAGCAAATCATTCCCTTTCGAAGGCTCTGTAGCGCTATGCAAGAGAGCGCCGACGAAATCCGCAATGAATCGTTGAAAAAACGTAGGGGACTTATGGGACAACCTAATATATACTCTATGCTCTCGGCAAAGGAGCCCAACGACCAATACATATGGGTTTGGAGCCGATATATACAGGTTTTAGGACACCCAAGCAGATCTGCATCGAAATAGCCAGGACAGCCATGCATTAGGCTATCGTTTTTAAGCGTCTAGGAAGGCCTCTCCTTGGATTTCTAGGCAGATGCACCTGGGGAACCCACGAATGCCGGGTGCCAGCACAAAGAACGACCACCCACTGCGTGTCGTTCGTCTGGCGATGTGTGCAGGGGACTCAATATTGACCGGCAAAGTCAGCGGTGATGCGCTGTAATTGAACCAGGAACTCTCCCAGATCTTTCACTGGAAATCGGCCAAAAATTCAGGTTCGAAAAGCGAATTTCGGAAGAAATCAATCGATCGATGTCAAGAATTCATGCCAGTGGAAGGAAACCGAAAGTGAACGGAACGTGTGGGAGAGAATCGAATCGAAAGCGACAAGGCAGCGGCGCCGGCAACGACCATCTCGCCTCTGGCGGCGCTCTCTCGCCACTGTCTGACGTATTCGGCAAACACGACGAGTGCTAAGGGCATTGCTATGACGAAGAACAGGCGGATAAGTCCGCCAGGAATCACTAATGACGCAGCCGGAGAAGGCGCGCCGGCTTTGACATGCATTCAAGGTTCGAATCTAGCACAGGCCAGCAGCATAGTCTTCTATCCATCTGAAGTCGTCAAATTGCAGCCTTCAAACCCAATTCAAACCCGTTGGCCAATGGTATCACCTGCGTCACCTCTCGTTCCATTGATCAAGTCTAGTTGCTCGAGCGGGCGCCAGCAGCGTCTCCATCCCTCCCTGTCGCGTGCCAGAGTGCTCCAATAGACCCTTCTCGCTCGATTCGACCAGGGCTTTCACGAAGAAGTCCGACCAACGCGTTGGTGGGCATTCTGGTGTTTTCTTGACATCCCGCGGAATCCAGTCGGTGATGGCTCTCGTCCAGCGGGCGTCTGCGAATCGCATTACGTGGCCGGCCCACCTAATTTTCGACAACTTGGCCCACGCGACAGCGTCTCTGACCTTCGGAGGACGTCGACGAAGCTCGGAACTCCGGAGGCCTTCTCTTCTTTCAAGTGATTGTACGAGCCAGATCGATACCACTTTTGTGGGATGCGCCACGCATTCAACTACGTTCTGTTGAAGTAGAATGCGTGGCGTATCCCACAAAGGTGGTATCGATTAGCTCCGATCTTTATACTTCTCTTTATCTTGTTTGAGCTAACAGAAAACTAGTAAATTTGTAGCAATCTCTCCAGAAGAGCTTTTCCTCAAAAGTTTCGCTACAGAAGATTTTAGAGGAAAAATGTACATATTGGATCTTTGCCCTACCGCCTGCAATAGGAGTTCAAGGTAAGCAAAGCGAACCAGTTGAAGAACAAACTTCACCACCAGATACCTATTCACCACATATGCCTCCGGCCATCTACCCCCACCTCTCGTTTCTATAACCCCGAATGTGACACAACCCAGTAGGCCAAAAAACCGACACGTACCACAAATTGAATATGACTGCCATATTTTAACTGGGAAATTGGGAAAAATTTTGAATTTCAGTTGAAAACTGTCCGGTTTGGTTTTTGTTCCATTTTAAGCGGTAAATGCCATAGATGCTCTGGAATTTAGTACTTGTCGTTAATGTGGCCTACATGAGGGTGCGGCAACGCGACATCTAACTACACCCAATTAGACCTTCGAACGTACATACGTTAACCAATCAAGATAGCGATCATCCATACTTCCCCTAATTGACACACCCATTCGAAGCGACGGGATTCATCTGCTGCCTCCTCTCCCCTTGTAGGCCACATTAGCGACAAGAACCCAAAAATCTTCCTACAACACCAGGAAGTCATTTTATTTTAGAGTCATGCAGTTATTTCTCAAAAAACTTGTCCTGTAACCAATCAGGGCGCCGATCGTTTCATTTTACCTGATTGATTGGTCTCACGCGCTCCCTCTCACCACGTAGGCCACATTAGCGACAAGTGCCCAAAGGTCCTCCCATAACATCATGAAGTCATGAGTTTCCTTCTCAGAAATATTAGCTTGCAAAACGACTATCGTTTAATACGACTTGGTGCGCTCCCCTTCCCTGTGTAGGCCACATTAGCGACAATTGCCAAAATCTTCCCATAACACCATGAGGTCACGCATTTCCTTCTCAAAATATTAACTTGTAAGCAACTAGCACACCGTTCAATACGACGGTTGGCCTGATGCGCTCCCCTTCCCCATGTAGGCCACATTAACGACCAGTACCTGAAAATCGTCAAACTTAAATGGAAAACGGTACATGTTTGCGGATTATTTAAGCCACTTGCAACGTAAAATAAAAGGATAAAGTACAAAGGACGCCGTTAATCACTCCCTTTCTGGATGCGCCATGCATTCCACTTCTATGGGACGTCGTGGAGACGATTTGAACGCGTATTTGGCCATACAATGAGTTGCGGTGGTCAGCCGATGAACAAGTCAGCGCTCTATCCTTCCCAGACACGTTGGTGCCGATTCGCTGACCCCGAACGGATGGAAGGCTTGGTTGGCTTGGGCGAATCGAACCAGGAACCTGGTATTGGGTGCACGCAACGGCCGGCACCTCCTCCGACTGCGCTACACGCACCCATCAAAAAGTATTTGCTGTATTTGCATGAAGAGGAAATGCGGGAGGAAAAAACCGAAAGAGACGCGCTATGGGCGACCATCTGTCGATCTGAACAGCATCTGTTCGTGTGCAGTGTTACAGCAGCGCCTATTAACCGTTCAGTCCGTGGCCGACCTTGATCAAATCTGATCATACTGAGGTGCTTGGCGCGGCACGACTCACGCAGGTGATAGAAGGTCTTCGGGGTCTTAGGAGTCCTTACACTTCGTCAACGTTTGAGCATCACAGACGAGCTCACTTGAGCCAAGTCGACGAGCATTGGGTGGGCCAGCAAGGGCTTGGAATGACTCACATCTATCGAACGCTTTAGCAAAATCCTTGCTCCCCTACAATATGTTTCGACACAGCCAACCTTGTGGGGAGACTCATCATGGGTATGAAGGAAATGATATTCCTCTCCAATGGTTTAAGGAAAGAAAGCTTTGTTCAGATGGAAGCATTCGTTTGTTACTTCCATCGCGAAAAAGGAACCTGCCAATTTAGCGGGATCAGTCCGTATTACATCGTTTTTCCTGCATCCCTTGGAGAAGGATTCAAAAACGCCGCAAAATCAGCACGTGTTCTTACTAGAGAAGGGTTTCGACCTCTCATGGAACTTCAAGTTGAGACCAGAATCATTAGAAAGAGCTCGGAATGCTGATTGCGAATATGGGCGTCAAAATTGCAAAATGAAATTCCTGAGCGAGGTATGGGCTGCCGAAATCGGGGACCTCACCACAGGCTGGCTGTGCGACGCCCAGGGCGCGAGAGTGGTGAGTCATCGGGGCTCCGTGAGAAGGATCCGCCAGATGAGGCGATGGCGCAGGGGTAGTGCTCCTGCTCGTCAGGTGCAACGTCGTTGGTTCGGTTCCCATTGCTGCCGTTTCTATTGCAAATCATAATTTATCTTCGAAATGACCTTTTTTCTGAATTATGACACGTGTCTGATTAAATAGCCCGGAAAACTACCGTACACGTTTGTAAAAATGCTTGAAGGCAAAAAACTGCTATGGTGACATTTTTATTTACTATTTTGCACAAATATGTAGAGTCCAAATCATATGTTGAATAACTATGGGTGTTTTTAACAACCGCGGCATTCGTAGAGCAAAGCAAAAAATGTGGGAAGCAAAAAGGTAAGTATTGGGTTGTCACATAAGTTCTGTCCGATTTTCGACGGCAACTCAGCAGAAAATAAAGTTTATTAATCAAGGAAAGAACCGTTACAATCAACGCGCTTCTGCCAACGATATACAAGAGCAATAATTCTATTTCGGAAGAAATCTGAATTTCTAGAAGCAATGAAACACTCGAAGGCAATTTCGGTATCTGCTACATTAGTAAAGTTTTTATCCTTGAGGAAACCATCGAGATGCTTGAAAAGATGAAAGTCCGTTGGAGCTAGGTCTGGTGAATAAGTGGGATGCGGGAGAACTTCATATCTCAACTGGTTTAATTTTTGGGTGGTCAGATGCGAGACATGTGGACGGGCGCTGTCGTGAAGAAGGACGGTCCTCTTCGATTCACCAGTGCAGGACGCATTTCAAGCAACTTTTGGTGAACCACGTCTAATTCACGACAGTACCTCTCTGCCGTGATGGTTTCACCAGGCTTCAAGAAGTCGTAGTGGATAATACCAGTTGCAGCCCACCAGACAGTGAGCATGACCTTCCTCGGATGGAGGCCAGGTTTGGGAAAGTGTTTCGGCGGTTCTTCCTTATCCAGCCATTGCGCTGATCTTCTTCGATTGTCGTACACGATCCATTTTTCGTCACAGGTAATTATCCGGTCAAGAAATGGATCATTTTCGTTCCTTATAGTAAGGGAAGAACAGATCTCCAGGCGACACCTCTGCTGCTCGTGAGGCACCCACTTATCCAGCTTTTTCACCTTTCCTATCGCCTCTAGGTGCCTCGAAATGGTTGTACGATTGACCTGAAGTTCTCTCCCCATCTCACGCACAGTTCCTCGTGAATCTCCTTCCACTCGTTTATTCAAACGCCCGTCATCACATTTGGCTGGTCGTCCTGAGCGGTCCTTGTCTTCGATGTCCACGTCTCCAACCCGTAACTTCTGGTACCATCTGCGCACGGTGCGTTCGTTAGCGGAGTCCTCTCCCCATGCCATCTTGATGTTTTGAGTTGCCTCGCTAACACTGTGGCGAAGCTTGAACTCATGAAGCATTATTACCCGCAAGTGCGTTTTTTCCATGGTTTCGTCCAGCACCTAAAACGAAGCAATGCTCACGACTTTTTAAAAGCAACACAACAAGTTTTATAGAGCGAAACAAGCGCTACAAAACAGTATACAACATATATACAATTACTTTCTCTATAAAGGATAGAGGATAAAGGTCAGCGTTATTTAATCTCCTTCGGGATGCGCCACGCATTCTACTCCTACGGGATGTCGTGAAGGCGATTGAATGCGTAATTGGCCATACAATGACTTGCGGTGGCCAGCCGATGAACAAGTCAGCGCTCTGTCCTTCCCAAACAGGTCTGGTACCATTTCACCGACCCCGGAGGGATGGAAGGCTTGGTTAGCCTGGGCGGGAAATCCGAACCAGGAACCTGGTATCGGGTGCACGCGACAGTCGCGCCTCCTCCGACTGCGCTACACGCGCCCCACGCCGTTTAATTGCCCAAGTTTGAGGGTAATGACGGCTGACGTGGGGTTCTTTAAGAATTCGCTCGGGGCGACGTCATTACTGACGTTCGTCATCTTGTCGTTGGCATGGTTTGTTGGCTTCGCGTCGCGATTGTTTGCCATCGTGAGGTTCGAGTCCATCATTCATGAGTTCGACCCTTGGTTTAACTACAGAGCTACGGCTCACATGGTCGAACATGAGTTCTACAATTTCCTCAACTGGTTCGACGAACGGGCGTGGTATCCGTTGGGAAGGATCGTAGGTGGAACGGTTTACCCTGGTCTGATGGTTACTTCAGGTCTTATCCACTGGATTCTTGACGCACTCAATTTCCATGTTCACATCAGGGAGATCTGTGTGTTCCTGGCTCCCACATTCTCTGGCTTGACTGCTATTGCCACTGACTTTCTCTATACGTGAAAAAAAAACAATCACAAAGTAACGCCTATCGGGATCGGGCAGAACTTATGTGACAACCTAATAGAATCTATGATGAGGAAGAACAAAATGTCGTTGATCTACTGCACTTTTGATTGATGTGGAATCATCTCTCTACGCATCTGTATCGATTTACATTATTACATTAAAACCAGAGTAGTTTTTTTGGCCCTAAAGCATTTTTACAAACGTGTATGGTACTTTTCTCGGCCACTTAATCAGACAGTGTCATAATTCAGAATAAAAGGTCATTTCGAAGATAAATTATGATTTGCAAAAAACCCGGCATCAATGGGAACCGAACCAACGACGTCACACCTTACGAGCGGGAGCGCCACAGCCGCATGTGGCCGGCCCTTCTTACGGAGCTCTGATGACTCACCACTCTCGCGCCAGCTGTGGCCAGCCTGTGGTGAGGCCACCCGATTTCGGCAGGCCATAACTCGCTCAGGAGTTTCATTTTGCAATTTTGACACCGATCTTCGCAATCAGCATTCCGAGCTCCTCCTAATGATCCTGGTCTCATCCTGAAGTTCCGTGGGAGGTCGAAACCTTTCCCTAGTAAAGGCACTTGCTGATTTTGCGGCGTTATTGAATCCTTCTCCAAAGGATGCAGGAAAAACGATGTAATACTGACTGGTCCCGCTCAACTCGCAGGTTCCTTTTTCAAGACGGAAGTAACAAACGAATGCTTCCATCTGAACAAAACTTCAGAGAACGATATGCGATTGGGCAGCAATCGGGAAGTTCGTTTTTGTTGCGAGCCGTCGAGTGGCAAAAATTGGCAAGATTTTTCCACCCAGTGGCAAAAAGTGGTTGTCGCTATGTAACTCGTTGGGGTAATGTCACAGACCTGTTGGGAGTAAGGGAGGGGGAATGACAATTTCTTTGAACAAAAAAAAAATGTATAGACGCCTCCTCGAAGCTTGGGAGGGTGCACATAGGACGAACAACATACAGGATGTCTCGAAAAATGTATACACTGTTTGAAAGGTGATAACTTTGCTCACAGTAAAGGCACCTGGAGAAGTTAAGGACTCTTATGAAAGCCTGGGAAAATGGAAATTTTCTGGCATTTGAGGAGCGGCATGGAATGCGCCATGCACATTTTTGAAAGTTCGCATTTTACGCACGATTGATGGTGCTTCGCTTGAATACTTGTTATAATTTCTTCACAAAGTGGTCGTTTCTTTAATTGGTTTTTTTTAAGGTTTAAAATTTAGAAACACACTATGGCTTGCAAAAAATGCAGCGCATTCTTGAAGATGCAGGCACTATTTGAAAGGTTCTAATATTGCTGCAAAAGAAGCTTTTGAAGATCTTTCAGACTTATATGAAAGCAAAGTGTAACGTGATTACTATGGCGTGCAAACAGTCACGATTGCGCAGCGCTTACGCCTGAAGCCTTGCATTTCAGATCTGATTGATTGTACATGAGCTATATGGCTGTTATAATCTTGTTACCACTTGGCCAGATTAATCTGTGCTGTTTTTTTTTACTGATTTGCACAATTTAAATGTGAGCAGGGGCCCCATTTTCCGAGATGAATTTTGTGAACTGATGAAGCAACATTCAAGCCGAGTGTGGGTAACCGAAAACGTTTAAAGAAGCACAGCACAGGTTAATCTGGCCAAGCAGTAACAAGATTGTAACAAGCGTCCAGCCCATCCACAATCAATCGAGTCTGAAATGCAAGGTCTCAGGCGGGGGCATGGCGCAATTTTGATCATTCACACGCCACAGAAGTCTCGTTACGCTGTGCTTTCATATTAGCCTCAATCATTTCTAAAGCTTCACTAGCAGCAATGTTAGAACCTTTCAAACAGCACCTGCATTGTTTAGAATACCCTGCATTTTTCAGAAGTCGTAGTGAATTTTTAAGCTTTAAACACTAACATAAAGGATAAAGAACGGCGTTACTCAACCCCTTCTGGGATGCGCCAGCGCATTCTACTTCTACGGGATGTCGTGGAGGCGACATGATTGCGTATTTGGCCATACAATGACTTGCGGTGGCCAGCCGATGAACAAATCAGCGCTCTATCCTTCCCAGACAAGTCTGGCACCAATTCACCGACCCCGGAGGGATGGAAGGCTTGGTTGGTCTGGGCGAGAAATCCGAACCAGGAACCTGTTATCGGGTGCACGTGACAGCCGGCGCCTCCTCCGACTGCCCTACACGCGCCCAAACACTAACATAAGCACAAATGAATCAAAACGGCCACTTGATGAAGAAATTACGACAAGCATTCAAGCGAAACACAATCAAAGTGCAAAATGCATAACTTCGGACGAGTGCATGACGCACTCCATACCGCTCATATGTAGGAAAATTTCTATTTTCTCAAGATCTCCTATGAGCCCTTAACTTTGTCAATATCTTTACTGTGAGCAAAGTTATCACCTTTCAAACAGTGTATACATTTTTTTGAGACACCCTGTATTTGTGGGGGGGGGGGAGTAAACAATAAATTAAATTTCGTTCTAAAGCGCAACAAGACAGCAATCACCTAGTGCATTAAAGGAGATCGCGCCGTGCACTCAAAAAGTTTGCTGCAACTTTCATTTGTGTGATAGTGTAAACGTTGCTCACAAGAAACATCAAAGTAGGAACAAGCCTATTCTAACTATTGTTTTTGTCGTATCGCTTACGTTTGTGAAACTCCATACAAATCAAAATGTTGATATCAATCAAGTAAAATCGCGTTGTTTTAAACGAGGGCATGGCGCCTTCTTTTTCTTGGGGGGGGGGGGGCTTCTAGTTTAGTGAAGAAGAAGCTCGCTTACAAGAGCCTCCAAAGTGGCGGTGGGCTTTTGCGATGCAGTTTTTACAAGATGTAGGGTCCCGTGTGGGGAGTCCAAAAAAGGTAGTCAGTTTTTTCAGAATGTTCTTCTGTAGTCGAAAAAAACGCGTGTGGAACGTGATGAACGTCGCGCCAGCGTGAGCGCGAAGTTCGTCACGCCCCGCTGCTACCCAACCCAATGTGTTCGGCTGACACAGTGGATAGCTATGTCGCCTCTCGGCAGCACCGAGTGTGTATACCGTGGGTTCGACCCCCGGTACCGCCATAGTTTTTGCACACATCAGGTCGTTCTTATCATGTGCTTTCGTGACCACAGCAGTTGCGCCTTCATATGTGCTAGTTATTCAACTATTCGTATCTGTACCACCACCGTATCATACCGTATCACCAGTGATACCGTAATTACACACAAATACGCTTATCTTACGGTTGAATATCATGAACCCGGGCCATATCGGGACATAAGTGCACTAAAAATATTGTTCTCACCTGAACGTGTTGTCGGCCGACTACTTTCCATCCGGAGTATGACACATGCAGCCGAGATGGTATATTAAAAGTAGGTAACTGGGTATTAAAAGTAGGTAAAAATATTATACAAAAAGGGTACCACCCGTGACTTTTCTTTTGATTGTAGATTATATGCCAGACCAAACGACAGGGAGATAAATGTATATGTCGCTTAGATGAGCAGCATTGGTAGGTGGGAAAGCCTAAACCAATCAGACTGCATTAAATGGGCATGCCATTCAGAGGGAGCGGATTCAGTCGGTACCCTGATGGCCTGGTATGTGTTCGGTTTGTGCTCTGTTTGGTTATCATTGGCTGGCACGCTCCCATCTACCAGTGCTGCTCACCTACGCGACATGTACCGACTTTTTATTCCCAGAGAAATGATATGGTGCAGATACGAATAGTTGAAAAACTAGCACATATGGCCTTGGTTTGTTGTAAGCACCCATGGTCTAAAATAGTCTCCGGCGATGATGAGAAAACATAAGAACAACAATCTAATATGTGCAAAAGCATTGTCAGTACGCGGAGTCGAACTCAAAAGCCCACCGGTGTGCTCCCATCAGGCGGCACTCCTACCGACTGTGCCACCGATGCATATCTCATGGGTTGTCATAGGGGTTGATGAGTGTTGCGCACACGCCTTCACACCTCTTTTTCGGGTCTTTAAAGAAGCGTCCAGCAAAAACTGACTGTGGTTCTGGACTCCGCTCACAGGGTCCTACATCCTGTCAAAATATTAGGTTGTAACGAATTAAATGGGCTCGCGCCATTTTTGGCACGTCTTTAGGCGTTTGATCAAGAACAAACCGTAAGATGTGGCATATCATTTAGAAGCGCAAACTTTGCTCTATCGGCTAGTACCAAATCTTCTATGTAAAAGTGGGAAAACTTTAGAGTTTTATTGACTTTTTTGCAGATGGACAAAAGGCTAATCCGAGGCATTTACTTGTATGAATTCAAGCTGGGCACTACAGCTAAGGAGGCGGACGAGAAGATCAACGCCGCATTCGGTCAAGGATGTTCCACAATTCGGACGGCGTATCGTTGGTATCAGAAGTTCCGGAATAGAGATGAGAGCTTGGAAGAACATGAAGGTCGTGGGAGGCATAGTGATGTTGATGAGGACAAGCTGAGAGATGTGGTAGAGGAGGATCCACACAAAGGTACCGGGGAGAAGGTTCTTGGCGTCAGTCACAACACAGCTGCCCGGCATCTGAAGGAAGTTGGAAAGACCAAAAAGCTGGAAAGATGGGTGCCTCACGAACTGTCTGAGGAGCAAAGAAACCGACGATATGAGATCTCGGCCGCACTGCTTCTACGGAACGAAACGGACCGATTCCTTGATCGCATCGTAACCTGTGACGAGAAATGGATAATGTACGACAACAGGCGACGATCGGCACAGTGGGTGGACAGCGATGAGAGCCCCAAGGTTTTTGCGAAGCCGGAATTGCACCAAAAGAAAGTAATGGTGACAGTACGGTGGTGTTCGCTGGGAATTATTCACCACAGCTTCCTCCCTCCCGGTGAATCCATCACGGCAGAGAAGTACTGCATTGAAATTGAAGAAATGATGAAAAAGTTGAAGGATATCCGGCCGGCCTGGGTAAACTGAAGGCGAGTTCTCCGTCTGCACGACAATGCTCGCCCCCATGTAGCACGAATGACGTTGCAGAAATTGAATGAGCTGAGCATTGGAACTCTACCACATCCTCCGTTTTCTCCCGACCTCTCCCCAACAGACTACTATTTCTTCGAGCATCTTGGCGACTTCTCGGTAGGGAAAATATTCAAATACCAACAGGATGCCGAAAGTGCCTTCGAAGATTTCGTCAATTCCAGAACTTCTGATTTTTATGCTACTGGGATAAAAAAGCTTGTGACACGTTGGCAAAGATGTGTAGAATCAGAAGGTTTTTATTTCGATTAATAAACTTGCCTACAAGCCGAGATATTAACTGTTTAAATTTACAGTGGTTCAGTGCCATTTATTTCGTTACAGCCTAATAGCATCGCAAAAGCTCACCATATGAGTTGGGAGGCTTTCCTTGTTCCTCCTCGATGGGGGATATTGTATTTTGGTTATCCGCCTAGCTTCAATTTTTTGGGCGTCCCAGCTGCTGCTTCATGGCACAGTACCACTTAACCACGAATACTTCGACACTCCATCGGTGTTTTACGGACACTGATGGAGTGTCGAGGTATTCCTGATGCTCCCTACGGACTAGGATAGAATCCGAATTTTCGGCGACTTGAAGTTCAAAGTCGAAAACGGCGGAAACTTCCGGTCCGACATAATAGTGATCTGCCTACTGTGGCCGTACGTCGGTTTCACCATAAACATAAGGAAAGGTTCTAAAAAATCAATTCACACAGCATGCACGTTTTTTTTCAATGATTTTTTTTATTAATTTTCCATCCCTGCAACAAAAAAGGTTCGTCTGCAAATTTTCACACCTATCGCGGGTTTTTGCTGTTGTTTTTTCATGAAAATTAGCAATGAATTTCTGCGACGCGAGAGAGGCTCCTCAGATGGAGTCAGGTTTCTTATCGAAGTTTTCCTCCTCGTTTTTTTCGCCGGTCGTTTTTCCTCGTCAATCATCACACATTGATCAGACGCGAGGGCCACCAACTTGAGATGAGAAGGTGCAGCATTAGGTATGATGGATCTCCTCTTTGTAGGCAGACGTCTAGAAGACGCTTCTGAGCCTTTTCTCCAGAAGCTATTTACTCCTTCAGTTCGGCTGATTGTATGGCCGGGTAAGTCATCAGCTGCGTTTTGCTATTTTCCATCGGCATGGATGCTGCGAGCTAAAGGTCGACGAGCAATGCAATCGGCTTCAGATGTGTCGCACATTCTATTTCTCAGTCATAAAGGCGCATTTCAGCCGACGACGACAATGAATTGCGGGAGCCTGTCATTGTCGGGTGAAATCTGTGTGACATGGACGCTCGTCGGTCGGTTTCCTATTCTTCGCGGACAGGTACGGTAGGTAACAGCTCAATGAGCCCATCATAACAACGAAAGACGGCTCTAGAGCTAGGCATCTCTAAAAAAGCCACAAATAGAGGATAAAAAGGATAAAGGAGGGCGTCACTTAGTCTTTTCCGGGATGCGCCACGCGTTCTACTTCTACGCGATGTCGTGGAGCCGACTTCAATGGGTATTTGGTCACCCGGCCAGTCAATGAACAAGTGAGTGCTTTATCCTTCCCAGACAATTCTTGTATCAATTCACCGACCCCGAAGGAATGGAAGGCGGGGTTGACTGGGCGAGAGATCCGAACCAGGAACAAGGTATCGGGGATGCGCGCAACAGCCGGCACCTACACCGACTGCGCTACACGCGCCCAAAAATCACAACCTCATCACGAACAAAAGGTTTACAAGCCTCTAACGGTCAAAGGTACCACATATACCAGAAGAGATGTTTTCTAGCGTTTTTCTATAATCACCTAAAGATTTCACAGCTTAACCCAGTCAAACTGTCAGAAACGACGTCACACGGGTCGTCGGAAATTAGGTGGACCGGCCACACCATGCGTTCCGACCGATCGATTGCGGTCATGATCTCTCCGCGCCTCCTCTAAAAAGCCTACTAACTCTAAGCCGGAAAAATGGGTGCGAGATTCCACCTTAAGTCTGCAAAAGAAGTCCCTTCAGTTGATGGTGGCGAGATTTAGGTGCAAATCTAGATCTAGATGAGAGGTTGGGTCCATCTTGTACTTCGCTTACATACTGCGCGTCGACTGAGTAATCAGGGCGATACGCAGCTTCGCTAGATGCCGAAATTTGCCTAATTTTCTTTTTTTCGCTTTCTAAGGCGCGTGTGGCGCAGTCGGAGGAGGTGCAGACCGTCACGTGCACCGAGACCAGGTTCCTGGTTCGGAGTTCTGCCCAGGCCAACCAAGCCTTCCATTCCTCCGGGGTCGGTGGATTGGAGCCTGGGAAGGACTGTCTGGGAAGGGTGCAGCGCTGACTTGTCCATCGGCTGGCCACCGCAAGTCATTGTATGGCCAAATACTCGTTCAAATCGCCTACGCGACGTCCCCTAGAAGTATAATGTGTGCCGCGTCATACAAGGAGATTGGCTAACGTCGACACTTCTCCTTCTTCCTCAACTATTCACGGTGACCACACGATGGACACGTCAATGTTTTATCCTTACCCGATTACCTTGGATCCCAATCTCGGTTCCCGGGCAGATTGAAGGCTTCGTTGACCTGAGTGGAACCTGTGCCAAAATCGCACTGCAACGGGCGCCTCCGCCGACTGCGCTAGCGCCCCACTTTGAGCATAAAGGATAAAAAGGATAAGGACGGGTTATTCAATCCCTTCTGGGATGCGCCACGCATTCTACTTCTAAGATGTCGTGGAGGCGATATGAATACGTATTTCGCCAAACAATGACTTGCGGTGGCCAGCCGATGAATAGGTCAGTGCTTTAACCTTCCCAGACAAGTCTGGTACCAATTCACCAACCCCGGAAGGATGGAAGGCTTGATTGGCCTGAGCGGGAAATCCGGACCAGGAATCTGGTATCGGGTGCAGGCGGCTGTCAGCGCCTCCTCCGACTGCGCTACACGCGCCTGCTTCACTTTCACGCTTTCACGCTCTGTCACTTTGAGCATAGGATCCGAAAACCTGCATTAATCTTACAAAGCCTTATAGATAAGCGTGCCTTAACGGCTATTCACAACTTATTTCATATTATTGTTACTAACATTTTTTATTCCTAAAAACCTAACTTTTACTCTAACATTTGTTCGCAACTTATTTTGAACAAATATTAATTTGAAAATAATAATTTTTTGCAGCATCTTCCAGCTTCACTAATGAGCTACCGGGGAAATATTTACTACTAAAAGCCCGTATGAAGGAGGTGGCGAAACGACACTTCTTTTAAAACAATTTTTTGGATAAATCACGGTTGTGTTATGGGCATGACGCCGTCAGCGCAGCGAAGATGCTCATAACACCGAGCATCAGCCAGGCGCAGCAAATGCTGGCCGACTTCCATTGTGTAAGTGGGAACGTTGGACTGCAGCTGAAGCTGTCGAAGACGATGTTCATGAGGAACCGACGAGTTTCTGATGTCCGTTCTCGCTCAACGGAACGAACATCTCCGAATGCTCCAGCTACGTCTATCTGGGTCGCGAAGTCAACATGGCCAACGACCTAAAGCCGGATCTGAGCAGGAGGAAACGAGCGGCTTGGGGAGCTTTCAAGAGCGTCGAAGAAGTCGTGAAGAAGACGAAGAACGTCCGACTCCGTGCCCACCTATTCGACTCCACTGTTCTTCCTGCCCTAACATACGCCTCAGAGACCTGGGTTATACGAAAGCAGGATGAACACGCGATCAGCGTCGCGCAGCGTGGAATCGAGAGGACGATGCTCGGAGTGACACGACTCACGCAAGTGAGAGAAGGCCTCCGGAGTTCCGAGCTTCGCCGACGTTCGAAGGTCAGAGACGCTGTCGCATGGGCCAAGTCGTCGAAAATTAGGTGGGCCGGTCACGTAATGCGCTTCGCAGACACCCGCTGGACGAGAGCTGTCACCGACTGGATTCCTCGGGATGTCAAGAGAACACCAGGTCGCCCACCAACGCGTTGGTTGGACCGAAAGCGTGAAAGCCCTGAACGATCGCTCTGACGTTCTTCGTGTCCCTCGTGCGAGGAGGATCTATTGGAGCACTCTGGCACGAATGGAGACGCTGCTGGCGCCCGCTCGAACGAGTCGATGATCAACCGGACAACAGGTGACGCAGGTGAACTCACGTTTGACAAATATGGTTTCAGTAGGTTGTTTATCATTTTTATTTCACCTTGTTTTACTCTGTTCTATCTTATTTACTTCCTGTGATTGTCTATGGCGACTCATCAGAGTATTCGGCTACGTTGGCCATCACCTCCAGAATGCGCCACGCATTTTGTTTTGCCCCATCGCTGCCCCATAGTATCCCTCGCCATTCTTCAATGATTTCAACCAGGACATCCCGACTACTGGTTCACCCCCAAGCTTCAAGCGTCTGCTCCTCTCCTGATTCGACGCGATTGATGATTCCGTGTTTTCATATATATTGACTTTTTTATCGATCTTTTGTCATTATTTTTGTTGGATTCTCTCGTTTTGACACTTTACTAGCCTACCACTGCTATCACCTTTGCTTTCGTGTTTTGAGCGCTTACCAGGAAGTAGATATTAAATGAATAACGTTAAATAAACCACCAAAACTAGCATACAGGTGTTATCGTGTGAAGTTCAATATGTTACAGTTACTTATCGTTGGCATTCAGATGCAATCGAACTTCATCAGGATTCGAATGGAAGTTTATGAAATTGCTGCGCTGACTTTAAGTGGATGTAAAGTGCATGGCGTATCCCCACTTTCACATTTTTGGTACAAAACAGCAATTTACCCAATAGAGTTGGGTCACGTCCCAGAATTCCAGCACGAAGCGGACGTTGCTGCTCGAGCCTGCAGCTCAGGCGAATAGGTAGCTGGAGCAGTCGCTGTTCTGATTGGCTAGCGATTCCTCAGCCACACCCATTGTGCCCGGCTGGGCAAACCCCCGCTAAGTACCGACATTTGAAAGGCAACTCTCTCCCTCAACATTTCTCTGTAGCAACACTTTCAATTGAAATTAGTACACGTTTATTGACGACGTTAATAAAATAAAACAATCGGGGTAAGAACAGAGCAATACGCTGACGAGAAAGGCATGACTACCAGCGCCTCAATCCACTCAGTCCAAAGACACACAAACATACTCATACACGGCAGCAGTCAGGCGAGGCGCGGCGGTGTGCACGCGGCGAGATCGCGCCGTGCACACCTCAACTGTCGCCGATTAAAACGGATGGATTCACGCAGTATTTACAATGGGGGCGAGCTGCTGCTGCGGCTGCAGCTGATGGTAGCTGCTCACCGCATAGCAGACCTTCTTGGCCTTCGCAGAATTAGAATCTACAAACTCAGCGAAGGCGCGAGACGAGAGACACATACAATAGTGACATGATGATGGAGACACAAAAACGGATAGACACACACACACACATACAAAAGCAAATCTTTGACTAATCACAAGCTACTCGCACGGCAGTGACAACGCTCCGCGACGCTTCGACGGCGCGGCGCGGCGGTCGCGCGTCGCCTATGCGACGCGGCCAGCGCGCGCGCGTGCGCGTACGCGAGCGTCGAGCGATGCACAACCTGCGACTTAGCGACAACAACACGACGACCGACTCCACGGAAATTTGAAGAAAGAAAAAAGAACCAAGACGCGTTATTTTTTGGTTGAATGTGGAAATAGAAAGAAAATCAAGGTACACACCATGAAAACACCGGAAAGATGATGATGAAGACGAATTCCACCTAGTAATCAGCAATTGGTAACAAACACTTGGCGCATGGTACAAGACAGAGAGATGATAAACAATCAGAGACGAGCAGATCAGAGACCTCAGGGCGCGTTTATAGCTCGTTGGCAACACGCGGCGCGCGCGACATCGCTATTGGCTGACAATCGATTGGAGCTGGTGCACGGCGATGGACGTATCGACTAGTGCCGTGCAGTTGATTGAACCGTAATATTTACACGGCACTCGTTCTGTCGATTCCTGCCATGTGGTCAATCGATTACATAGACTGCACGGCACTTTTGGTACATAATCGATATCTAACCTACTGATCAATTTCTGCCGTGCAACTAATCAATCGTCAAAGACTGCACGGCATTTCTCGAATAGAAAGATGCCGTGCGATCAACCGACGTGAACGAAGTGCACGGTTACGTCGCACAGAATCGATGCTAATCGATTACCTCCGTGAAATATGTATGTCTGACTATGCTCTAAGATGCCGTGCAATCTATACGAATCGATTATTGCCGTGAAATTTGGCCAATATCGTGCACTCTGTAATCGATTGCTCAATCGATTGCCTTTAATCTCTTAATCAATTGACGATTGGTTTCATCGATCGATTCGAGAGTGCACATCACTTTTGCTAGACAATCCATACGTATCGATTGCCGCGCATCCGACTCGTTATCGTGTACAGTCAATACGTATCGATTGTTCCCGTGCACACGAACAACGCCGTGCTACTACGCAGCTAATCAATTCGTGTAGACTGCACGGCGTTCGTCGTGAACAATTCGTACGAATCGATTATCGCCGTGCAACACGAGCAGGACGTCGTGCTCTACGACTCGTGCCGTGAAATCACGGCACCTGTGCAGGCAATATGAATAGACTGACGCCGTGAAGCAGAAGAACTGTACGAATCGACTAATGCACCAGGCGCTTAGGTATCGATTGCAAGGCGCCTTGTCGCGCGTGCGCGCTTTTCATGCGAAGTATAAACGCTCCCTGAGACAACACTGAACCTAGAAAAGACGATGTGGTAGTGCTCTAGCTAGGTAGTATATATGTATAATATGATCATGGTGGTGAAAGAAAACTTCTGAAGAATAAAATTGCAATCAATGCTTGGTAATTAAGAGGAACACGACGATGAATGTGAAAAAATAGCAACATCAACCCGCAATGGCTGCCTAGGTGAGCCATGATGAGAAAGAAGTATAAATTAAACACTAGGATATGAAGATGTGAAGAAAAAGCGCAGTGTATACTCGTTGCATCATCTCGAAATGGGGAGGAAAGGAGGAAACGAAAGGAAATTAGTCAATATCAACGGGGTCTAGAATACGATTCGATGCGATGCGTTTCGAAGTGAATTGCAGAGGGATGTGACCCACATATGGCTCATCGAGCTCTTCTCCTCAGGCGATTCGCGCCATTTTCGGCGGCGAGCACTCGAGATCCTTCTTGCCGCATGATTCCGGCGAGCTCACTCCCGAACAAAATCCAGAGTCGTTCAGCGGTGTGGCCGGCTGCGACGACGACATCCTCGCGCCGCCACAGGCTCCAACCACGCCGCCGACGCCGCCGTCTGGCGACACCTCGAGCAGCTCGTCGACGACCACGTCGCACACGGACGCCAGCGAGCCGTGTCGATGGTGGACGCTACACGGCCCAGAGTCACTGACCACTCGTTCCAGCATTGTGATGTAGGAGCGCAACAGATTCTGGAACAAACAGCGTTGACGCAATGGACCTCGTGAGGCGTCGGGACAAGGAAGACGTGGGAGGCGACGACGACGAAAATCCTCACCATCTGCAGATGAAACGTGCTTCCGATAATCGCCTCCGTATCCGCTCTAAGCTTCGCGTCAGCGTATCGCTCCGCGGCAAACATCAGCGCCAAACAGCACTGAATCGACGGGAACAGCGTCGCCAACTTGTGACCTGAAAATCGTTAAAAATTTAAAAAATGCGGTTTTCAGATATCTAAACCCTTCTTTATTTGATAGTAGCTGATCCTTCTATCTACAATCTGTTCTAGTTCGTCCGTCCGTCTGTATCTGTGTCCGTCTGTCCATCTGTCTGTCCGTCTACCGGTCGGTCGGTCTACTGTACGTCTGTCTGTCTGTCTATCTGCCTGTCAGCCTATGTGTGTCGGTCCGTCCCTCTGTCTGTCTGTCTGTCTGTCCGACAAATTTGCACTATGACCGAAGGACGGTCTCCCACCTGGACCATAATTATCTACCTCTATTCAGGATTAATGCACTGAGATCGATATGAACAGTGCACACACTTCGCAAGAAGCAGACAACATCGATTCGCCAACCATTATCGATCGGTTTTATCGATTTTTGTTCAACGTTTTAAGAGCGACTCGAGTAAACATCGGTCTATTAGACCAGTTCCTTGTCATTCATTTTAAGACCAAAATTGCCTGGCAGGTCCGTTAGATAACATCGATTCACCAAGCATTATCGATCGATTTTATCGATTTCCCACCAACGTTTGCCGTTTAAGGGACGATTCAAGTAAACATCGGCTGGTAGATCAACACCAAATCGCCCAGAAGTTTTCCGAATCCTCGGCTTATTCCAATTTCTCAGCTTCCTGCAGCCTCCAGGTTTCCCTTAGGAACACTATAGCCTCTTCCAAGCCTCACTGGTCTATATTTCAGCTTTGCCAGGTCCATCATAACCATCAGAATCCATTAATTCTTCGGTGGGGCCGTTTCTCCAAGGCTTCTGAAGCCACTAGGAGGATAACCATAGCAGTTCCTACTCTGATGCAAGGGCTAGGAGACAAAAATCTCTCAGTAGGAGGACTGACTATGCTCATCCATACCTAAAGGCGATAGTTATTGAAAAACTTTTTGATTCTTCAAGCCTTCTGGAGATTCGCTTACCACCCTATAGGCTGCTTCTATGGAAAGAAGGGCAAAATCGACGTTGGCAAGGTCAATTCTGGCTTTCAGTCGTTTCTACTAGCACCTGGACACCTCGACGGTCCCAGACTATGCAGTAGACGACCAAACTCAGCCATTCATGACACGCTCTACCCTTCACCGTCTTTCAGTGCCACCGGAAAGCGTCAGTAATCATTCCGTGGCTTTTTGGATCAATTTCAGCACGAGTCAACCTTCCTCCCGACATAGGGAGGGAGGAAAGTGCCAGCCAATCATATCCTTCGAGTTCTGATAACGAATAGGAGAGCAGAGACTTCAACCGCGACGGTATTGGGTAAGTGATGCTGGGCACAAAGTGGACTTGCACCGGAATTTCGACCGTTCAAGGGCTAGGCGGTCAAAGCCGGCCATTATTAAACACTCCTTGGCATCTGGAATCATCCGTGTCTTGTATAACCCTTTAGAATCTTTTAGGAAGACGCTCTCTGCTCCCTTTTAGGCTCTCGACGGTCTAATTCTCGAAAGTTAAGGCTCTGGAGCTTCTCGAACCCGCCTGGGTTCCACCGTCCATTTCGCAAGTCGGCATTTTGCCGCAAAGGCTGCGAGCGCTCGTTCGATTCGACGACGACGATGATGACGCGACACACGGCCGGCCAGCAGCTAGCTGTTGCATTGAGCAGAGATCGTATCTCGCCCGGTATCGCAACATATAACACCACCAGACCCGTTTATATGCTGGCGGCGAACATTTCGCCAACCTTGGATCTTCCACGAGCTACTTGGAGGTCTTCTGAGTCACCTGGAGATGGCTCCATAGGGCATGAGCCTGTTAATGAGCATACTGTAGGCGAAAAACAAGAGAGAAAGAGGAACCCTCTGAAATGGTTGGAAATGCCCGAGGATCCTAAGAAGGTCGAGGAAGCGCCTGGGTAGAGCCCGCGTCGAACTTCAATCCAAGGAGATGACACGTATCCTCTGTATTCCATCGAGGTGACTCTACATTCTACAGTATCCGCCGAAATTTACAGCCACCTGGATGGCTCATGGAGCCTATGGAGCCACCTCTAGGTGACTACAAGGACCTCCAAGGACCATCTAGCTCGTGGAAGATCCAAGGTTCCAGGTGGCTGTAAATTTCGGTGGATACTGTAGAATGTGGAGTCACCTCGACGGAATATAGACGATACAGGTGTCATCTCCCTGGATTGAAGATTGACTTAGCCTCTTTCCAGGCGCGCCCTCGACCTCCTTGGGTCCTCGGGAATTTCAAACCATTCTAGGGGCCTCGTCCTGTCTTCCGCCTACAGTATGCTCATTAACAGCGGGAACCTCATGCTTAATGTGAAGCAATGCGCGGCTCCACGGTGACACTTCTCGACGATTCGATAAATAAATGATCGACACATCTCATCACCATTCAGTCGTCGAATTCAAACGTTCTCTTTGTGTCATTAAGGAGCTCAAACGCTTCGTGAAGCCATTTCGGCGAACCTTGAAGAGGTGGAGGAGAACGAGGAGGTTCAGCTCCTCTAATTACAGCTCTTTGAAAACTGCTGCCGAGACAACGAGGAGAGGGGCACAAAACCCCGCCTCGCACTTAATCCACCACCGCCACGAGCACCACCTGTGATCGTTATCGTGCAGCCAGATAGGCAAGGCACGCGAGTCTTTGTTGGGCGCTGCTGCGAGCTGACCTCACAACGCTGCTGACCACACCGTTGCGTAACGCTCCCCAGTGGCGGCGACCCGGCGAAAAACCACGAGAGGGGTTCACCGTAAACAGGCGCTGCCAGTGTCTTTGTGTCATTTCGCAGCCTTTTCTTCGACGAGGCGAACGAAGCGTCGTCCCAGGTGGCTGCTGGGAAGCGCTCGAGGTTCCCAATTCGGGCCGTTCGAACGTCTGTCACCTGTCAGCAACGCTTCATTCATTATCTGTCCATATGAATTCTATGGACATCATCTACATCTGCGTTCCGGCAGAAGAACGGTCGGTGGTGTCAGTCGGTGTTGGGGAGCCGGCGAGTTCCTCTGACTCACTCCACTCCTCAACTTCAAACTCTTCCCACGGAAGGTTTCAAAGCCGCGAGCGGCGGTCGGTTCAAACGCCTCCGTGGCGTCAACTGGTTCCGCGTTATGATTTAGCGTCACCGACACGTGTCGCAACCACCACGGGGACACGGTGATAAACGTCCACCAGTAAGTCGGCCGGTGGCCTTATGCTGGCTGGCCGGCTGCGTCGGAGTGTACGATTCAGACCAGCCACTCGTCGTCAGGAGACAGGACACGGGGCTCTCTGTAAATCACCTCCATATCTGACGGCGGCACGCGTGCGCGCGCACACCGCCGATAAAACACACTTCCGATGCGGATCAACTGATCCGCGCACGCTGATCCGTCGCCGATACGGTAATTCACTCGTGTGATAAGACGAAATCCCGTTCGGGTACGGTAGGTGTAGGAACACCAGGACACGACACGTCGATTGTTGAGACCAGAGAAGCAGAGTGGCACCATTTTCTGCGTCTCTGCACAGAATTCTTCCGCACTTTCTTAAGCTCTGGAAGCTCGTACAAGGCGCAGATGCCACGCTTCGCCCCTGAATGTCCTTCTGGTACCATACATGTGGCTCCAGTTGGCTCTATATGAACGGCTAAAGTACAGGCTGGAAAGGGTTGAAGCCAGAGACGCAGAGTGGCACCATTTTCTGCGTCTTTGCACAGAATTCCCCTGCGCTTTCTTCAAGAGCTCTGGAAGCACTTCCAGGGCGCAGAAGTCGCCTTTCGCTGTTGAATGTCCTTCTGGGACCGTACCTGTGGCTCCAGTTGGCCTTATATGAACGGCCAGAGTACAGGTTGGAGAGGGTTGAAGCCAAAGAAGCAGAGTGGCCTCGTTTTTCTGCGTCTTTGTCATACCGACTCACAGAACCCGTTCATCTCCCACCGGTAGGTCATTCTGAGTTATTCTGACTTGCCTGGCCCAGATTACCAAGACCAATCTGCTGTGAAGCATTCGGTGGAACACAAAGCTAGGGTCAGAGAAGCAGAGCGCCCTCATTTTCTGCGTGTCTGCCCCGAGAGACACGGGTGACACTGAGCCGCTACCAGTTAGCTGTCCTTTTTTCCTTGGAACCCCGATGCGAGAAATCAAAGCCGACGAGCTCAGGCACAATAGGAACCCGAGGGAGCCCCCTGGTCAGAGCCAGAGAAGCAAAGTCAGCATTTTCTGCGTCTCTACCTGCCTAAGACGCATTAAAACGCAAAAGCCGCAAGCGGCCACTGCTTCTCCAAAAATGTCATACCGTACGGCATGGATGAGATCAGAGAAGCAGAGTGGACCCATGCCCTGCGTCTCCAACCCATCATCGTACAGCATAAACACCGTATGATGGTGGACTGGGTTAGAGACGCAGAAAATTGTCCCACTCCGCTTGTCTGACTCCAGCTGCAACTTTTTTTGTTCCGCGGTACCCAAATACTATGCTGTACAGTCTTCCGGCGAGGAAAAATGGCCACTGTAGCTAGAAGAGTAGCTTCTTGATATCGTACCGTATCCTGGAAGAATCTGAGAGCCAATCGTTTGACTCTTTCAAGATCTTGCGCTACAAGGCTACCAAAGGGGAGCACCATGGCTCCAGAAATTCACTATTCAACCTTCAGTAGCCACTCTCTCTCCCTTACGACTCCTGTTTCTCAGCCGGTACGGTGTACTTCCGTACTTAAGGAACAGAAAATGTGTAGAGCTGAGATCAGAGATGCAGAGTGGACCCGTGCACTGCGTCTCCAACCCACTCCACCATCGTACAGTATGTACACCGTATGATGGTGGACTGGGTTAGAGATGCAGAAAACTGCCCCACTCTGCTGGTCTGACTCCAGCTGCACATAATTTGTCTATTCCGAAGTTGCCAAGTACAGTGGTAATGGTTCTTCCGGCCAGGAAAAGAAGCATGGCGACTAAAGCCGGAACAGTCGCTTCTTGCTATTGTACCGCTTCGTCCCTACCCCGACGTCCTTCCGGTGCCCAGATATCGAGGCCAATGAACTCCGTCCGGCATCTGTACGCTGTGTGCGATGCGCGAATCCGTCCGTCCGGCTCGGCAACAGCTGTCGTCGCCGCGGGGTTCCTCTCTGGCCAAATACGATTGTGACGCGCATTCAGCTGCGCGGTGATCCACAGGCACAGGCGCACACGCACACCGCACACTGCCGAACAACGACGTCCTTTAGAACGCGCATGCGTTCGCGCAACCCTTTTCAGGCTCTTTCTCCGCCGGAACACTTTCCCAGCCTTTCGACAACTGACGTCTTTAGTCCTCGCGCGGAATCACGCGCAGAGGAGTCGAGGGCGGAAGAGAAGACAACTCATGTTTATGCATTAGGGCGCATTTGTTCCCACTACTCCTCGCTCTCCTCGTCTCCTCTTACCGAGGTAACCTAAACGCAACCATCTCCGAAGCTTCTGCGCAAACACACTGCGCCACAAAAGGCATCTCTCGCATGTGCCGCCGATGCCGCCACGACGACGACGACGATCTGGCGCCGCTCGCTCGCGCTCCTCCACTCGCGATGATTGATGGATGATGAGTAGATGATGCATGCACACACACACATAACCGAATATCTCCGGTTACATGCCTCGGCTACTTACGGCCGGCGTTCGAAACTTCCTGTGTACATTCGGGCCACTTGATCGCCACTAAGTGCTCATTCAAATAGTCTGACAAGGTCTGGACAAGCACTTAAGCCGTGCTTAGAGGCCTTTGGAGGCTTTTACGGAGACCGAGCGGTCCTTAGCTTGGCAAGGTGGGGTCGCAGATGACCAGAATGTAGAGAAAGGACCCACTTCGTCGGCAAGTGAACCCTTATATAAGACCTCCAAGGCTACCAAGCCTCTGTAAGGTTTTTCTTCCGTGACTTCCAAGAAGTCCTTGCAGCGAAAGCTTTCTTAACCTCGCAGAAAACGCATTCTTTCCCAACTCCTCAGTCAAACTTTAGAAGGGGTCTCCAAGTTATAATCATCATAAACTTGGCCTTTACCCAACCTACTCTCTTCCACCAACCCAACAGGGCCCAAAAACCGTAGATTCTTCCAACCCCGCTACACATTCTACCCAATATGAACTCAGTGCAGAAGGTGCAGTTCAAGTCGGATCGAACAAGCCGACGGTTTCGGTGGTGGCTTGGTTAGAGACGCAGAAAATTGCTCCGCTCTGCTTCTCTGACTCTATCTGCACACCCTTCTGCATTCTGCGAGTACCCAGGTAGTAATTCTAAGCTGAACTTCATAGAGGTTTGCCCCACTTCTCTTGAACCGGACACCTCCTTGGCGCAACGAATCCTTAGGATTCAGATGCACCTTTATTCTTCTTTACCCTTCACTCGCAGAGTCATTGTTCTAGCCCAGCAAGCACTCAGACACCTCTTCCAATTGTTACCTAGCAATAGGATGCATGGCGCACCCCAGGGAATTGTCACTTTTCCGTCCTTCAACCTTTCGACTAGGATTTCCACAGAGTCTGGACATAGTGCAGGTTCATACAAGTTGACCCCAACCAACTTGTACAGCACTAAGCGCTTCGAGATTGAGAATATTGGTGAAAAAGGTATGGTTCACTGGACCTTGAGCAGCACACAAGGCTCTAGGCAGTCTAAACTCCGTGGAATAGCAACCGAAAGGCTCGTTTGTAGAAGGGTAAAGGTCTTCCGGAATGCGCCATGCATCTCCCATCTCCATTTGATGTATAGGTGCATTTGAATGGATAATCGTCCAGTGATTCTCCAGCCTGTAGGCACTGCACCATGAAAAAACACCTAGGCTCTAGCAGCCTAAACTCCCCAAAAATCGCCATGAAAGGCTTGTGGAAGGAGTGGAAGTGCAAACGTCGTCTCGGATGCGTCATGCATCTTCCACCTCCAGGTAATGGATATGGATACTCAGCCCGTAGGCACGTTGTTTCGAGCTGAATCGACCAAGACCCTGCAAGTATCTTCCGGTCTCCTGGCCTCACTGGATGACCTCATAGTAGCCGCCGCGCGGACCACACACCACGAGCGACCTCTGGTGCCATTAACTAAACAGCGCACCGGAGACACAGGAGAAGAGACCTGGTGGTACTTGGCAGTTAATTTAAACCACCCAGGTCGTGCCGTGACAGCAGCGACACCCATCCGTCGCACAACAACTGTTTCACACGGTACCCACTCGTCGTCGGTCGGACCACCAAAATTGTTTATTCTCCGGCGCGGAAAGTCTGTCCGCAGGTGATAAACTGCACGCGCCACGGGGGTTCGTCGGTTCGGGCTGGGCTGCGTCGCCTCGCCGTTGCCGCTGCGACGACGACGACGGCGACCAGATAAATGAAAGCCAGTCAGCCACCCCCATTGACGCGGTCGGCTGTACTCCAGCGTACAAACCTCCAGCGTTTCGCGCTTCATCGGCACGCGATAGTAATCTCGCAACAGCGATTAATTCCCAGTGTGCACACGGTGTTAACGACGTGCCAGTGCCACTGCGGGTGAGTGCGAGAGGCGCCATCGACGGCAACGACGACGCGATGGCCGTTGTCGACAAGGTTGCCGCCGGGGCGCGCTCCGAGTTTCCGATGAAAAAAGATAACACAACACGACGACTGCATAAGCGACTACGACGACGACGACAACGAAGGTCGGCGGCATCGCTTTCACATCATCACCGCGACTTTACACGACCTTACGGTACACGGTGGACACGATGAACTTCACTCGACACCTTCCGCAGCCACCTTCTAGACAGCCCCTGGGTTCCGCGGAACATCGGACAGGACCCAACGAACCGCCTAGACGGTATTGAAGATCGTTGGGGTTGTAACGCATCTGAAGGACCTAATCTTCAGCTCAGACTATTCTTCAGTCAGGTGACAGCGAGTTTTGGAACATTTCGGCCGTAATGTTGCCAGCCAAAGCAGTTGAAATTCATCTGAAGAATCTACCCTGGCTCACAATGAGCTCATGACCTCGTAGGTGCCTTCTAGGCCACCTGCCGGGCCCGAAACGTGGGAGTAGTCCAAACGAAGAGAACAAAAGCCGCCTCCGAAGTCAGGAGTTCATTCTTAGCCAGGTTAGGCACTTCCTCTGAATGCCTACTGTCCTGGCTGATTTTCCTATGAAGAAAAAGCTCCGAAAGCAGCTCTCACCTAACCGAAGAGTAGTCAGTCCGACACTGAACTAGAGATTAGCTCCCTCTGACGATTTCCAGCGCCAGAGACTTCCTAAGACCAGCACCCGATGGACCACGCACTCCACAACCTTCGGAGGCAGCTTCCAGGCAGCTCTTTAGCTCCAGACCTCGTCCAGAACACGGATGAAGCCGTCCTAGACACGCTGAATTCCAACCGCCTTGGCTGACTTCTCCCTGGACCGATCGCTCCAGAATGTACAGCCCAAGCCAGTGTTCAGGTCTTTTAGACGAATTCCAACGTCACTTCGAGTAGCCTTATGGCTATTGATGGCTGATGGCTGAGTGGCTCCAGAACTCACTGGCAACGTAGCTAGAGAGCAGTCTAAGCCAGAATTCAGGCTTCTCAAGCTCAAACTCCAACGCCTCCAACATCTGGAAGACCTCTGGGGACTCGGGTGGCTCGAGACCACCCGAAAAGATCCTCCCGGAGACCATTCTATCCTGAAGTCTAGTCTCCCCATGCGAATTCTAACTCCGAACACCGGATGGCAGATCAGCGTGGCCTTCAGAAGCTCGAAAGAACAGGTTTCCACCCCATCCCAGGCCACCGTTAGGCTTGCCACTAGATTCAGCGTCTTTGACTTCTGAACATGCTCAGTGGCTCTATGTCTTCTGAAGGGTTCCACGATACGTGGGTGATTCTATGACTTCAGGAGGTCAGAAGGATCAGGAGCAGGTGAGGGTGTATTCTGAAGCAGGATTTAGCCATCTGGCGAATTCCTGAGACTTCAAATTTCTGAATGCCCAGGTGGTTTCTAGCTGGGTTCGTAGCTTTCAAGCGAAGGATGGAGAGATTCTGAATGAGAGACTACGTCCAACGCTTTACGTGGTGAAATTCGAGTACTTCTATAGCTCTTAGATAGCTCAGGACATTGGAAGTGGCTGGACGTAGGCAATTTTGAGCCGAATCCTACCCTTCTTAGGCAATTTTCATCACCCTTTAGGCGCTCTGTAGGTTTTTGCTGGCCCATTGGCTAGAAGTCAGCAGATGAACCGGGCTGAAAACCTCTCTGGGCTGAAGCTCAGCCTCTTCAATAGAATTCCGCCGAGGAAATCCAGACGGCCCTAGGGCTTCAGAGCACAGAACACACCTGAAGACCAACATGAACCAGGCCCCAACCTCTTGACGAAGCAAAAACTCAAGTCAATTGACTTCAACGCTCCAACAGACGATCGGAACAACGGCTAATCGCCGCTTTTCAAAACGGGCATAGCGTAGCGAGCGTTCGGTGGCGCCAACCTGTCATAGGCACCTCTCGTCTCGTCGACCTCACCGCCTCAAATGCGGTATCGCTACCCGCGTTGACACATGAAGATGGCGACGACGACGGCATCGTCGGATGGGGCAGGCAGGCAGGCATGCAAGGCCTTCATCTCTCTCAGCTCATCACCCCATCCGCTCAGCAATTACCTATTCTCAAAACGGGAGGGAGGAGGGACAGGTTTTGAACGTCTGACGACGACCCTGGCAGGCAGGCAGCTTACCTCCAGCTACTGGCAACAGCTGTGCGGCGTCGGTATGCGTCTTCTGACCGTAAACGCCTCTAATAACTCCGGCAGATAGCATCTCTAATTAGGGCCGGAGAAGGGCGCCACCACACTGGGACCCCGTTCCTTGCCAGCCACGAAGACGACCTCCTATGGCGCCTGTGGAGGAGCAGGTGTTTCTGGCGCCTGCACCAGCGTCCTAAATCCATTGTAGCAAGTCGAACACGCGCTGACAATCCGATGACCGATCACTCTCCCTGCCCTACCCTGCCATCCATAATTGGCTTGATTGACTGCGGGCTTTGAACCGAGAGCAGCCAGCGGGCCGACAGCCACATTCCCACGGACACAATACCACACGTACGCGAAGGGATACTTCGGTACCAGCAAAAAGGCCAGACGAGAACGTCTCCAAACAGTGAATGCGACCAGTTGGAGAAAAACGCCCGCCGGCCACGACCACGATTCCCTTTCGCCTTTCGCCTCGCCTCGCGCCGCCGCCGCAGCCACCAAACTCGGAGCGGCGACACACCACGGAAACCGGCCCAAAAAATGCGCGTAAGCTACAGGCCGAGCCACGGAAAAAACCTAAGCGCCCACCGAAAAAACCGCTCGCATTTGGAGCAGCTTTTATGCAGAGCATTACGTGGACGATTCAAAAACGGCTCGGCGTCGGGGCAGGGCTGAAGCTCGGGGCAATTACGGGTATCGGAGACGCTTCTTAGTTCATCTGTTGCCTGAATAAGGGAAGAAAGGCCGATGGGCTGGCTTTAGTGAGATGCGCCATGCTTTAGAATCGACCGATGAGGTGGTGGAGCAGAATCTCGAGACAATAATAGCTATGGGAGACGTTTCGTAGCGCATCTGTAGCTCCAAAAAGGGAGAGAAGAGGTGGCATGTCTGCCTTGGGCGGGTTTTATACTTCGTCGCCGCACGGTGCGACACTATGAAAGCTATCAATATCGAGACTTCGCCTGCCTTACTCTTCTGAAGCTCCAAGAAATAAGCTTTAATCGATCGTTTTGGGATGCGCCACGCATTCCACTTGTAGACAGTATGGCAAAGGCCCCTCGTGAGTGCGCATATGGCTCATGCAATGACCTAATGGAGCATAGAAAACGTAGCAGATCTGCCTTAATCAGCGGCTTTGGGATGCGCCACGCATTCCACTTCCGCTCAATATCATAGAGGCACTCTGAGTGCGCATTTAGTTCATGCAACAACTTATGAAGGCCAAACCATAAAGAAATTGGTGTCCTCCCTACCTGAACAAGCCCTTGTGGCAATTCAGTGACCACGCAGCGATGAAGAACTCGGTTGACTGGTTGAGAAATGAACCTACAACTCTCTCGCGATGCACTCAAGACCCGCCACCCTCGGCCAACGGCACCACGTGCGACTCAGACTAGGCATAGACGTATTTAATTCAGTCCAACTTCAGCTCGAATACTCTAAAGAAGGGCTTAGCTAAGTCAAAGGAATTCCTTCAGGTCTAAAGCCTCTACATGAGCTAGTGGAACTGCAGAGCGGTTCCATGCCGTCACCTCGAGGCTTTAGATCTAGAAGCATTCGTATGGCTTAGTTTAGCTTCCCTTCACAGCACTAAAGCTGCAGTTGAACTGAACTACCTTTACCTATGATTAGCCTTAGCCGCATGTGGCGCACTTGGTGAAAGGCGAGGCGTCTCGAGTGCATCGAGATATGATTGTAGGCTCAATTCTCGACCAGTCAACCGAGTCCTCCACCACTGTGTGGTCACTGATTTGACCAAAGAGCTTGTTCAGGTAGAAGAAGACACCGATCTGTTCATAGGCCGCCTTTCAGAAGTTATTGCATAGATGCATTCAGAGCGCCTCTACAATGTCGAGTGGAAGCGGAATGCATGGCGCATCCAAAACGATCGATTGAAGCCTCCTTTTTGGAGCTTCAGGTGGACAAGGGTACTCTTTCATAGCCTCCAGTGGCACAGTCTTCACCTTTACTTGCTCAGGGAGGGAGATTGACGCATCAGCGTCACTTCAGCTTCTGCTTAGAGGCTCAGACAGCGTTCGAATCGTTTCGGAAGCACGGCGTATTCCAATCCTCAGCCAGGGTGGGGGCACGATTCCTTTCCCAAGGAACCAATCCTTCACCGTACTCCCCTTCCCATGTCAGCTAGAGCTTCACGCCCGCTGAAGAAGGGGAAGGGGGAAGGGGAGGGGAACGGGATGCCGCCGCCGCTTCCCATCACACTGACCTGGAACAACTCAACAAATAGTCAGTCAGTCAGCAGTTCGTCCGTCGGTCGCGGGGCGAAAAGGGCATCACTATCCAGACAAAGGCCATCGTCGGTCGCTCGGCTGGTCGGCCAGCCCCCGTTGGCCTTCTTCTCATCACCCGCAATGCCCTCCTCGACGAACTCGAGCCGCCGATCAATCAGTGGCTGGCTTCGTTTCAGCTGATACCCTCGAGTCTCGAGGCCCAGACCCGACCACCCACAGTGTTCGTCGCCGACGTCGTCGTCGTCAGCGGCGTAAGTTCCTCCATTAGGCCATAAAAGTGGATGCGCGAGACACGGCACGACAACGACGACGACGAAGACGATGTGTGTGGTCTAACACGGGTTCGTCGTCGTCGTCGTCGTGGCTATTGTGATGCAGATGAGGTCGGCTGCGGGCGCGTGCTGGTTTGACACGGATTCCACTGAACTTGTTCACCATCAGCCTCCCCTGGAGCAGCAGACGGCACTTCATTCAACTCCATCGCCTAAAGGGCACGCCTAGACGATGTCGGCCTCGAATGGAGGGCACAGTATCCGTCCGTACAACGACACAGCAGAAGGCTCCCCCAGTGTCCAGTGCGCGAAGGCTCGGGCCACCACACAAGTGCAACATCCATCGCCATTGACGTCGTCTTCGATGGGGGCCACCGCGTGCGGGAGGTCATCACCTGGCACCAACGGCGTCGTGCCAGGTCGCCAAGGATCGACGACGACGACAAACACCGTGGTGAACCGAAGACGACGCAATGGGGCATGTGTCGTCGTCGACTTCGGGGCGCGAGGACGACGACCGACACCGTGCGCCACCCGGCCATGCCACCACCAGCACCGCCACCACTGTGTGTACGTCCCAATCATTCGCATCATAACGCCAGCACATTGCGACACGCTCCACAGGTGGTCCTTGCAGGTCACCACGCCGAGCCGCCTGCCATCGCCGTTCTCCCGGGTAGCCTTGCAACCCGTCAATCCAAGCAATTCAGCAATTCGGCTTCCTACTCCTTCAGAAGACCACAGAATCCCGATAACCACTTCGAGAATCCCGTACAAAGCCCCTTAGGAACAGAGAAAGCGTTCAATTAGATCCATCTGCGGAACAATCCTAGTTTTGGGGAACAATTGGTGTTTTCTCCCGGAATTCCCTACCGTACAACTACTCAACAACTCAGTAGCCACCACCTTGGTGGAAGGGAAAGCTCGAGCAGTCTCAAAGAAGGACGAGGCGTATAGTAGATAGAAACAACTTTCATCATTTCGATTGGCCCACCCAAACTAGGACAGCATCCAATCACTATCAGACAGTCAAAAGGCAGTCGAAAGCATGGCGCAGCCGATCCTAGACGCTCCGCAGGCATTTCTTCTGACACCATTTCAACCTAATACCTCACCAAGTCACCTCGCGGTTTCCTAGTCGGGAGGGGAGGGGACTGAAACGAATGACGCTACATGGCGTCTCCTTCCATTCCGTCTTGTCTTGCTTCCGTGTGGTGGGAAAGTAGCGTCAGCCACTCGAATTAGAACGACAGAATCATGTCTTCATCACAACAAAACAGCCGACGCTACATGGCGTCAGTCAAACGCCAGGCGCAACCATCCTTCGCGCCCCCCCCCCCCCCGAGTAGGAAGGTGTCGCGGACTGAACCGTTGAGTATTTTTCATACAAAAGTCGATTAATAAGAGAAGTGGACTCTCAAACCCTACTGATCACTCGGAAACACGCTTCTACAGACTCTTCAAACCGCTCCAGGCGATTTTCCTAGTCGGGGGGGGGGGGGGGGGAGGAGGAGGTAGAAGAGCACCGTAACCATGGACGCCTTGTGCTTGAACGTCAGAGACATGTCGAAACATGACAAAGCCGCCCATAGACGCGTGTTTTAACGTCAGAGACATGTAGAAACACGGCAAACCTGCAGACGCATATTTTCTTCGCGGAAAGGCACGTGATAACAGGAGCACGTCATAAGTCAACGGTGTGTCCCTCCCAACTGGGAAACCGTTGAGAACTGAATCAACACTCAGCCTTTGGACACTATTTGTACAAAAATCACCTTGAAGAGCAGCGGATAGATTCGAAACCTAAGGACTTCCAGGAATAACACCCTGAACGGCTCATCAAACCGTTACAGGAGCACTCCTAGTTGAGGAGGAGGAGGGGGGGGGGAGGCACCTTGCACATGAATGAAGTTAACCACGCCAAGTAGCGTCTAAACATGGAAGATTACAGATCAAAGGCGACGCCATGTAGCGTCTCGCTCTAACTCCAAGAAGCCACTCTGTTGCCTCTTCGTTCGAGAGAAGGCAACAGACGCCAAATGGCATCTGCATCTTCCCCCCCCCCCCAACTAGGAAACCACATCCATACAGACATACAGACGCACTCGCCCATGGACCACCCAGGTTGTCGCGGCCGCCGAAAACGCGGAGGCGCGACAGGGGATCCGATTAGACGACATCGACGCGGCTATTAACAGAGATTAGGGCAGACATCTACAGGACGACGAGCTGGGCGGTCTTCTATGCGTCACGAAGCCGCTTACTTTCACTTTCTTACAAATCCATCGTAATTTGATGTTTTCCTAGTCGGGAGGGCGACTAGACTGTCAAATGTTCATCTCGTCAGAACAGGTTGAAACTGCATGCACCCACATGACCTTGTTTCGACCTGTTTCTAACGTGGTAACAGTAAAATGCCACATGGCTTGCGCTGTCCCACCCGAATAGGAAGGCACACATAAGCGCATCGACGCGAAAACAACTCGGATCAAAACTCACAGCGCTGAATCCGATGCAGTATGGAGGTGAAGGCCGGTCGAAGCGTGTGCAACGATGGCAGACGAGCCGAGAGATGATCGAAGAAGTCGAAACCCGTAGGTGTGGTGATCTCCCAATTCAGATGCGCCAACACGAGCAGTTCCCAGCTCTGCAAATGGCAATGGCATCACATAGCGGTCTTGTTTGATCGTCGTTTGCTGGTGATTAATCATCAATAGTGCAATATGATGCCCTCCGAGGCGGTGGAGGAGGGCGGACGACGAGGAGCAGGAGCAGGAGAAGAGTGCACGAACCACCAAAACGCACCAAAACGTCGTGAACTTTTACGCTGTCCGCCGTGTAGTACGAGATTCGAGCGGCGTTCATCGGTTGCGGAGCTTTCACCTTGCTGGCGATAAATAAGCATACACCGGCCAGCACCTGTAATTAGGGCACTTTTAGCGCGATTAGGACCTTAGGGCGAAGACAGCTGAATCGAATCGAATCTTGTGCTCTCCCTACCTGAATGTCTTGCCGGAATATGTTCTGAAGCGACAGAAAACGATCAATGAGTGACACGGCCAGCGGAAACACGTCCGCATCGCATTTCTCCTCCTACAAAATCACAGCTTATTATGGTCCGGTCGAGCCCAACGTGGGGTCTCTGACACGCTACTTACCTTAGCCACATCGAAAATCCATTCCACCGCCTGTTCGCGGTGTATTGGCTCGATGTGCTCTTGGACGGCAGTGAAGTAGAGGTGATTCGACTTCAGGTTTTCCTTAAAACACCCCCGATTAGAGCTACAGCCGCGCCTTCCCGAATGCAAATTGCCGACGCCATGTGGCATCGTGGCGCGTTTCGCGGTGACGTTGTCAACGAACCTCTGCGATCAGTAGATTCTCCAGCACACGTTCGTCTCGATGAATCGAGCGATCGTGACAACTGGGCACGGACGGATGCTGTGCGGTATTCAGGCGTACATCCACTGTCGACGGTCGCTTTCGGGACACCACAGTCGGCTGAAATGGAAATGGTCCGTGGAAGCGTTTTTTAGACCTTTAATCAGATAGCCTTAAATGATCAAGGACGACGTTACTCAATCCCTTTTGGGATGCGCCACGCATTCTACTTCTACGGGATGTCGTGGAGGCGATTTGAATGCGTATTTGGCCTACACAATGACTTGCGGTGGCCAGCCGATGAAGAAGTCTGCGCTCCATCCTTCCCAGACAAGTCTGGTACCAATTCTCCATCAGTCCCGGGTCGGTGAATTGGTACCAGACCTGTTTGTGAAGAATAAAGCGCTGACTTGTCCATCAGTTGGCCACCGCAAGTCATTGTTTGGCCAAATACGCATTCGAATCGCCTCCAGGACATCCCGTAGAAGTAGAATGCGTGGCGCATCCCAATAGAGTGAGTAACACCTTCGCTTCCCTCTTTATCCTTAATCGGAATGTTAGTCTTATCAGGTAAGCAGGTGAGATAGCCCCCATGCACATTAAGCAGCCATTTTCCCTATCACTATCCCTGATACAGCTCTCAATAGGATATTTTACCTTGTATGAGCGCATTTTTTACAACTTTGTGTCATTATTCGGGCATGAAACAGCTGAATTCTGTCAGTGGAGAACAGATCATGAGCAAAACTCGGCAACATTTAAGTCTCCAAAGCCAGAGGACTCCGGTTCGAGTCCCGTATGGCGCTAGAGCTTCACCAACAGCAGTCCCATTCTCCATAAATTCTTCTGCATTTCCTCCAGTTTCCGAATAGAGCCGTAGGTCACTTACTGATTGAATTGGCGACTGGAAGGAAGGCGCTCCCATTGATTCTCCTCAAAGATTGCTCCGCAGACAACAACTCGTCCAAATCTCTTTCCATGTGGGACCCGCACGTACAGCGACACTTGCTGGGGCTTCCCATCCGAATGACTTTTCAGATCTCGGATCTTCCACCGAATTTTAGGGTTTCAGGATAGAGATCCTCTGCGGAATACAAGCACGGGGAGAGCACATTACAAATCCTCAGTCTGATGGCAGAAGCTCGATAGAAGACCTCAGATGTCGCTTCTTCCCGTTTTTTTTTTCAAATTTTACCTGCGATGCACACGAATACAACGTTCTCAGTTCATGCCTGTGAACTGCCGACTTCTAATGGATGCGTACTTCCGTCGCGGTCGTTATGAAAGCTCTCTATATCGATTAGGCGGCGCAGACAATCAAAATTGGTCTCGCGGCACCCGGCGACTGAAGTATAAACCCCACCTCGACCCAGAACATGATTGTCTGCGCCGCCTAATCGATATAGATAGCTTTCGTAACGCCGTGCCGATCCGTGACGGAAGTTTGAATCCATTAGAAGTCGGCAGCCTACTCGCATGAACTGAGAACGCACATCCATGTGGTATCGCAGGTAAAATCGAAGCAAAAACCGGGACAGGCCACATGTCAGTCCTCCTAGGCGAACTTCTGCCATCAGATTAAGGATTTGTAAGGTCCCCATTGTTCACTGCTTCATCTAGAATTACCAATAATTTCAGATGAAACAGCCAGCAAGGGATCACATGATGAAGTATCCCAAGTGAATGAGTTTTGCCGTAGCTGCACACATGAGAACTCGTCCGCTTTTACGAGTGGGGTCCCCGAAAACTCGCGGAATTCACACCAAATCGTCTCTTCTATCTGATGTATTGATCTGATCACATCGTCGTCCGGTAAAAGCCCGCATACGTGTGCATGTGTGTGCCTGGTCGTGCTAGTGATTCTCGTGTACTTCTACGGCTGTTTCAACATTCCAATCTGTGATGAACTCTCCTCTAGAGTTCACAGCTTTCAGGCCGGTGGGCAGAGAACGCTTCAACCTCCTCCTGCTTCTCTTCTCACCAGATGCGGAATCAATCGTCGTTCGTTGGGCTTGAGGAGCATCATGGTAGCTAGACGCACGCACAGCACGTGTGCTGCGTATCAACGTCAAAAATCTACCCGGCCGCCGATCGCCTGCTGACAATGCGTAATTAGCCGTCGCCGGTCGTCGTCGCCGTCGTCTTCGGAAGCAAAGAACCGGTGGCGACGGAACGCGACTCCCCAGCCCATAACCGCTGAAGCCGTGGGTGCATCTAGTAGAGGAGGAAGTCACTGATGCCGTTAGATGACCCTTCATCGCCGTCGTCGTCATCGTCGTCCATCAACTATTCTGGTCATCACCGTCGTCATCAGCACGTTTTTTCCTCGCCTCGCCTCCTCCAGAACGACGCGGAGGCGGGTCAGCAAAGTGCAGGGCAGGGCGATGGGTACGTGGTGGGGCCGTGTAGCAAAAACGCCTGGCCCACGACGGTGGGAAACTCATCTCAAGCTGCTTGCTGGCTGTTCAAAGCAGCATCGGGACCTCGGAAACGAGGCCAGCCGTTGTTTCCGGCTCCAGAAGGCCAGCGGCTCCTGCTCTTCTGCTTCTGACGGGCTGCTGACACGGTTACAACTGTAGGTATCGTGCGCGCACGTTACCAGTCATAACATTCAGCCAGGCCGAGAGATAGAGATGACACACAGAGCGCGCATAGCAGCAGCACCAGCAAGCAACATCTGGCGCGCATATGATGTAAGTCGTGGAGAACGCGCCACGAACAAAGAGAAACCTTGGACGCCGCCGCTAGCGCGGATAGGACAGCCAGCCAGTCAGCCAGCCAGCAGCCACCACGGCGGAAAAGGATGACGGACGAAACGAGGTAAACCGTCTGTGAAACGCGGCCACAATCGATACGTGGGCAATTCGGACCAAATATAGTCCAGAAGCTTTCGGACTTAGGCCTCTATAACCTTCCCATGCCTTGGTTACCTCAATTTTTCAGCATTTTTTTCACCAAAAAAACCTCTGAAGTGGTCTCGAAGCTAAGAAACCACTGAAGTAGCCACCCACAGCAACGTTTTCAGGGAAAATACATTGGCCTCGTAATAAATCCGACTGAAAGCGAGCAAAATTCTCAATCAGCACCGTATCACCGCCACAAAAACAACTACAGCCACGAACGAGAGGCGAACAATAAACTACGGTAGCTCACTGAATCACCACCACCCACAGCATCACAAATCCAGGGCCATACTGTAAGCTTCACCCGGGGCCAGCCAAGCGAAAAATTGCGACAAAAATCAACAAACATTGAAAAAAATAACCGAATGTTTCGATTTTCAGTGAACTACACCTACAAGAAAGGCTTCCTGCACTACGATTACCCCAAAGCTTATCCAATAGAGGTGGTCCTTGCGGATTTTCGGAGAAAAAATTTACTTCCTGGTTCGCCTATAGGGCAAAACTCATAAGGGTTTTCCCACGGTAACGACCTTCTTCAGTGAATGGAGCTCAACTTGTCCTATAGACCCATTAGCCTGCAACAAATCCTCTATGAACCCGCCGTTAGATGACATGAAGGCCTAAAAGTATGCTCTCCGCAACGAATGCCACCTGCGCTAAGGCGGAGAACGCTCTAAAGCTTTCGTTGGCGTAGAAGTTGGTGGGGGTCAACATGTAGCCAAGCCCAGTGCACAAATCTGACAGGTTTGAACATGTGGTGGAGTCGTTGAATGGAGCGATACAGGATCATACAAGTTTTTCAGGAGCGACCCACCTAACTTGAGCTGCAGCGGCTTTGGACGACTACAGAAAAGTCTACCCTTCCAAAATATATGGTATCCATGGATAAAGATTAGGACTAACCCTGACTGTACCTGAGTTAACTGGGTTACCCGATCGTCACAAGAGAAAAGACAGCGCCCGCAAGACGATCGAGTAACCCATTTGTTGTTCCTACAGTACATTCAGGGTTAATCCTAATAGATGAAGCAAAGACCCGCCCCTCCTACACAAGTGCGAGAGCGCAGTTCAACTTCGGTAAGGGGAGCCATTTAATTTACGTGAGGCTCAAATTAGGTGGGTCCAACCTGCATGAACCTGACACAGCCTAGTCTCACCTAACTTGAAGTGTACCTTTGGGGTCTACCTAAGAAGAAGGCTCAGATGGCGTGCGTTGTGGCTGATTTCTGTGTTTGGATTTGGTAGAAAAGGCCACCGGACTAAAGACACACTGGGAAGAGCTCTTAAATCTCCTCTAAAAGGGTGAACTCTTCAGAAAACCGTCTGGATCAGAATCTCCCTAAAAGGTCACCGAATTAAGTCTTAGCGTAAGCCTCGGGAACAGACATGGAATAGACACTGCCAACCTGTACCACACGTCCCTCCACGGAACCCCTTCCCCCTTAACTCTACCAGAAACTGACAGACCTGAAGGTCACCTACACACCCCGGGCGACTTTGAGCTTCAAGAATTCTAAGGCAGAAGAACGAACAAAAGCGAGGCGCTGGCTCACCTGCGCATGACTGAGACGACGCTGGTTGACCGGCTGCAGCACGAAGCGACCAGATGATCGTCGTCGATGATGCTCAGCTGCTGCAGCAGCAGCAGCGGCGGCGGCAGCGGCAGCAGCCGCAGCGGCGGCATGAGCATGATGCTGATGCGGTTGATGCAGCAAGGTGGACGTCGACGGCGAATCGGCGAGGAACTCGGCACAACGGAGCGACGAAGCCAGCTCGTCAGCGGATGTCATCATCATTCCTCCCTATTCTCGGTTGTCGTTACGGGCACGCGTGAAAAGTAGCGGACGCAGCAGCAGCAGCAGCGACGCGGCGAACACCAGTACACGGTGTTTAACAGCAGATGACCTCCGTGATGCACACACACGCACACGACGACTGAAATGTAACGTGTACATGGACGCCGTCGGCTCCACCTACTCTTCGACACAGAACAGAACAGAACAGCTCATACACACATACATAGACAGATTAGATGACAGAGCCCGCGCCACAGCGAGAACAATCGGCGAGATCGCCGATTTTGCGGGAAACACCCAGCTATTTGACAGCGCCAGATAAGCGTATGTACACAGTCAGAAGAACCTGGCATTCGAGATAATGCAGGAAAAAGGTCGACTGGAACGTACCGCGAGGAAAAATGTCCTATTCTACCTTATTCTCAGCCCTTTTAGCCTTTCCCAGAGCGACTTGGAAGTCTAGAGCTCATCCAAGTCACCCTGGGAACCGCCAGAAACGATGCGATTAAGGTAGAGCAGGACATTTCTTCTCGCGGGACGTTCCAGTCGATCTTCTTCTGCATAATAACTCCACTGTCATGTTCTTCTGACCTAATAAAGTCACGAAAAAGGCATTGTTCAAGGAGATGTAAAAGGTCCCAACCGGAAATGCACCGCTCAGGGATCTGGGCCGGATTCGTCAACGACTTACAGCAATTTAACAGAGAAAATACAGCCGAAATCCCTAATAGCGTATCTTAGCAAGCGATATGGTGAGTGATATAAGCCGCGCTATCAAGAATTTCGGCTGTATTTTCTCTGTTAAACTGCTGTAAATCGTTGATGAATCCGGCCCTTGGATATAAAACTGGGTAATTCAAACTTGGAATATAAAGGCGCCTTAAAAATAAAGCTTCATTCTCTTAAAACCATCGTTCCTACTATATTTAAGTGACTTTTTTTACTTTTTATAATTTACGACCAAGAAAACAGCTATCTTAAAACCCTTTAATTTCAAAAGTTGGAAAAAACATTAAAAACCAAAACTAAATGTTAAAGGTTGCCTATTTATACCCTAGGGTGAAGAGTTGAAGAGTAGAAATAGAAGGTTCGAGAAAGAATCCAAAGGTAAGATGAAGTCTGCGGTAAAACAAAAGGAAAGCTGAACGAACCGGAGATGATTCTAACCCCGCGTCTTTCCAGAAAAAACGAAATTTGTAGGGAAATTCATTGAACATTAGGATTCTTTGGATTAAAAGAAGAGAGGGTAAGTAAGCCCATGACAAAATCAGACCAAATAACCCATGAACTAGGGTAAGACGCAGAAAACCTCTCAAAGTTGGAGACGGGTTCGTTAGAAGCACAACAAACAACTGAATGGAAATAGAATCAAAACTTTGAATGACCCTGTGTCCCCGATTCGAAATCATAGACATCGGGTACAGAACCATAGCGATCTCAGGGATCTGGAGGCTGCTCAGACGTCAAGGCGATTCTGGTGCGATTACTACGAAAAGATCCTGATGTGTCACCAAAGAACTGAATGAAAAACACCATATAGGGATCAGTTGTGCAACGGCACAGATAAGGAACAGAACTGAACCCATAATCCGCGTGACCTCGTGAAATCTACTAGCTGGTAGAGTTTTTGAGTTTCCTAAGTAAAACTAAACAAAAACTGAAAAATTTAGATGAACTTCGTGTTTCCAATAGGGTATTTAAGTAGATAAAAACTACCCTGAGATCCTTAAGTAGACATAGATCGAGTAAGTACAGCACTTTCTAAGCAAAACTCCAGAAAAACGAACGATTTGAGTTAAACTCCGCAATGGAACTTGGTTGGAGACAGGTTCCAGCCTCTTGAAGCCCTGCGCTAACGAACCTTAAGAGAAGTGAATCCGGAGAAAGTTGAGTCAAAGAAGAGAGGTCAAGGAATGCGTGAACTAAGGACAACGCTGTATACTCCGGAGATACTCTACGATTTGGGAGCACTTCTATGAAAGTAGAGAACCTTTGTAGATCATCCCCCTTTCAAACATCCGCGAAAATTCAACAAAAATCAATGAAGACAACCAAATAGACATTTTGGGCAAGAAAACGCAAGCCAATAATGAAGACACCTGCACAATAAAGGATGTCTTCGGTCCCAGTAAGACCCATGGGCTAATAAGAGGGGTTAATTAGCGGCTAACTACGGCGCACCCAACTCGTTAAGGGAGCAGCTCCTCGACGACGAGCTGAACCCGTCGTGCTCGTCCACATGAGGAAGTGGGCGAATTAGGAATGGCGGCCCCGTAGTGCGCGCAACAGTACGCAGGTTCAAAGGGGCGGGCCCACAACGACGACGACGACGGCCAACGTCTTCCCATCATGGTCCGCCTCCGCCCCTCCTCCTCCTCCACCTCCGTAGCCCATAAACTGACAGACTGACTGCTGTGACCCGATGTTCTGAGGAAATCTGGGCTAACAGGTGTGGACGAGACTGGCATCAGATGACCTCATGTGAGCATAAGGGGAGTTTGAGCATGGCTTTTTCTGACAGGATACTCCAGTCCTTAACCCAAGGACGATTTTGAAGGCCTTCCAAGACGTCAGTTGAGCAAAAGGAGGATAAATAGAGCTTTTTAAACACAAGGGCAAAGCTACATTTCATTGAAAGTCTTCTATTCTTTTCCAAGGAGGTGGGGCAAGGCAAAATATGTCGGTTTGGTTTCAGTTTCAGACCAGAGTCGTGATATTGCACACATTGAGCTGGCCCCTCCCAACCAGGAGAGCGTCAATTGGCCAGGTATCGCTAGAGCTTAAAGACGCCTTACCAGAGTCGTAGGTTGTCCACCAAACCGAAACCTAGTTGTTAGATACCGTCATCTCGACTGGTACGGTGCGGAGTGTTCACCGAAACGTCCTGGCTGGTAAATATGTACCTGACGGCGCAGTGGATAGCATCTTAACCGAGAACCGAGTTCGATTCCATATGGACCAGTAATGGTTACTCCACAGTCCGTCGCCCTTGAAACCTGTGACATAATGCTCTCCTGTGCACTCCTCTTCTGTCCCTAAACTGACTGACAGTTGATCTCATGTTCTGGGAAAATCTGAGCGTACAACTGTGGTCGGCTAGCATGATCTCATGAGAGATGGAGTTTGAGCACGGGTCTCTAACCGTTATGCCTAAAACCTTTCACAAATCACTGGGAAACTAGGCCTTCTAGGCTCTTCTGGTGAACACCACGCACAGTCTGAAGCACCTATTCCATCATTATACGGGAAATAGGTGTTCATACTATACTTGGTGCTGGTCATATCAGCATAGATAGCCTAACTGTTCAATGGTTTGTAAAGGTTTTAGACGTAGCGGTTAGAGACCCGCGCTTAAACTCCAGCTCTCATGAGGTCATGCTAGCCAACCACAGCTGTTAGCTCAAAATTTTCTCAGAACAAGAGGTCAACTGTCAGCGGTTCAGGGACAAAAAGGAGTGCGCAGCAAAGGATTATGTCTCAGGTTTCAAAGGCGACAAACTATTGAGTAACCATTAGTGCTCCAGTATGGAGTCGAACTCGGTTCTCGGTGAAGGTGCTAGCCACTGCGCCATCAGAACACAATCGTCCATACTAACCAGCCACGACGTCTCCATGGACACTCAGCACCGTACCAGTCAAGGTCAAGGGTATCACGTCATCACGTCTTTCGTCTGAAACCAAAACCAAGCCGATATATTTTGTCCCATCTTCTTGAAAAAATAAAAAATAGAAACTTTTAATGAAATATGCCTTTGTTCTTGTGCTTAAAAATGTCTTTTGATCCTCGTTCTGCTCAACTGATGTCCTGGAAGGCTTTGAATATCGTCCTTGGATTAACGACTAAAATATCCTGTCGGACGTTGCTAACCTTAAGCCACTTATAACAGAAAGACCAGGTCCTAAGCTCTTCTTCAGCTAGTTTATTTCAACTTCCTTTATTCTTGCCACTTCGTCGACTGCCTTGCTTGCCACCCTCACCCCGTCCTCCAACCCCTCAACTAGGAATTCGCTAAGTTCATTACGAAATAATATATCAGCGAATTCCTAGTTGGAGGGGGAGGGCCGTAGCTAGAATGGGAAGGTGAAGACCGAGTCAGTCGCTGAAGCGGCAAGCAGGAAGGAAGTTGAAATGAACTGAAAAAGAGCTCAGGACTTGGTTTTCCTGTCATAAGTGGCTTAAGGATAGCAATTTCTGACAGGATATTGTAGTTATTAAACCAACTACGATTTCAGAAGCCTTCCAGAACATCAGATAAGCAATGTGATGACATATGGAGTGCTGTACACAAAAGCAGCTTAAGTAAAAAAGCGTATTTTCACTAAAATTCCTGTAATGTCACATGAGCATCTAGTGTTAAGTGCATTGAGAAAGCGGGAGGAAGGAAAATGTGATGAAATCGTCCTTGCAAACAATTAAGGAACACCCTTCAGGGTTGCAAGTACAACGTGAAGAATTCGGCGCCTTCCTAGTAGGGTGGGACCACCGTGAATGGGTGCGATATCCTGCCTCTAAGATGACTTTGTTCGTCTTCAATGAACCAGTTGGGCGAAAAGAGGGCAAACAGACCATTCTAAGCCGAAAAAACTCGAGATGATGCATGTTTAAATTTAAAACCTCGTATTTTCATGCAAATACTTGATATTAAGTAATGAAATTTGCAACTGTTTTTTTACAACACAATTGAGGACAATGCTCCCCGATTCTCGCTCACTATATGTCATGGGTGCACTCAAAAATGGAAACAAAACATAGAACGCTGCTAAAGCTGGTTTCAATCGAACATTTCACACCATCCATCCATACTGGAACTCAGATTCACTTTAGCCTAGACTTAGAACGAAGCTGAGTTCCAGTATTTATCGATGGTGTGAAAATGCTCGATTGAAAGACAGTTTTCAGCAGCGTTCTATGTATTGTTACCGTTTTTGTGTTCAATGATGACATAGAGTGAGTTGGAATCGGGGAGCATTGTCCTCAATTGCGTTGTAAATAAACAGCTGTAAATTTCCTTACTTAACATCGAGTAACTGCATGAAAATACGAGGTTTTAAATAAAGAATGCTTCTGCTCGAGTTTTTTTCGACTTAGAATGCTCGGCTTGCCCTCTTTCCTTCTGAACTGGTTACATGGCAAACGAAAAAGTTGGCTTAGCCCTAGTTTATACTTGAGCCGCCACGCGGCGCGGCATCACGGTCGCCATAGATATCGATTTTTCGCGTCGCCCCGTCGATACCTATTCCGACCATAGTGCCTCGCCGCACAGCGGCGCAAGTATAAACTGGGGCTTAGAGGCACAGTAATGCACCCATTTCAGATGGTCCCATCCTACTGGAAAAAAAACTGAGGGAAAAAATGACGAGAACCAGAAGATCTCATACAATAACTAAGGTTTTGTCCAACTAGAGTGTCTTAAAAGGAAAACAATGCCATATTTATAACCTTACTCAATGCGTTCCTCAAGTCTAGACATCACTGGTAACTCAAGGTTAGTGATTTTCTAAGCACTACTTGGGTAAGGACACTTCTTACCCCACTTCGAAGAGGAAGAAGGAATCAACACGTGGAAGAACTGTAAGCAGGTCCCGGTATCCGGTACAGCTAAAAGTTAAGTGCAGATAGCCCTGCTGATGACCTAGCTGGCCAAGGTCTCACCTCAGGTTAATTACACAGCAGAACAACCGCCAGTAACAGTGACCGTCATACCGAACCAGAACACAGAGGCTAAACGGGGCAACTGGCAGCAACTGCTCGCTGGGGTGCTGTCGAGATTATACTGTAGGAGAGCAGAAGCGGCGGCGGCGGCGGCGGCTCTGTTTCGCGGATTCGCCGTCGTCGCCGCCGCCATCAGCACCACCACAATGGCATCTATATTGACACCTCGAACTAGACACGACGCACGACGACGACACAATATACGCATGAAAATACGCTGCTTAGTGGTTCGTCGCGTGTACACGATACAACTCTCAGCGCTATGCGGGAAACGGATCCGTTCCAGGGCTGGTACCAAAGTGACTGGCGGAAATCGTGGACGTTGGACTCCCTTACTGAGAGCATGGAGCATATAGAAAGAAAAGAAGCTGAAGAAGAGGCTACATTTGAAGCTGCCTCTGAAGGATCTTCTTGAGATTTCATTCTTTTATGTGGGCGCAGTAGTGCAGTCGGAGGAAGTGCCAGTTGGCGCGTGCATCCGATACCAGGTTCCTTGTTCAGATCTCCCGCCCAGGCCAACCAAGCCTTCCATCCCTCCGGGGTCGGTGAATTGGTACCAGACGTGTCTGGGAAGGATAAAGCGCTGACTTGTTCATCGGCTGGCCACCGCAAGTCATTGTATGGCCAAATACGCATACAAATCGCCTCCACGACATCTCGTAGAAGTAGAATGCGTGGCGCATTCCAAAGCGGATCAAATAACGCCCTTTATAAAGGATAAAGGACGGCGTTACTCAATCCCTTTTGGGATGCGCCACGCATTCTACTTCTACGGGATGTCGTGGAGGCGATTTGAATGCGAACTTGACCATACAATGGCTTGCAGTGGCCAGCTGATGAACAATTCAGCGCTCCCCTCTTCCTGACAAGTCTGGTACCAATTCACCGAACCATGAGGGACGGAAGGCTTGGTTGGCCAGGGCGAGAAATTGGACCCAAGGACCTGTTATCGGATGTACGCGACTCGGCGCCTCCTGCGTCTGCACTACATGCGCCAAATATTGGTTAAGTTTATTCAATTCGTAAGTGTTGAGGTCTTTTTTCACAGTTGAGCTATCGATCTCGCGAAGCTGTGCAACACAATATTCGTCATTGGCATAAAACCTGGACTAGCGCGTAAGGGCCTGTTTATACTTCGACGCCAAGCGACATGACGCCACGCATTGTGGCCACATTGATCGAGTGACGCGATCGATCAATTTGGCCACTAGACGTGCCGTCGCTTCGCTCGGCGTTTGAAAGATAAACGGATCTTAATCCATCGGGTCCATTTCGCTAAGAAGAGTGTATGAAGTTAGAGATGTCGGCTATCTGATCAGCACCAACCTGGACTTGGGGCCACATTACAGCTAGTAAAGAATGGCATGGCTCGTATCTAAAACCTTTTTGGGAGGTTCACAGCCAAAAACAAGTTCCATTTTCGTCGAACTCCAACGCCCAATTCGGTCGACGAAAGAAAGGCCCTTGATGGTTTTCTGACGAGAACCATGAGAGAAGTGTTGAAACTCCGAGTCTCTGAGGCTAAATCGCGACTCAGGTCAGACTTCTTAACCTATCGAACCCTCAAGGAATTCTACCTGCTGCTAGGCGAGTGTGAAGATCTAGGGAGACTCCACCCAAGGCTGTAGAAGATTTGTCAGAGGTTAAATATTAAAGTACGCTGCTAAATGCGTTGTTTGTAAAAGTTTCTCACATGAATGATGGCTACAATCATCCCGTTTTATGTTGATCCTTTATTTTTATATTTCCTTACAATATGTGTTTTTTTATAGACATTTGTCTAACACACATGTTGTAAGGAAATATAAAAAAAGGATCAACATAAAACGGGATGATTGTAGCCATCATTCATGTGAGAAACTTTTACGAAACAACGCATTTAGCAGCATACTTTAATATTTAACACCTGACAAATCTTCTACAGGCTTGGGCGGAGTCTCCCTAGATCCTCATACTCGCAGCAGGTTGAATTCCTTGAGGGTTCGATAGGTTAAGTCTGACCTGAGACGCGATTTAGCCTCTGAGACTCGGAGTTTTAAGACTTCTCTCATGGTTCTTCTCAGAATACCATCAAGGGACTTTCTGTCGTCGACCGAATTTGGGCGTTGGAGTTCGACGTAAATGGATCCTTGTTTTTTGCTGTGAACTGCCCAAAAAGGTTGTAGATACGAGCCATGAATGATTTCTACAATCATACCGTTTTATGTTGATCCTTGTTTTTTCCTTTCCTTATTTCCTTATTTCTTTTTCTATGCCTTGAATAAATAAATAAACAAATAAATAAAAGGTTCTATAAAGGGCTTATAGAGTGCATATCAGACCAATCGTTGAAAGTAGGACTACTGTACTCAGCCGTTAAAATCGCAAAGATATACGTCTTCCGGAAAAAAAATCCAAACTTCACCCGAGAGCTGATGTTGAGGTGTTTTGCGATGGACTACGTCAGGGGTCTGGCGGCATTTTCACCGTCAGAGGGCGGTAAGCGGTTGACGAATCTGGACCATGCCTAGGATGGTGCAATCCCAAGGCGAGGGGGGGGGCACTCCGTAGTCACTTGCAAATAGTACTTGAAGATAAACTCACACAACATGGCATATAAAAGTGCTTACCTGATGCTCTCCTGTGCAAACAGCGGGTCCCATCGCCGGAATATTGAAAAAAAGTTTAGTTATAAAGGCATAAAAAGGCTCCTGTGTCTAATTCCCGTTTAAATTCCCGCGCTACCGAATGCGTGAGCGTCAACTGATTCACTGTGGGGCGATACGTAGAGGTGAGCCGGGGACGCCTGGGGCGTATTTTTACTTCTTATTGCTTGCTTTCGCCTTTGTTTAGGGGTTAGCGGTGGAGGTGAGCACGCCGAGAGAACCATAGGTAGGGCGTAAGCCTCGTTATAAGGTGCCCCCCCCCCCGCTTGGGATTGCACTTCTAGGATATATCGGTTCAGTTGCAAAAAGGAATAGTTGAAACTGGTCAAGCTTTTCATCCACCAGAAGCATTCGCGCTTTTCAATACGTTTTCTCCGCCAAGACGTCTTTACAACCGCGGCAATTTGCTTTTGGGTCCTATTTTGCCCTACTGAAGCCGCTCCATATGTCTCAAGTCAATTGGCTACACAATTTTTAGTCACGTACCCCTCCCCAGACTAGGATAGGCCCGAAATTCTTCACTAAACGCTGAAGAAAACCGGTCCACAGAAATCGGCGCTATGCGGGTTAGGGGGGGGGCACTCCCTCCTAGGCGTCGATTCCCTTAATGTAATCCGACCGCAGGACAGCTTGCTCCACTTCTCTTATCGTACTCCACCCCAGCTCTAGAATTACGTTGGAATATAGAGATTTAGCAAGAAAAATGAGGATGAAAAGCCATAATGAGGATAATGCACCTCTTCTCCCCCCCCCCCCCCGAACACGCATTGCACCCAAAAACCTTACCTTACATACGCTGAACTTTGTACCAGACCGCCTCGCCCAACTTGAACTGCATCCTAGTCCGACATCGAGAACTTCCGGCGAAGAAATCGGCGCTTACAATAAGCAAACGCAGCCGGCTGGCCTGCGCACTGTCCGCAATTACGGACCTGGCAGCAACTCACCGTACCCAACGGGTTTGTTCGAAGATATGGCGTTAAAAACGACTGGGAGGGCTGTTCTAAAGTAATTCTACTGTAAATTCTGAATTCCACCAAATTGCGGGAGGGCTGGCACGCGGTGAAAGTGCACCGACGCCGGAGAGAACTCCACTGAGACACAATAGCTTCCAGTGGCTGGTTGTCTGTGTCGGTTGGGACGATTGGAACGAGACGAGATTGCCTTCCAAACGCTGTCATCATACACAGATGCACATATAGGCGGGTGTACGAGGGCACTCGTCACAATAGTCAGCTGCTATATACAGCCTTTGTAATTTGCGGCAAATCGCTGCGCCTAGCCAGCACTGACAGAAGTGGCACGGGCCCTGGAGGGGCCTAACGGTCTCCTGGAACTCGACTACGAGCGGAGAAACCCGAACAAAACGCCACTCACCTTGCCCAGAGTGTGTCGGTCGGCCGCGTCAGGCCACCACTGACGTCTTCAGCCGGCAGATCAGCGACGGGGCCACAACAGGCGCCAGTCCGCCGCCTTGGCGCCGATCGGGTGCCTCCTAGGCCCTCTAGGCCCCATCGCTCATCTAGGCCCCATCACCTCCCGGACCCAACCAAGCCAACTCCCGGACCCAACCACCTACTGGATTAGCCCTGCTCGAGCACCACATGGGGTGCTTGAAGCGGCGTCTCAAGTGCCCCGGCCCGGCGCGAAGGCTGACCTCAGGCTCGCGCTACAGTAATCCGGGCATTGTTTACGGCACCTACCGCACCACGACCTGTCAACAGTTGACGTCACACGGCAGTAGGCAGTAGTAACCGCTAGGTAAGCATACAGGGCATCCGGCCTGCAGGAGCCACAGATGTCTGCTGGTCAGAGGCTGATCAAGGCTGTCAACCGGGTGTTTGATCCCATATGCGGGCCTCTTTCCCTCGAAGAAGTCAGCAAAGGTGCTTTTCATTGGCTTCTATGGCCTCAAGGGGTTATATAGCAAACCATGGCGGAGTAACTGGGCTGGGTAACCCTCCCTTAGGCGCCTCACAGTCCCAACTGCCCAGGAGACTATCCCAACGACAAGCCTGAACGACGAAAGCGGTGTACATGGATAGAAGCGGTTCTGTCTTAGAATTACAAAAATGCAAGTATCTCGACCAGAGCCGTAGGAAGAACGAAGTTTCAGACGAATGAAAATTGCGTGTAGTAGCCTCTCGCGGTTAGCGCTTTGTTTCGTCCCAAGCGCAGGTATTCGGATGGCGTAGGGGTAGAATGGCGAACTCGCGGGAAAGTGGCCGAGGGTTCGGATCCACTCGTTGTGACTCCTTTTGCGTGCTTACAAAAGGGCAGATAAGTGAATCCTCTACCGATACCACTGGATTTTGGCCACAGTGATACACGTCTTGAATGATTACAATTCGTTGCTTCTATTAACTAGAAGTTGAATGAAAAAGCCTTCGAAGTATTATTTGGTAAATCATATATTGAGTCAGTGTAGTCAGTCTCTGTGTCAGTTCAAGCATGTTTTAACCTTCAGAAGTCTTTTGCAGTTGGTTTTAGCTGCATAATTTTTATATTTTTTTGTGTTATGTTTATATCGTCTACGAGTGCGATCGATTGTAATTCACGCCAGAAATAAGTAAACAAATACATAAATACGCAGATGTTAAGGAAAGTTAAGACATAATAATGGAAGAACTTCGTAAATGACTTAGCGCAGTACCTTCTATGTAATGAGGAAATGGAATTCAAAATGCTAATGAAGGCCAAGGACCACTCGGAGTGCTGCGCTTACTACTAGTTGACATTTACTTGTTTCCTAACTTTTTCAAGCTCTGCAATGTTTTTAATTTTTATCTATTCGATGGCTATGACATAATTGAGGTTCTTATAGCACCGGCACATAATACAGACCTAATCTCGAAAGTCTGCACCGGTGCGATGTAAATTTCGGAAAAAAACCTGAGTAAATTGGCCGAGTAACACTTACAATACTCTACGAAAAATGTGAATGAAGCACTGAAATGCAATAATATTGCTATTGAATCCAATATTATTTACTGTTATAAGTGTGCAAAACGAAATCCCAAAGAGCGGATTCGAACCCTCGACCTCTTGGCTACGAGTTCGCCACCCTATCCCATGGGCCACCGACCGCCGGCGCTCGGGACGAAGGCGAACGACCCGTTACTGCTACAAGCTACCGCACGCAATCTTTATTCGGCTGAATCTCTGTTCTTTGCATAGCTCTGGTGAAAATAACTGCATTTTCATATTTCTGGGACAGAGCAGCTTCTGCCCATGTGCCCATTGCTGCCATTTCTGCTGTTTAGACCTACCGTAGTCGTAGATAGTCTTTCTGATTAGCACGATCACTTCCACCGCTCTATGCAACATCTCTTAACCGGGATAGAGGTTCAGAAACTTTGGCCTGACCTCCTTGGATTTCCAACGTCTTAAAGAACCAGCCTCGCCATTTTTTTTCAGGGTACCCTTTACCTGCATAGAACCCCTGGTTGCACAGCCTGAGTAGTACGGTAGTCGCCTAAGGACCAGTTCATAGTTCGCGACGCCAGCGACTGGACTCTACTTACGTTCGGAGCCTTCTAACCTTTTAGGCCATTCTACAACAGTATTGATCGAAAAGCGATGGAGCGCGTTTTTGTTGACAGGTTGCCCGCGGGGCGCGCTTCTGATTGCGATTCTCAATAGAGCACCACGTGGCTGTATACAATTGTCGCATCGTATGATTCGGATGACAACACCTACTCAACGGATGCTCTACACGATTACACTGAAGTATATCGCTACAATTGGTACGGTATCGGGGGAAATCATATGGTCTGTGGAGGTCTATCGCTTTCCTAGTTGGAAGGGACATAAGTAAAGCTGTGTAGAATTGTTGTTCTGCTGTGAGTTGACCTTAGCCATTTTGCCACTTTAGGTGCTCTTCAGAGTGTGACTGAGTCGCTCGTGCAAAGCATACCAATCGATTAATTTCGAAAAAAATCGATATGTGTCTTATTTGGGCTGCTGATCGCTCCCAGTAGCTGCAGTTGCGGACTATGAGCAGCCCTTGTACGGTCCTCTGATATAGTTAGGGACGCAATTTTGCACACTCCACCACTCCTCCCTCCCAAATAGGAAACCATATAGAAATCTGAGATCCTGGCAACACCGTACTAATACTATACACCTGCCAATAGATTATTGTTTTGGTGTAGTCTTCAGGAATATCTAAGTAACGAACAATTAGGCTTACGTATCGACTACCGGCAAAGGAACTTTCCCGCAAATTTGCGTAGCCTATGAGGCGATCGCTGCAAGACCGCTTGCACCCTGTGCCGCTACCGTACCCGCACATTCAGGGCCCCGATTCATCAAGGCGCATACTCACGGGTATGCTGGGTAAGGTTTATCATGAATCGGGGGTATGTTGACATACCCACGATTCATGATAAACCTTACCCGTCAAATGGTGAGTATGTCAGTGGGTAGAGAAAACCCGCCGATCGTAGGGCTACATCCGTATACCCACGACTTGTTCGAACCCATTGACAAAACGGTGCTCCAGTGAGATCAGGGTCCAGATTCATCAATGACTAACCCGTGGGTATAGGGAGTAGATATACCCAGGATGAAGCCTGCATCTCTGACTCTTACCTTATCTCTACCTGTCTCTTATCTTACCTCTACCCCTTATACCCCGCATACCCACGGGTTTAATTGTTGATGTATCCGGGCCCAGCCGTTCTCGCAATAGGCCTAGCAGTACTTTACCTTTGATTCCTTCCATGAATACGAATCGTACCCACTATCCACTGCTGGTAGTGGGTACGATTCAATTACGGTATCTCTACCTATACCCATTGCTTGATGAATCCGAGCCCTGTAGGATTCCAGATTCGTGGTCAGCACCTCGAGTAGCCTCTTGGGTAAAGTTTAGACGAAAGCTTCTTCACCGGCTTCTAATCCCTCCAACAACCTTCCCAACTCCGTCAGCTGGCGGAGATTCAGAATTCAAACGCCTGTCTGGAGCATCGAGCACCTTTCCCAGCCGTCACACGTCGCATAGGCCAAATGCGCTTGCAGGGACATTTGCGTGTTGCTGGAGCGGCCACATTTCCCACATAGAGCCGCGGTGCAGCGTGAACTTTCACGGAGCCTCGATGATGTCATGTCACCGTGTCATCAGACGCAGCAGCGACGACGGCCATTCAGCAGTCGCGCACACAGGTCACACAGCGCCGCCACCTGCTGCGAAAGCACCGCAGGAGTTGCAGCTCCGGCGCCGACGGCATCCTCAACCACCTCGTGCACGCACTTCCACACACCTCATCAAGTGCGTCCTTCCGCGGCAATTATCGCCGTTGATCGCCTGCGAACTCGGTGTTTGCGCAGTGGCTGATAGACCTGCGGATCTTGGGTACAATGGGATTTGGGCCGGGGATTAGTCCACCGATGACAGGGATCACACCTAATCTGAGAAAAAGTTAATTGCGTTATAAACTGATCATATTCCTATTTAATTGCTTCTCTTTGGACGGATTCATGAACGATTAAGTCCTTAGGTATGTGGGCTAGCAGGGCCCGGATTCATCAAGCAATGGGTATAGGTAGAGATACCGTAAGGGAATCGTACCCACTACCAGCAGTGGGTAGTGGGCACGATGCGTACTCATGAAAATGATCAAGGATACGGTACAACTAGACCTCTCGCGAGAACAGATGATCTCACTGGAGCGCCATTTTGTCAATGGGGCGCGAAGGAGTCGCAGGTACACAGATGTACCCACGACGACCGGAGAGTTTCCTCTACCCTCGATTTGGCGGGTAGTGTTTATCATGAATCGTGGGTATGCGCACATCGTGGGTACGTCCACCCTCTATACCCAGCGTACCCGTGGGTATGCGCGTTGATGAACTCGTGTCCAGAGGCCGGATTCATCAACAATTAATCCGTGGGTATGCGGGTGATAAGGGGTAGAGATAAGATAGGAGTCAGGCAGAGATAAGGCAAGAGTCAGAGACGCAGGTTTCATTGTGGGTATCTCTACCCCTTATACCCGCGGGTTAGTCGTTGATGAATCCGGCCCCAGAGGCCGGATTCATCAACAATTAACCCGTGGGTATGCGGGTGATAAGAGGTAGAGATAAGATAAGAGTCAGGCAGAGATAACGCAAGACTCAGAGACGCATGCTTCATTGTGGGTATCTCTACCCCTTATACCCGCGGGTTAGTCGTTGATGAATCCGGCCCCAGGAGTAGAGATACCCACGATGATGCGTTCATTTTTACCCATCTTTACCTCGTATACCCTTCATACCCGCGAATTCAATTGTAGATGAATTCGTCCGCTGGTAACCTTACTTGGTATGTAAGGTGACTGAAGGTCATCGAGACCTCATCACGGGGAAATGTGACGAATTCGAAGGCTGATCAGGTTGCTCAAGCGCCGAATTCCATGAAAATCCAGAAAAGACCTGTATACCTTGGAATGAGATCGTGGTGTAGAAAGATAAAACGGGGCATCTATCCTAGTCGGAAGGGAGCACCGTCAGAAAAAGAAACGAGTACCAACAGGTTGGTCAGTTCAGGGTACTAAACTGCAAAGAAATGGTCGCGTTGATAAAATAGTTCGTTTTCAAGTTGGCCATCGTAGCCAAGAAGATTCGGTAAAGTGCCTCCCGTCCTACTAGGATCGATCCAAAAAGTGAACTAGTTCTGAGCTGAAACTCGAATGAGCTTTTAAAGACAGTTTGTGAGGACAACGTTGAATGAGATAAAGGATAAAGGCTAAAGGACGACGTTAATCGTAGCCTTTTTGGGGTGTACCATGTATTCTGCTTCTACAGGATACCCTAAAGGCAATTTGAATGCGTTTCTGCCCTGTACAATTAATTGTTGTTCTCAGCAGATGGACGACCTAGTGTTATATCCTTCCTAGACACTCTGTCTAACCCCCGGAGGGATTTAATTCTTGGCTGGCTTGAGAAGGCCTTGAAACGAAAACCTCGATTCGAGGTGCACGTGATAGTCGGCTCGTTCTCCTATTGCGCTACTCATAGCGCCAGACATGCTTAGATTGAAGTAATTTCAAGAAATGAGGATGCCTTGGCACAGTGCTACATGAATGGATAAAACGCAGCGAAATCCACCCACTTTGGATGCGCCACGCGTTCTACTTCTATACAAAATGTCGTGGAAGCAACTTGAAGGCACATTGACCTGCACAATGATTTGCGGTGGCCAGTCGATGGGAACGTCAGTGTTGTATTCTTCCCAGAGAAGTCCGGTGTCAATTCGTCGAAGGAATTCGAACCAAAAATCCGCTCTCGGATGCAGGCATCAGATTAAAAGGATAAAGGATAAAGGACGGTGTTACTCAATCCCTTCTGGGATGCGCCAAGGCATTCTACTTCTACGGGATGTCGTGGAGGCGACATGGATGCGTATTTGGCCATACAATGACTTTCGGTGACCAGCCGATGAACAAGTCAGCGCTCTATCCTTCCCAGACAATCTGGTACCCATTCACCGAACCCGGAGGGATGGAAGTCTTGGTTGGCCTGGGCGGGAAGTCCGAACCAGGAACCTGGTGTCGGGTGCACGCGACACTCGGCGCCTCCTCCGACTGCGCTACAGGCGCCCTGACGTCAGGTTACGCCACCACAAACTGCGTTATTGTGACCGTATTCGGAAAGTATGGTTGGAAAAAGGGTCCGTAACAAATTTATGATTTCCAACTAGCGGTTCGTTGTCGAAAATGCTCCCGTTACCGACAAAAGTGGAATTAGACACGAAAGACTAATAAATTCTGCGTCTGATCGCTGTTTGTTGACTCTGTTCGTTTCGCAATAATAAAGATTCGAATCCTTTCCACTCTGCTGCAGTGAATATTTTGCGATCCATTTTTATGGTTTATGCCAACATTTTTTCTTCAAGACGATATTAAGCAAAAGAGAAGACCGCTTTCGGAAGCAGAAATTTGTGCGCTTACTCCACATTGGCCACGTTCCAACGTCGACGAACCGAGAAACGCCAATGCCATTTCTATGCTTCTGCAGCACCTGGTGTTCATTGCCAACATCGCTTTCAACGATGCCGCCGTCGTCAAAGTCGTCGACTAGTCTACTGAAGGATCAGTGGGGCCTAAGTGGAGCCCAGCATAGACGGACCAGATGGGTACGGTAAGGTCAGACGGTCCACTTAGCAACGCTGTCTATGACAATCGGTCTCCAGCCAATCCATCCGGGCAGCTTGCGTAAGGCAATTCAGACGTTGCGTACGCGGCCGCACCGACGGCGTGGTCGTCGTCGTCACCCGTCGTCCATCCACCCGTCCGTCCGGTTACGGTTTGGTGATAGGTTGCGTAACGCAGGTGTTAGCGTAAGGCCGTGCGGTCAACAGCGATAACCGACCGGACGACGGACGTCGTCGTGCTCCTAAGCTGCTGCCCAGTGTCACTTCGGGCCGAGTTTGCGCGCATTAATGGGGGTAAATAAAGTAATTAGGTTATCATAAGACAGGTGGTGGCGGTGGTGGAGGCGACTGATGGACGAGCACTTGTGGAGCAGCGGACATGACACAAGCACGGGGCCACGAGGTCATCATCATCATCCTCATGGAGTCTCTGGGACCCCGTCCCGTTGGATAACGGCTAGATGCTACAGAAGCACGGCTGAATTTCTTAGACCTAAGGTCGTTTATGGCATAGAGTTTCTGCGTCTCTGCGGTTCAAGAATCTAAACGTGGCTTGATGTACAGAACATGAATGAAAAAATGCAGAAAAATCACTGAAAATTTGGAATGATTAGACAAAGGCAACATTTTGGACCATTTTCTCGGCAAATTGAACACTCTTCTAAGCCTAAGACTTTTGAAATCAAAGAGAACTTTTCCAAATCGAAATGAGCTTTATGCAGGTTAAACTGCAGATTCACTAAGACAGCTAGAATAATCTTTTGTTCGAGAAAAATTTGGTAGAACTTTCTTTGAAATTTATTAGTTCACCTGCCCCAAGATGTGTAAAAATTTTATAAAAACTATCTTTGAAAAAATAATAAATTACATTTTGTTTTAAAGCGCAGCAAGGCGGCGGTCATGTAGTGCATTAGAAGGCTGGATCACGCCATGCAGTCGAAAAACAACTCGTAATGTTTATTTGTTTGATAGTGTAAAGACTGATTACAGCAAAAAAGTTAGGATATGTGTGTTTTTCTAGAATTTTCTAGAATCGTTTGTATTACACCGTTTGCAGGTGTGAAATTACATAAGAACAGAGATTTCGCTATCAATCGAATAAAAATCGAGAGGTCTTGGGGAAAGGCATGGCGCAATCTCTGTTTTAGCAATAGAAAATGGCTGTCTTCCTGCTTTTTAAAACAAGATTTAAATCATTGTTTCTTCTTCAAAATGTTTTTAAAATAAAATTTCAAACTATTTCTTCTCTTATTGGGTAGATGAATTGAAACTTCAAAAAAGGTTATACTAAAATTTTCCTCAAACAAAAAATTATTTCAACGTTTTTTGAGAGTCTCTAGTTCAATGTAGAAGAAGCTCATTTTGATTTGGAAGAGTTTGCTTTGATTTGAAAAGCCTTAAACTGGCTTAGAAGCGTGTCCGATTCGACGTGAAAATTGTATATATTTCGTTCATAAATTGCCAAGCTTTTTCTTCTATCAAAATTTAAAATCGTCTTCTAACTCGTCAATAAAAAATCAATTGTTTGACAATTATTGATCGATTTTATCGATTTTTTATCCAAGCTGATCGACTGAGGCAGAAATTGTTCAGTTGGCCGATTGATAGGATTCAATTACTTGAAGAAGGCCCTGCTGTTAGGTTAGTCGATTGTCGGACTATTAAAGTTTTGAATCAGAATTTTTCCGAAGACATCCGAAGACAAATCGCCTCCAGCCGGCCGGCTTTGCCCTGACCTATTTATGTGATGGTGTCTGTCTGCTAAAGAGGGACGACACGACCACAGATGGTTCCGGGGTTTCCCAGTGAAAGTTTTTTGCGTTCGCTTTTTTCCAGTCGTGTTCTCTCTCTCTGTTCTTCGAAAATTTATTGGTCGAATTCGGCTGCGAAGGGGCAAATTCAAACCGAACCACTGCCGGCGGCTGACGACCGAAGTGAAGAAGCGAAGGAGGGGATGGCAACAGTGGCCGGGGTTTTGTGTGGCTGGAGATGGAAAAAAGCTGGCACGAAAAGGGCAGCCAGCACGGCTATGAGACGACAGGCCTAACCTATTACCCAAAAACAAAAACCGCCTGATTCATGCTACCGTGGGTAGAGGGGGAGCAGCGCGAGAGCGGTACGAGTGTGCCTGGTGCGGCCACATCGAGGGCACCACGATGACTCCGACCGAAAACATCTACAGCTCGGTTACGGTAGAGGGCTGATTCGGTTGCAGTAATAGTTAGCCGGCTGCCATCAGCAGCCTTATTGAATCGCCATTTTCTTGGCCCTGACTCCGCCGGCAGTTGGCTATGGTTACTGTGGAATTTGTGACGTTCTCTGCTACGAAGACTAATGGAATCCAACAACCCATAGGTGACGTGATGGCTAAACTGCTGAGACCCTTTAGACCTTTGTAGTAGGAAAAGAATAGATTTACTGAAGCCGGATTCATCAACAATTAACCCGTGGGTATGCGGGTGATAAGGGGTAGAGATAAGATAAGAGTCAGGCAGAGATAACGCAAGACTCAGAGACGCAGGCTTCATTGTGGGTATCTCTACCCCTTATACCCGCGGGTTAGTCGTTGATGAATCCGGCCCCTGGTCGTGGGTTTTACCCAGAGGCCGGATTCATCAACAATTAAACCCGTGGGTATGCGTGGTATAAGGAGTAGAGATAAGATGAGAGTCAGGCAGAGATAACGCAAGAGTCAGAGACGCAGGCTTCATCGTGGGTATCTCTACCCCTATACCCGCGGGTTAGTCGTTGATGAATCCGGCCCCTGGTCGTGGGTTTTACCCAGAGGCCGGATTCATCAACAATTAAACCCGTGGGTATGCGGGGTATAAGGAGTAGAGATAAGATGAGAGTCAGGTAGAGGTAGGGCAAGAGTCAGAGACGCAGGCTTCATCGTGGGTATCTCTACCCCCTATATCCGCGGGTTAGTCGTTGATAAATCCGGTCCCAGGTCTTAGCGACAGGTTGTAGGTCTTACCCAATGGTACCAAAGCTCTTTTCCTTTAATTCTTGGGTAAGCCATGAAGTTTCTAGAAAACGGAACGTAAGTGTCTAATGTTTAGGTGGACCTATTAGAGCTCAAATTCCAGTGTTAAATGCAATTCCTGTGCGACATCCAGCGTATTGTATGAATACGTATAAAGCATAAAGTACTGCGTTAATCAATCGCTTTTGGGATGCGCCACGTGCATTACTTCTTTGGGATTTCGTTGAGGCAATCTGAGCGCGTATTCGGCCATACAATGACTTGCGGTGGCCAGTCGATGAACAAGTCAGTGGTTTATTCCTCCTGAATTGCTTTAGTATAAGTCATCGACCACAGAGGGATGAAAGGCTTGGTTGGTGTGCTTGGACAACTCGAACCATGGACCCGTGCAATCGGGTGCACGCGACAGCTGACGCCTCCTCCGACTGCTCTACCACGCGCCCAACCGCCCTATAATTCGGAGGAAGCAATCAAGTACTCGATAGCTTTTCTACCCTTCTATCTGCCCTTATAGGCGCTGAAGAAGGAATTTAGAGCATCTGCACTTTTGAAGATGATATTGAGGATTGTGAGGGGCGCGGAGGTACCAAGCCTTGCATACTTTCAGAGTCGATGAACGGATGCGGCGGATCTAAACGGATGCGTGGCGTCATCTCTTCTCTCAATGCAAGGAATGGATTGCTGTCCTCCTGTGCTTTGAAACTGTTAGCATTCCATTATTTTTCCTTCAAAAATAAAAATTTAATAGAATTTCAAACAATTTCTTCACTTATTGGGGCAGTTGAATAAAAAAGCATTTCGACGAAGGTTGTTCTAAATTTTTCTTGGAAAAAATTATTTTAGCCTATCTAGAAAATCTCTGGCCCAGTGTAACGCATTTGGTCGCGCCAATAGCCCTTCTGCGGATCGGCTTAGCTCCACAGTTGTAGCGCTTCTTGGCACCAGAGGAGAGGCACTACGTGACGCACATCTCTTCTTCTGAATGTGGGGCAGCTCGAGTTTTCGCAACGACGTTCGCGACTTTACGTGCTTCTTACCGAAGGCCTGTGTATCCTCAGTCATCTAAAACTTGGGTAATTAAACCGTGTAGCGCGATTGGAAAGGTGCCGGCTGTGGCGTGCATCCGATTCTATAATAGATTCTTGGTTCGGATTTTCCGCTCCGGCCAACCAAGTCTTCCTTCCATCCCCGGGATCGGTGAGTTGGCACCAGACTTGCCTGGGAAGGATAAAGCGTTGATTTGCTCATCGGCTGGCCCCCGCAAGTCGTTGTATGGCCAAATACGCCTTCAAATCGCCTCCACGACATTCCGTAGAAGTAAAATGCGTGGTGGAACCCAGCAGAAGCCGAATTCATCAACGACTTATGTAACTTTAGCGGAGAATTGTAAGCGGAAAGCTTAGACAAAGGATCCTACTATATATAAAAGAGTAAGCGGTTGTCCGTCCGTCTGTCCGTCCGTCTGCCTATCCGTCTGGCCTTTCCTATCCTAGACGTCGAGTAACAGGCGTCCGGGTTCAGACCATGTGTCACCCATGTCAGGTCGAGAGGGTCAGAAGGCGTGTCACCGATGTCGCGCAAAGGGCTTTTGTACTCACCATCAGAAGACATGTCACCGACGTCGTTCTACAGGCGTCCGAATTCAGAAAAGGTGTCACCGACGTCGTTCAACAGACGTCCGGGTTCATAAGAGGTGCCACCGACGTCGTGCAACAGGCGAACGGGTTCGGAAGAGCTGTCGCCGAAGTCGCGCAAAGGGGGAAGGGGGGGGGGGCAGGTACAGAAGACATGTCAGCGATGTCCTTCAAAAGACGTCCGGCTTTAGAAGGCGAGTCAACGATGTCGATTAAACGATGTCCGGGTTCAGAAGGCATGTCACCGATGTCACGCCGTGAGCGTGGGAGGACAAGTTTGGGGGGGGAATATCTTGAAAAGTGAAATTCTTGAAATTCGTGAAAGTGACCTGGAAGGGGGAGGGGGGCTGGAGGTGACACGGAGACGGGGAACCAGTAATACGGGATCTCTAAAATGGGGTCAGTAGACGGGACCAAGGGAATGGGGAAACCAATAATGGTGTTCAGTAGACGGTTACCAATAAGGGAACAAGAAAGGAGGAGTTAATTAAGGATGGTTACCTATAAGGGCAATCAAAAAGAAGGGGTCCAGCAGCTGAAGCGGGCAAGAGGGGACCACTAAAGGATGACCTGTTCGAGAGAACCAGTAAGGTGGGGTGGGGAGGGGGGGGGGTGGCGTCCGGATTCAAAAGATGTGTCAGTGTTGTGGGGCAACGGGCTTCCGCGTTCAGAAGACGTGTCTCCGATGTCGGTCAAAGGCCGCTTGGGATTGCAAGACGTGTCACCGACGTACAGAGGCAGGCGCGTTCGCTATATATTAGAATTAGAATATATTAGAAGATATTAGAAGTTCCAATTTCAGGGTTTGGGGGCGAAGCCCCCAACCAGACGTTTGGCGGCCGGCAGGCCGTTGAACGTCTGGTAAAGGATAAAGGACGACGTTACTCAATCCCTTTTGAAATGCGCCACGCGTTCTACCTCTACGTGATGTCGTGGAGGGGATTTGAATGCGCATTTGGCCTATACGGTGACCTTCGGTGGCCAGCCGATGAACAGGTCAGCGCTCTATCCTTCTCAGAAATGTCTGGTACAATTCACCGACCCCGGAGGGATGGAAGGTTTGGTTGGCCTGGGCGGGAAATCCGAACCAGGTACCTGGTATCGGGTGCACGCGACAGTCGGCGCCTCCTCCGACTGCGCTACACGCGCCCAAAGCTTAGATAACGCGGCTTATCAAGCGATATGATGAGCGATAAGCCGCGTTATCTCAGCTTTTCGCTGACAATTCTCCGTTAAAGTTATGAAAGTCGTTGATGAATCTGCCCCCAGAAGGGGTTGATAACGCCGTCCTTTATCCTTTGTCTCGTATTTACTCCAAACATTCAAATGTTTACGTATTGTTTTGACCTTAAGCCACTACTTGTTGTGTGTTTACCTGCTTTGGTACTATAACAAATAACACAAATAGTGTTTAGTCCTAATACCAAGCGAGAAATCGCCAGATTGGAAGCGGTGCAAAACAGTTTTACAAGAAAGCTCTGGATAAGAGTACATGGATATGACTACAACAGCATCCCCTTGGCATCTGAAAGGAATAAACTCTTTAATTTGCGCTCTCTCGCCTGTCGCAGGAAAAGATATGATTTGGTCACAATTTATAAGATGATAAATGCTACTGTGGGTCTTTCTGTAAATGACTTCTATTCAATATCTCATTAGAACACCAGAGGTGGCCCATGGAAAATCCAAATTCCTAGAGCTCATAGTAATATTAGATCTACTTTCTTCACAAACAGAGCAGGCACTGAATTCCTGAAATTAACAAAGAAATTTGTGCTTCCAAACTCCTTGAGGCAATATAAAACGATTATTGACAGGTATCTGCTAGAAGTCTCCTAGTACTTCGTTTTCTTTGATTACATTGTTTCACTAACCACTGGTTCTGTTCTTGATGTTTTCAGTGTTCTGATTTTTTTCGTATTGTGTTGTTTTTTTGCGTGGGTTTCCACGTATACATAAATAAATAAATAAATAAATAAATAAATAAATAAATAAATAAATAAAGGCATTATTTTAAAGCAGACACTGATTGACTCGTGTGCTTCCAGTGCCTAGCCGCCACTGTCGTCCGTCGCTTCCTCGTTTCGAGAATGAGGTCACACGGACGCATTCTGCCGCGGACAGTAGGGGGTCATCGGAATGCCAGAGCCGTCCGGAAACAGCTGGCCAAGCGAGGACGTCGCGGAGGGATCGAACTCATTTCGCCGTGCGAAGACAAAGTGCGGCCTTCGTGGATCGTCGCTTTTTTCGCTGCGTGGACCACAAATTCATTTCGCGCACTCGACACACCGGCCAGCCAGCCAGCCACCACCACACATGCGACGGGCCAGAAGAGCAGCGACGAGGTGGCGACGACAAAAAACGACGCCCCACTGAAGTCGTTAATCAGTGCGCGGTGCGCTGCGCTGTTGAGGTCCGTCCGTCCATCCGTCTGTCCGGCTCTTTGTTAGGGCCGGACTGGGGCTCCGGACCTTCGTGGAGGTGACGTGATCATCTGCTGTCGTCGTTGTTTTTTTCTGTTCGAGGACCGCTGCCCACCCACGGTTACGACCCGTCCGACCGACCCGGAATCATCCTTCAAATGAATCCTCCTGTGAACAGCACACTGCCAGGGCTCTGGCCTGCCTTAAGACAACAAACGCCACTGCTGCCATCGAACGGAGAAGACGTCGCCTTCGTCGTCGATGGGGTTGATCAGATAAACGGAGCACGCTCTACGTCTGCAGATAAGCCACGAGGAGAGGAGGAGGAGGAGGACGACGGGGCGACGAAGAGGCCAGTTGGCGATGCCTATCGCCAGCGATCAGCGTGACGTCTTCGTTGTCATTTGTCATCACACTTACCTGACGAGCATGTCAGTGATGTCAAATCTCCGCAATCAGCACAATGAATGGCTTGGGAACTTCTGGGGCAGTTCGCACTTTTGCGGGGTTCTATGGCCTGAGTCTTCGGTTCAGGGGTCTGCGACATCCAGGTCTTCTTCTCAGCTCTCGCTAGATGAGGTCATTGTAAACAGAAGGTTCGTCGGGGCCGTACCGCAGCGTCGTCAACAAGAGAGAAAGGTCAACTTGCAGAGCATTCCATTAGGCTGTCCAGGAAACACTGCATTAACGAGCGTGTGGGCGGCTCAAGGGGATGAGACCTCGCTTGGGCGCCAATCACCAAGTTCGACTCCCCCTCCAGACAGCCTTATCCAGACACATGATCGTTTGAGCCACGAAGTGGTCTAACGGTCGTGCTTGCCCTGGCCTAAGCTAAGTTCCTTACGCCTAAATCTTACACCTTACACCACAAATTCACAAGGTTAAAGCCTCGGAGACCAAAAGCGAGCCTGTGGCGCAATGGCGCAGAGCATTCCCGCCTGGTCAGCAAGAGGAGCAGGTTCGAGTCCCGCCTGACGCTAGAGTTTTCTCGCAATAAAACATCGATATGGAAAGCTATTTAAGCCACTCTATTCCACTACAGTAACTTCGAACCTAATAAGAGATAAAGGTTGGCTTTGGGGAGGGTGTTAGCGCAGTGAAGGGGGGGGGGGGCGCTGACGGTCGCATTCACCCAATTCCAGGTTCCAAGTTCGGAGTTAGTTTCTGCCCAGGCCAACCGTGCCTTTGATTTCTTCGATCGGTACCATACTTGTCTGGGAAGCATAGAGCACTGAGACAAGTCCATTGGCTGGGCAAAGCTAGCCACTGTAAAGGCCTACTCATTCAAATTGCCCCCGCGATTCCAGTTGAAATGGAGTGCCAGAAAAAGAAATCCACCTTTTTGCTTTATTCTTTATCCTTCAATTCGGAACATTTTATTCAAGATAGCTAGCCTTCTTCTAAGGGTGTCCATCACCATTTTCACGCCGAATTGGGCACTTTTTAAACAAGCCAACTCTATGAGAGGTGACTACAACATAGCAGTTGAAAATGTAAAAAATATATACTTTTCGGATCAAATTGGATACCCTTATAACCTAGCCTAAGGCTTTTAAAATCAAAGTAAACTTTTTCAAACAGAAATGAGCTTCTTCTACATTAAATTAGAGGCTTTCCGAAAGGAGTAGAATAATTATTCTCTAAGAAAAATTTCAGTAAAAGTTTCGTTGAAGTTTTAATTCTGCTGCCCGATAAGTGAAACATTGTTTAAACTTTTAAAAAAGTCTTATTCCTTATGGAAAAATAATAGGGCTTATTAGGGTTTATTAGGGCTTAGGGCTCATTTAAAACAACATTTAAAACATTTTTATTTAAAACATAATTTCTAGTGGTAATAAGAATTTGCGCCATGCCCTTGTCCAAGACATCGCGATTTTTATTCGATTGATAGCAAAATTTTTACTTGCGTGGAGCTTCACACTTGTGAACAATACAGTAAATACAATTGTAAAAAACCCATATATCCTCACTTTAACGACTTATTCAAGTAGCATTTAAATTGTCAATCAAATAAAAATCTCGACGAGCTTTTCGAGTGTATGGCGCGGTCTGGTTTTTTTTTAATGCGATGTATGATTGCTTCTTTGCTGTTCTTTAAGGCAAATTTTGATCTTTTAAAAATTATGATTACAGCTTATTTGTAATTGTAGTTGTTTAAAAAGAAATATTTGTTAATAAAATATACTTTACTTGTTATATAAAATAAATCCTACTATATATAAAGGAGCAAGCGTGTGTGTGTGTGTGTGTGTGTGTGTGTGTGTGTGTGTGTGTGTGTGTGTGTGTGTGTGTGTGTGTGTGTGTGTGTGTGTGTGTGTGTGTGTGTGTTTCCGTCACAACTGGAATGGGGGCACTGAGTAGCCGAACACGTCGGCGACCGTGCATGGCGAGTCGTAGACGCGCCGAACACGTCGGCGACTGCGCATGGCGAGCCGTAAACGTGCCGAACACGTTGGCAACCGTGCCTGGGCACTTAGATGATCATCGACGGGAGGGGTTTTTGGAGGCAATCGATATCGATCGATATTATCGATTTTTTGTGGATGTCGTTCAAGCGGCACGAAGCTTCAGCTCTAGGGGTAATCGAGGTCGCTGAACACGAATCTGAAGTTCGTTTTTGAACTGCCGATCGCCATCAATCGATATTGGGCAAATAAGCATTTTTGTGCATGTCGTCCATTTTCTCGCTTTTTTTCCAACTTGCCCTCATCGAAGTAGTTAAGATGTTCTTCCTGAGGAAACTATGACATAGGTGGCAGCTACAATTGATGATGAGAAGTTATTGCCACGGCGAAGCCGTCAAGAAGCCGTCGGTGCGGCCGAGAGGCCGCACTGACGGCTGGTATAAAATAAATAAAATATCTGCGAAAAGCTTGTCATGATGATTCGCCGTGACTGTTATTTGTTTTAGAAAATAAAAATATTATTGGAGCGAGTAAACTAAAAATTTCAAAATGGATTTCAAAGTGGAGAGATGTCAGCGAAAAGACTGTCATGTTGATCCGCCCTGACTATTATCTTTTTATTTTTTTAAAATAAAATAATTACAGTTGTCAAAGCAGGTAAACTAAACAATTTCCCTAACTATTATTTTTCTAGTCCTGACTAATACTTTTTTCAGAAAATAAAAATTTCATACAATTATTACACTCGATAAGACAGCTTAACTATAGAATTTCAAAAAAGTTATACCAATTTTTTCTTGAGCAAAAATTTTGCATTCTAACCATCTCACTGGGCCTGTACTTTAACCTGACTGAAGGTCATTCGAATTGGAAGAGTTCGCTTTGATTTCGAAACTCTTAGGCTTATGCTTAGAAAAGTGTTCAATTTGATTTGAAAAGTGTCGACTTCGAATTCGATTCAATTTTTTCAAGGACTTCTCTTAGAATTTTTTTACATAAACGCTCAAAATTTAACAGCAGATGAAGTGCATGGCTCAGCCGTCATAGATTGATTAGCGGCCCAGAAAAAACCCAACAGCCGATGTGGGTGAGAGTTCTGTTGATCTTGATAATCTCCAGACTCAGAGATTACACAGCCACCAGCTCCTCCATATCAAGGTAATCCTGTCCAGTTTTTCGAGCCGAGAAAAATCGCGCGGCCAGTCCGACACAAGGTCATCGAGAAGGTGAGAGTCCGCGAAGTCGCTCCGCACTTCGTCTTCTGGGCCCAGTTCTCTCGCAGTTCACACCACTCATCAGGGCAGACGAGGTGCTAATTGCGGTGGAGGAACACCGAGCGCCATTTGTCGCCTCAGCCTCGGCCTGGCCCAGATCGCCCAGCCTATCGTGCCTTCTAATCGGCGGGATTTTGCAGCGGCGCTGCAGCAGAACTGCCTGATGCCGCAATCGCCAATCGCAGTGGCGGATGTGAGTGTCTGCTGACACCTCTCATGGTCATGTACGTGTGTTTTCGTAGGCGATTTAATCGCACCGGTAGCGCTGACGTCTGAAAGAATGTGTGACCTCGTCGGAAGAGCCAAGAGCCCAAAGAGGAGTCAGCGTCACCCCAAAGGCTCTTCACGGTCTCCAGAAGCAGCTGTCGAGAGTCCTCCGCGACGTAGCCGCCGACACTTCTCGCGGACATCTGGACAAGTCGGTCGGTAGACAACAGGGGCGGCTTGGTTTGACACGCATTGGGGTCGGAAGGTCCTCGGGAGTTACGTCATGAAGGGACCGAATGAGCCACTCGGTCACGGGTGTCCCTAGAAGTATTCGGTGGCTGACAACGACGATGTCGACGAACTCTCTTAGTGTACGCCACGTTACTGTTAGACGCGCTACAGTGGCGGAAGTGATTGATAGGGTTCTTCGAGAATTCTGAAGTACTACATGTGCCGATGAAACAGCAACACAACTACACACTTTTACTTCAGAAATCAATAATGGAAAGGCTGCGGTTTCCACTCAAACTAAACTGCTTATTCCAAGTGATTCTTGAGCTCACCAAAGAATCTCATTAAATGTCTTACAGCTTAATCCTATGAGAAAGTTTCAGCTTCTTCGACGCCTTCAGAGTTTCACTTCATCTCATGGTCAGCTCATCTAAAGATCTCGTTTAGTGGGCCATGCAGGCTACGGGGTCAAACTACTGTACCAACGGGAGAGTTGACGACACAACCCGTTTATTAACACATTAAACGGATTACGAAATAGGTCGTAGAAGTAAACTTTCACCCAGAGATGCCGGAGATGCTCCAGTTTAAGGAGGTATAGGCCAGGGCTTCAGGGCTCGTGTAGCGCAGTCGGGGGAGGTGTCGGTTGTCGCGTGCACCCGATACCAGGTTCCTGGTTTGGTATTCCCGCCTAGGCCAACCAAGCACTCCATCCCTCTGGGGTCGGTGAATTGGCACCAGACTTGTCTGGGAGGGACGAAGCCGCTGACTTGTTCATCGGCTGGCCACTGCAAGTCATTTCATGGCCAAATACGCATTCAAATCGCCTCTACGACATCCCGTAGAAGTAGAATACGTGGCACATTCCAGAAGAAATTGAGTAACATCGTCCTTTATTCTTTACCCATTAATCTGAAGAATTCTACTCGGCACGTTTTCTGATTTCCCACGTAAGCTGGACAACATCTTCGGCAGGTCTTCTGAACACCACGCACGTTGGATGACGTCTTCGGCACGCTTTCTGAACCACGAGGCACGTAGAATAGCCAAACAGAGGGCTATGCAGGCTACGGTGCTCAAACTACCGTACCACCGAAAGAATTGACGACTCAATGACGACGCCTTAACCTGGTGACAAAATACAGCCTAAAAGCAGACGTTCACCCGGAGATGTCTGAGATGCTCTAGTTTCGGAAAGTATAGCCTTAGGCTCGAGCACTGCAGCTGGAGGGGGCGCCTGCTCTCGTCGTGCACCCCAAATTGGTTCATAGATCGATTTCCGCCCAACGTAGCCAAGCTTTCGGATCTATCCTAGTCGGAAGGGGGCAACCGTAAAGTGTTGTGGACGTCATTCCATTCCCAATCCCCGAAATTTGAAGGAAAGCCCCTGAATCATTGGACAGCAGCTGAAACTCGCGTGGAAGCTTAAGAAATATGATAGAAGGCGCAAATCGCTATATGCTTCCCCTTTGATTAGGATAGATCCAAACTTTCCATTGATTTGGACTGACGGTGACCTGGTACAAGGCTTCTTCTGAAAGATCCATGGACTGACCATCGGAAGTCACTGAATAGGCCCTCCACGTAGTCATCCCGTAGAAGTGGAATGTATGGCGCATTTCCCACCGAGATGGATAACAGCGACTTTTGCCCTCTATTATTCCGATAAATTTCAGGTGAAAAGACACAAAAGGTCAGTCTGAACCGGAGGGACTGGAACATGGTCGATTGAGACTGTACGAACCTTCCGCATGCGCTACAGGTGGCCAAGCTGCAATGCGATGCGGAGTCATATCCACTTAATGAGCCTTTTATCTCGCCTCCTATTGGTTTATCTTTTCTTATTCCAAAAGAGTTATCAGTAACGTTTCAATATTTTAATCCATAAAGTTTTATAGCGCGTGAAGCGCAGTCGGAAGAGGTGCCGGTTGTCGCGTGCACCCGATACCAGGTTCCTGGTTCGGATTTCCCGCCCAGGCCAACCAAGCCTTCCATTTCTCCGGGGTCAGTGAATTGGTACCAGACTTGTCTGGGAGGGATAAAGCGCTGACTTGTTCATCGGCTGGCCACCGCTTTGTCATGGCCAAATACGTATTCAAATCGCCTCTAGGACATCCCCTAGAAGTGGAATGCATGGCGCATCCCAGAAGGGATTGAGTAACGTCGTCCTTTGTCCTTATTGTTATCCCTTAATTTTATATCTCTTATTTTTAACTCAACACATTGCCTCTGTTTTAATACCCTTTTTGTAAAATTGCTGTTTTATTTGTAGTTTTTTATAATTGTTATTATTGCCAACAACAATATTTGGTGTACTACAGGCATCATTGGCTTTGACTTTTTATAACAAAAGGAGTTTATCTTTTTGTAATTTTGTAACTACTGCTTTTCGCAAATTCTAAAAATTTTTTGATAATTTTTTCCTTGAAAATTCACGTTGATATGTATTTTTTTGTGTTGTCTAATTTTTTAAACGAATTTAAATAATGTTTTCATTTTCAGATTTGAAACTTTCTATTTAATCCAGAAAATTTATGCTACAACATAGCATCATATCTAATGTATCAAATACTTAAAATAAAACTAAAACTAAATAAACTAATTCCTAATTTTTCAAAAAAAACTTTTAAAATATAAATTTGTTGATCTACTGATGAAAAAGCGGGCTTCTACCCTAAGAAATGTAGAAGACTGCTTTATCTTTTATTAAAAATTAGGGATAAAAAACAAGGGCCAGCATTAGCCTAGCTTCAGAATGCGCCACGCATTCTACTCCTACGGGATGTCGTGAGGGCAATTTGAATGCGTAGTTGACCTATGCGAAGGCTTGCGGTGACCATCCTTTGGACAAGTCGGTGTTTTATCCTTGCTGAACGACTCTTACAGCAATGGACCGATCCCGAAGGGATGGAAGGCTTGGTTGGCTTGGGCAGGAAATCCGAACCAGGAACCTGGTATCGGTTGCACGTGACAGCCGGCGCCTCCTCGAACTGCGCTACACGCGCCCTTTGAAGTAAATATAATTCAGCAATATGAAAAAGTAAAAATAAACTTTTACGGCTCCTTCCGCCACCTTCCTTCGGAAGAATCTCGCTCGCTTATTATAGCATTGCTTAGGTTTTTGCAATATTTTTTCCAGTATTCAATTTTTTATCTATTTTTATCTTTCTAAGAGATTGAGTAATGCTGTTCTTCATTCTCATTATTTTAATTTTTAATGTTGAGAGTCTTTTTTCAGAAGTTGTTCTTTGATTCCTAGCCGATTACCCAAGCTAAGCTGCCAACAGCTAACTAGGGGATAGTTCCAGTACCCTAAACCTCAATCAATACCCATGAACTCTTCGTCAGGTGCGAACGGCCATCCATTAATGGCTCTTTTGTACTCGCACAGCTCTTTGAGTGGACAAAGTCGGCACAGATCGCCATCGGCTAGTCCTCCGAGATGACGAAGAGCGTTCTGCCGATGGCTAGCAGCGATCGCTGATCCTCAAAGGCCATTTGAGCCGTAAATCCGGGAGAGGTGGGGCCACTAGGTGGGGACGACAACCTCGGAAGGTGAGTGCTCGATGAATTTCGCCCTCGGACTGTGTTGTGATACGGTGGGGAAAGGTCGTCGCCGTCGGAGAGCGTCAGCAGTTCAGTCGGCTGGCGCCGGCCGATTGCACACGTCCGGTGGAAATACCAGAAACCGTGCAAACTTTACAACCAGACGTGGACTTTATCGTACACATTGGGTACAGCTGGGACGGAAGCTCGACCTTCCGACAGACCTAGAGTTCGAGGCTAAGCAGGGAGTTTGAACTTTGTATGGAACTTCTATTCTTTCAGAGAGAGAACTTTGAGGACGTTGTCAAGATCGTCGTCTGGCTATTGCTGCCAGAGAAGGTAATTGACAGGAAAGTTTAAAGTTATAAATCAATGGGTCAAGGTCAAATTTCGGATTTTTTTGCGCCCAGGAATAATAACAAAGGATAGGTTTAAGATGTAGGAGCCAGTAAAAAAAAGGTGGTCCTTCCAGCAAGCTGTAGGTCATTCTCGTATTCCTACCCCTCTTTGCAGTCAATAAACAGAGAAATACACGGCGTAGTCCAGGCTATACCTACAGGGAAAGCCCATAAACCTTCCCCAAAGATTCTCAATGATACCTTTCTGATGTTGTAGGGCATGAAACAAGGAGCACAGAAGTGTTTTTCGATTTTACAACGGGTCACTGGATGGTTCGAAAACGACGATTAACTGTCGCAAGGCAACCCTATGTGGTTGCCGGAATACCGTCAGCACTGCCGAGTTGGTCGAGTGGGTAGTGTCGAGGACTTGTAAGCACGAGGTCGCGGGTTCGGATCCAGACCTACGCAAATTGCTGTGGTGGCTTTGCATCTTCAAGTGTTGTCCTCTGTCTCCCTTCTTCTTAAAAATCGATAAACGATTTTATCCATAGAGCAGGCGCGTGTAGCGCAGTCGGAAGCGGCGCCGTCTGTCGCGTGCACCCGGTACCAGGTTTCTGGTTCGGATTTCTTGCCCAGGCAACCGAACTTTCCATTCCTTCGGGATCGGTGAGTTGGCACTGGACTTGTCGACGGAGGTTAAAACAATGATTTGTTCATCGCTGGCCACCGCAAGTCATTGTATGACCAAATACGCATTCAAATCGCCTCCACGACATAGAGGTAGAATGCGTGGCGCATCCCAAAAGGGATTGAGTAACGCTGTCTTTTATCCTTTTATCATTTATCATAGCGTTGCGAATTCCGCAGGAACGAACGTCCGCTAGCTGATGATGACTACTTTTGCTATCACAGCCTGATTAGAAAAAACGAAACAAGAAAATCCTCAGAAACTTTCCGCTAAAGGTTTAATATTCGTACTTATTGCATATTTATTGTGAAGTTCCGAGGTATGTTTAGTGATCTGATAATTCGAAAAAAAAAATCACAGCCACTGAATAAAAATGATAAAAGTATGTCTGTGAAGCGGCGCTGTTTGACCGGGCAATTTTTGTTAATAATTTTTCTTTGCTGTAAAAACGGAGTAAAAAATACTGACTAAATAAATAAATGAGCAACTAAAAACTGAATAAGAAATGATTAAATAGCAAATAAAAAAATATGAGGAGAAAAAAGACTGGCTCATTGAATATTACAATGACGAATGAATAGAAAAATCATATTAAAAATAGTAGGTGCACGAGAAAGCAAATAAGCAATGAAAGAACATCATCAAACTAACTGGTTGATTTTTGTTTTTAGTAAACGGGTAAATCAAAAAGGTAGAAAATAAAACAAACTAATCGAAAAGCAAACGAGAAAGTAGATAAATAAATGAATCACAAACTAATGGCTGGAAAAATAGATACTTTTTTAAAGGACTTATTAATCTCTGAACTTATTAAATCAATTATTTTGCTTGGAGCGCGCGATAGCGCAGTCGGAGGAGGCACCGACTGTCGCTTGTATCCCGATTCAAGCTCCTTGGTGGGGTTCCGCTCAAGCCGACCAAGCAGTCCATCTATGCGTGAATTGGTACTAGACTTGTCTGGGAAGGCTAAAACGCTGACTTGTTCATCGACTGACCACCGCAGGGCATCGTATAAGCCATTACGCATTAAAATCGTCTAGGCAAAACCCCGCAGAAGATGAATGTGTGATGTATTCTTAAAACGGATAGACTAACCTGCTTTCTAGCTTTATCCCATTTGTTAGCTAAAAAATAAATAAGGAATTAAACAAATGGAGAAGCAAGGAGTTCATTTAAAAATAGCAAAAAAAAAGAAAATAAGCAAGGCTCCAACTTTCCCTGCATAAAATAACAGAAAATAAATAAATAAATAAATAAATAAATAAGCTGGTAGATTTCATAGGTCGAGCGTGGCAAAGTCGACTCAATATCGAGTGCTGCCAGCGACAAAAGTTTTGCTAACCTCCCTCTCTCTCCTAACCAGGCAGAGATTATTTCCTAGTCTTAAAGAGGAGGGCAGCTTTCAGAGTCCAGACGGAAGAAGCTAGAGGTCAGAAGGAAGCCTCTGGTGTCCGGAGAAGCCATAGTGCTAGCCGCTCACACATGCTCGATCCTATCTGGCTTTATTCTGCATCAAGGCAAGCTATGCCTTCTTACAAGGAAATTATGGCAATCGGTTAGTTTTGTCGCAAAAAGTCGAAGATAATTAAAAATTGTATTTTTTTTTGATTTTTAAAAATTTAGTACATAAATTATTTTCTATAGATAATGAAGCTTGCTGATAGAGCCCAAAAACTGCGAAAAATTATAAATGCTTAACTACCAAATTAAGACGATGAGCTGAACAATTTTTCCGATCTATCCTAGTCGGGAGGGGGCGTAATGTACCACTTGCGCACGTCGTTCCATGCCACACAACCACATCACTGAATTTATACCATTTTCACGTTGAATTAGGCACTTTTCAAATCAAATTGGACATTCTTCTAAGCCTGAGTCTAAGACTTTTGAAACCAAAGCTAATTCTTCGATATCGAAATGACCTTCAGGCAGGTTAAACTACGGACTCAATAAGACGGGTAGAATAATTTTTGTTCAAGGAAATTTTGGTTCAACTTTTTAAAAAGTTGTTTGGTTTACCTGCCGCAATAGGTGTAATAATTTTATACAATTTTTATCTTTAAAGGCAAAATAATAAATTAAAATTTGTCTTTAAGCACATCAAAGAGACAAGCATAAAGCGCATTAAAATATCAGATCACGCCATGCACTCAAAAAGTTTGCCGCAATTCTTACTTGATTGATAGTGTAAATGCCACTTATGTACATGAACCACAACCGATGTGGTAGGCGCGTTTTTTACAGTTGTTTTTTGTTGTATGTGTCAAACTCCATGCAAGCAGAAATTCTACTATTAATCGAGTAAACATCGCAACGCCTTAGGCGAGGGTATGGCGTAGTCTTAACTTTCGGCACTAAAAAATGACCGCCTTTTCGTTTTTAAAACAAGATTAAAACCATTGTTTTTTCATTTTTTAAAAATAAAATGGAAAACAATGTGTTCACTCATTGGGTAAGTTAATTAAAGCTTCAAAGAAACTCATACTAAACGGCGCCGGTGGTGTAATGGCGTGGAGCATTCCCACCCGGTTAGTGGGAGGTGCAGGTTCGAATCCCACCTGGCGCTGAAAGTTTTGTTCGCAACAAAACATCGTTATGACAGCTTGCAATCTTGATACCAGCTACTTGAGGCTTAAGGAAACTGATTCGACTCATACTAAAATTTTCCTTGAACAATTTTTCTCTGACCTCTTTGAGAGTCTTTAGTTTGATGTGGAAAAGCTCATTTCGATTTGGGATAGTTCACCTTGATTTCAGAAGTTTTGGACCAGCTTAGAAGAGTGTATAATTTGGCCTAAAAATACTATAAACGAAGCTGAAGTTCTCGTAGAAACTCAAGCCTAGGAATGGCGGCGTATGTCACACATACCCCCCTCCCGCTCCCCCCTCCGACTAAGATAGATCCGACTTTCCGCCTACCAAGCGGGGTCTCCAGATGACAGAGGAATTTCGAGAGCAAACAGAGGACCCCGATGAAGCGGTCGGAACAGGCAACAGTTTATCAACGGTCGAATTGACCGTTACGCGCTATCGCGGTGCGAACGCGCGTAAGGCTCCAAACGCCGAAGGGCGGCGGCGTGTGGCGGCCGTTGGCGCTGGCGCCGGCGTTGACGACGCCGCCGACGGCGCTTCCTACGCCTTCTTCGCCTCGTCACTGATTTCTTCATGTTCGTGTGTTCACGAGAGCAGAGCGTAATTCCCAACTTTGACCGCAGATGTCGTCAGCTGCTGCGGTGGCGCTGCTGATAACCACGGACCGGGGTCATCGGAAATAATCGCCTTGATTAGGTGATCCATCGAAAACGGCCGCAACCACACTACCCGCATGCACCGGTTTGTACGATTTTTTCTCGGCGGAGAAAGGGGTGTGTTTAAGACCTGTGTACGTGGCCATTTTTTGGTAAGGCCTAACCATGAAACAGGGAACGGCTTAAACTCTAAACATTACAGTTCTACAGGGTAAGCAATTAGGTGGAAGCCAACAGAGCCATGGGATGCAAGCGCATTTATACCACTTTTACGCCGAATTGGACACTTTCCAAGTCAAATTGGACATTTTTGAAATCAAATTGGATACTTCTCGAACCAAATTGACGCCCTTCAAAGCTAGACGAAGACCTTTGAAGTCAAAGCGAACTCTTCCAGATCGATATGAGCCTCTTCTACATTAAACTAGAGACTCATCAGAAAGGTTAGAATAATTTTTGTTCAAGAAAAATTTTACTACAACTTTCGTTGAAGTTTTAATCCATCTACCCAAGAGGGAAGGCGCTGTTCGAAATCTTATAAAATTTCTATTTTCAAGGAAAAATAACGGTTTTTTGCTTTAAAAAGCAGGAAGTCGGACATTTTTAGTGTCAAAAATAAGATTGCGCCATGCCTTCTTCCGTAAAGCCGCGATTTTTATTCGATTGATAGCAGAATTTCTGTTCGCATGGAGTTTGAAACCTGTTAACGATACAACAAAAACAACTGTAAAGAACACAAATATCCTCACTTTCATGAATCATGCAAGTGGCATTGACACTATCAATCAAATAAAGCTGCGGTGAACTGTTCGAGTGCATGGCGCGATCTGGACGTTGAATCCGCTATATGCTTGCTTATTTGCTGCGCTTTCAGCAAAATTTAAGGTTGCTATCTTTGCCAAAAAATAAAATTTTTATAAAATTGTTACACTTATTGGGACAGATAAACTAAAAAAATTTAAAAAGTTATACCAAATTTTCCTTGAACAGAAAGATAATCCGACCATTTTATTGACTCAGTAGTTTATCCTGAGTGAAAGTAATTTCGATTTGGAATAGCTCGCTTTGTTTTGAAAAGTCTTGAAGCTAGAAAAAAAACTAAAAGGGAGTATTGGGAGGGGGAAGAATTAGTGTCGCAGGAACCACTCCGATATGTTGGCATTCGACGTGAAAATGTTATAAATTCAGGGAACGTGGTTGTGTAGCATGAGACGACGTACACACGTGGTACATTACGGTTGTCCCTCACGACTAGGATATATCCGAAAAATTACTCAATTTCCTAAGCCTTGGCTCGGTAGTTAAGCACTGATAATCTTCCACAGCCTTTGGTCTTCTTAAGAAGTTTCATATTTCTATAGGAAATAATTTATTTAATACATTTTTAAAAAGCTCAAAAATATAATTTTTAATTATCTTAAACTTTCTGCGACAAAACTAATTGATTTCCATAAATAATTTACATTGTAAAAAGGCGTATTAACGTTTAATTAAACGCCAAAAAGCGTATAATGATAGAATGTGAATAAAATTAGTAGCTGCGTAATTATTTTAGCCCACAAACTTTGATCTACTATTACTACTACTATTTTTCATAGTCGTAGCAGTATGGAAACTTGCGATCAAAATTTTGCCTTCATCCAGAGCTGGGATCCGCATTCCTTACTTTCTGAATAAAAATTGGTCCATGTCGTGAATCAGGGCAGCATTGGGAGGGGCAGCACTGCGGCCAGTAATAACTAACAAATCAGATCATCGACCATATGTATGTATTAAGCCGGCTGATTAGGGTAGCGACCATGCGTGACCTTTGTAAATGGCGCTCCATTCGATGCTGCCTGATTGGCTGGCGAGCGCTCACCTCCCAATGCTGCCCACATACGTGACTAGGACAGGTTGCCTAGAAAGAGCTGATGCTCCCTTCGGTCGCGTTACTATGCGCAGCGTATGGTCGGCGTTCTGACCGGTTATCGTTGGCCGCTGCGTTCCCACCGTCCAATGCTGCTCACATTCGCGACAAGGACCGGAGCCAGGGTTGTCTGGGGAAAAAGAAAAGCGACAAAGCTAGAGAAGGTTTTTGCAAAACTTTAATGCTCTTAGATTTCTCCAAGAATGACACAAAAAATTATTAAAATATTAAACAAAGCAGGAGTAAAATAACCGCTTAGGAAAAAATCTCACAAAATTCTTTAATTTCTTATTAAAAATGCATCTTGGGCTTAACGGCATCTGAATTTTAGGCAAAACTTGGCTAAGTTAGGTGAGTTCTATTGATTAGTCTAAGCAAACGTCTCGGTATATTGATCGTTTTTAGGAACCGGAATGCACTTTAGAACGGAACAAGATACGTGGCGCAACCAGCAGGAGAGGTCGTCTTGATCGGGTTCGACGACATGTCACGACGGTTCGAGCTGGTGAACTTCACAGTAGCAGTTGAAAATTTGCTGCAATCCGCTGTCAGGCCCTTCTATAGGCTTATTGGCCAGGAGATGAATGCATGGCGCAAACCTGAGGGCTAACTGACGGCGATTTCCACCGTCTCTCGCTCATTTCTTCGGCGGACTCGTCAAATGAGGATGTTCTGTGCCATTCGGCTGATTGACTCCAACGACCCGAGTAAGTAGGTCGTCGGTCGGTCGGATGAGATGGCGTCGGACAGGCAGCTGGTGTGTCGGAATCTTCGAGCTTTCAAATATTTCCGTTGAATTTCACGCCTCGGTGACGATACGGTCAACTGGGTTAATGGCGTTTGTCCCCGCTGGTCCTCGTCTTGAGACGAGCCCCAGGTCGACCGTCTGGCCATTATTAGGGCCACTAAAATCCGGATCAGACAGACAGAGGAGAGGTGGCTTTTTTCGGGCTTGGCGCCGGCGCTTCCGGACGCTTGACAAGCGACGGTCGAGTCATCTAGGGAATGGAATGCTGGTGCAAAACTATCAGCACATCGGCGTCGTGATTAGCACTGGAGTCGTTCTGTTCAATGTTCAATGGCTTAATGTCGTGCTGGTTCAATTACCCAAGTTTGAGGTACCAAAGAAGGAGAACTCGCCGAGACATCAGTCACTAAAGCTTGTTTAATGTTTCAACACTGCCGTAGTCGCCTTTTTTATTCAATTTTTTGAGGATTGTCTGTACTTTTTTGGCCGAATCCCCCAACCCAAGGGCCTATCCCACCCATCGGTTAGGCGAAGTGAAGGGTACCCTGCCAGCTCTGTAGAGCCTCCAGTGGCTTCCATATGCGCCAAATCGCTGTGTACGATGGGAGAGCGCCGGCCTCGGTGTTATCAGAGGAGACGGCAGGGGTGTTCGCCACCTGTCACCACCCGACCCGAAAACCAACCTGTGGCCGCCGCGGTGCTCCCGGAGATAGTGCTGCTGCCTTACCACAGACGGACACCGCGCGCTGGAAAGCCTCTGAAGCGGCTGGAACCGGGGAATGAATTCGAGAAGGGTTTCAGTGACCCTGGAAAGTTCATGATGGCCTGATCTTTATCATAACTTTCAGGGTACGGTTCCTGAGTTGTACTATTTCAGCTTCCAAAGACTTGGCGGTAGTTTCTTAGAACTTGTATGAAATGGAGAATGGGCTCCTCAGAGGTGACTGGTACTCTTAAAAAACTGTTAGATAGTCTTGTTCCAGGAGCAGAGTGCATGGCTCATTCCAGTTAGGTGATTAGTCCAGTTTTTCCCAGACTTTTCGTCGAGCAGAAGCAGTCCAATGCACTTCCAAGACTTTAACGTTAATAAACCAACAATTTGCCAATGGTCTAGGAGACGATACGTATGACTTCTGCATTGATTAGGTCCTCTAGATTGCGCCACGCATCCTGATTCTGCACAGATTCTAAAGCTAATTCTCGAGTGTTAGTCATTGGGAAGAGGTGACTTTTTTACCGTTACCTACTAGCCGCTTGCCACAAACCTTAGCCTTTATTTATTTATTTATTCTGTACCTGGATAATAATGTAGAAGCAAAACACAACGGAAAGAAACATAAGCTAAAGTCACTGCAGGGCTAAAAAAAAAGATGGCGTTACTTAATCTTTTTTGGGATGCGCCACGCATTCTAATTCTGCGGGATATGTGGAGGCGATTTGAAGGTGTATTTGGCCCACACAATGTCTTGCGGTGGCCAGTTGATGAACAAGTCCTTTCCAGGCTTTATCCTTCCCAGACGTCTGGTTCCAATTCATCAACCCTGGAGGGTTGGGAGGCCTGGTTGGCCTGGGTGGGAAATCCGAACCAAGAACCTGGTATTGGGTGCAAGTGACAGCCGGCACTGTCTCCGGCTGCGCAACACTAGCCCGCTACGAAGTCATTGTAATAAAAAAAAACAAAAAATCTACAAGATTCAACCTAATAAAAAGGAAAAGTACTCAGCTCCATCTTAAAGATAGATAAAGATTCGGTGAAGAAGTTTTTAATTGCCTTATAGAGATTTGAAAAGGTCCCTCAGATCACCTGTCATCTGCCGTCCCGTTGATCATCAAGTTGTTCGAGCGGACACCAGCAGCGTCTCCATTCGTCCCTGACGCGTGCCAGAGTGCTCCAATGGATCCTCCTCGCTCGAAGGACACGAAGTGGATCGTAGCCTTCCTTTAGGGCTTTCCGGAATAAGTCTAACCAACGTGATGGTGGACGTCATAGCGTTCTCTTCACATCCTGTGGAATCCAATCGGTGACGGCTCTCCACCAGTCGTCGTCTGCGAAACGCATTACGTGGCCGGCCCACCTAATTTGCGATGACTTGGCCCATGCGACAGCGTCTATGATCTTTGAATTACCTCAAGTGCAGCAAATGCAAACGTCGAAAAATAGGTGGGCCGGCCACGTAATGCGCTTCGCAGACACCGCTGTCTCTTAGATAATTTCAAAAATTTCGAGGCAAAATTAAGGAATTCATCGCATTCCTCAGAAAATGGCATCCTAAAAAGCAAGATTTAACTAATAAAAGCATACAAAAATGAAAGAACGCGTCCAAAGTTCTGATCTTCATCGAAGAGCAGAAGCGATTCCGCATGGACAAACTCGGCGAAAATTGGATGGGTCAATTTCGCTGATAGTCCAAGGACGAGAGACGGATGGATTCCGAGACAGTTTGAATGTGTATTTTCTTTCCTATCTCTAATGTTTTCGAAAATCAGAGACGTAGTCGCATAGGCCAAGTCGTAGAAAATTAGGTGGGCCGGCCACGCTCTTCGTGTCCATCGAGCGAGGAGGATCCATTGGAGCACTCTGGCACGCGGCAGGGACGAATAGAGACGCTGCTGGCGCTCGCTCGAGCAAGTCGATGATCAACGGGACGCCAGGTGATACAGGTGACGTCTAATGTATTACAGTAGCCAGCTGAAGGCCATAGCTTGACAGATGAGATGGATACTAGTTCACCGCTCTCGGGGGATTGAGGGTTTAGTTTTACAGGGCGAGAAATCCGAACCAGGAATCTGAAATTGGGCTGCTTCCTACGACTACGCTACGACGTGCCACTTCAAGGGGATGTCATCGAGGTCACTGGCGATGTGAATTCGGCTCCAAGAATGGCTTCTTCTTACCCTTTAAGAACATGACTGCAATGATAGGGGTGCAGTTCACCATTTCCAGCCAAGTTAAGCTCCATTCTACATATGGACTTCCACCTATAAGTGCCATCGACGTAACTGATTGTGTCGGACTTCTGAGCCAGCCGACCACCGGGTTGCACCTCGTGTTGTGCACTCGTTTACCGACATATTGAGGTCATTCGAGCTAGTGATTCGTCCCGCTGATGCAACGAGGCGACCTCCGCCTCTGTCGGTGGTGTCGTTTGAATGCGAGCGAAGTGTGCGCGGCGGCGACGTCGTCTGACGACGACGGCGACGTTGTTGCTGCTGCTATCATGGTTGCGATGTTAACGACCGTCGGAGTAGCTCGTTAACGACGTCGGTCAGCTTTGCCAAATCGCAACCACCTCGTCATCAACACCATTAGCACACGCCACACGACTCTTTAAGAAACTCCTCGCACACAGCGATCTGGAACGGTGTCGCCATTGAGGGGTCAACCTAGAGAAAGAGCAGCGTTGATTGCATGTATGGTAGTTTTTCTGGATTAGTAGAATCGATTCATAGACATTCATTATACCAAGAATATTGAACAGCAGTTAGATATTTTTGTAACCTGAATTGAAATCATAAATATCGCTGGAATTATTGAAAGTATTCCTCCAGAATAAACAATGTCCTGCAGACAGTTGTAGAAAACACACATATCCTCAATTTTAACTTGATGTAAGCAGCATTTACACTATCATTAAAATAAAAATCGCGACGAGTGCACGGCGCGATCTAGCCTTTTAACGCATTTAATGATTGCTGCCATGTTGCCCCTTTAAACAAAATTTTATTAATTAATTTTTATTTAAAAATAAATTCTTTATAAAAATGTTCAATAATATTCATTCGGCTAGCTGAAGTACAAGATTTCAAACCAAATTTTCCCCGAACAAAAAATTATTCTAACCATCTTGGGGAGTCTGTAATTTAACCTGTAAGAAAGTAATTGCACTGTGCAAGAGTTCACTCTATTTTCGAAAAGTCTTACGCTATCTTAGGAGAGTCCACTTTGACGTGAAAGAAGTATATATTATACATGTATTGTGGAATATTTTTTTTTAGTATTACAACGGTTTAATTACCCAAATTTGAGGTATATACGGCAGGAGTCCGCCATGCAACTGTTCAACCAGTCCCCAACACATTGAGGTCTTAGGATAGGAAACGAAGGAAATCTACCCTAATCCTAACGAGGTTTGTAACATCCAGATCGTGTTTAGCGTTCGATATCCGTATCCTCCTGAAATGCAGTGGACCTTCAGCCATCTCCAAACTTCGCACATCTTAGCCTGTCCTTATCAGTAGGTCACTGGTATTCAGATCTGGCGAGCGAAAAGAAATCGATTAGCAATTCCACGGAATTCAATTTGGCTTCAGTTGCTCCAAAGAGCAACAGTGTTGGTAACTCTACTTGTCTGATAAACAAAAAGTGAACGACATGTTTGAGATTTTTGAATTTTAAAGGCTCGGGTCTACCCTAGTCGGAAAGTGCACCATTGGAAAAGCTGTCACCTGTATCACCTGTTGATCATCGACTCGCTCGAGCGGGCGCCAGCAGCGTCTCCATTTGTTCCTGTCGCGTGTCAGAGTGCTCCAATGGATCCTCCTCGCTTGAGGGACACGAAGAGCGTCAGAGCGATCGTTCAGGACTTTCACGAAGAAGTCCGACTAACGCGTTGGTGGGCGTTCTGGTGTTCTCTTGACACCCCGCGGAATCCAGTCTGTGACGGCTCTCGTCCAGCGGGTGTCTGCGAATCGCATTACGTGGCCGGCCCACCTAATTTTCGACGACTTGGCCCATGCGACAGCGTCTCTGATCTTCGAACGTCGGCGAAGCTCGGAACTCCGGAGGCCTTCTCTCACTTGCGTGAGTCGTGCACTCCGAGCATCGTCCTCTCGGTTCCCCGCTGCGCGACGCTGATCGCGTGTTCATCCTGCTTTCGTATAGCCCAGGTCTCTGAGGTGTATGTTAGGGCAGGAAGAACAGTGGAGTCGAATAGGTGGGCACGGAGTTCGTCTTATTCGCGACTTCTTCGACGCTCTTGAAAGCTCCCCAAGCCGCTCGTTTCCTCCTGCTCAGCTCTGGCGCTAGGTCGTTGGCCATATCGACTTCGCGACCCAGATAGACATAGCTGGAGCATTCGGAGATGTTCGTTCCGTTGAGCGATAATGGGGATTGGAAAAGCTAGACAAACACAAACACCGTGGCCTATCCCCGGTAGGAAATTGTAAAGAAAGCTTCTATCTAGGCCATCTCAGAATGTAGTCTGTTGAAACATTGTACCTCTAATTTTACCGTCGTTCTGAAGGATCTGAGGAAAGTGGCGAATAGGATAGATACGAAAAATCGCTGAGAATAAGATTTTTCGCCCCACTGTCCCATTCATAGTTTTTTATCCCTGATAGGAATAGAAAGCTTTTTTGACTACAATACAAAGACCAGTCGCCTTATTTCGGAAACAGCGAGAAAACCTTGTCAACCGCTAGGTTACGGTAGGGGCAACGGCGCGTTCCCACACCCCTGCCGTGCGTCTTCGCTAGCATGTGCGTATTCGTAGGAATCATTCCGATATGATGGCATTCAGGCAGGATCTACAACAAGTCAACACTATCGACCGACCGATTTGCAATATCGATCGGCTTTATCGATTTTTTAAAGATGAGAGACTTCAAAGTGTGAATCACAACAATGCGATGGAGCGTAGACAAGCCTCACGTCAACAGTTTTGGGGATCTTCCCTTACCCTAATCTATGAAATAAGACAGAGCAGTACTTTCTTCGTTCATGGGGTTAAAAATCGGCTATTGATCGTTTGGTACTTTGCGAAGCACAAATGTAAGGATTGAAAATGGTTTTAATATGTACCATTTTGGGTGGGCGCGTGTAGCGCAGTCGGAGGAGGCGCCGGCTGTCGCGTGCACCCAATACCAGGTTCCTGGTTCGGATTTCCCGCCTAGGCCAACCAAGCCTTCCATCCCTCTGGGGTCGGTGACTTGGTACCAGACTTGCCTGGGAAGGATAGTGCTCTGACTTGTTCATCGGCTGGCCACCGCAAGTCATTGTATGGCCAAATACGCATTCAAATCGCCTCCACGACATCCCGTTGAAGTAGAATGCGCGGCGCATCCCAAAAGGAATTAAGTAACGCCGCCCTTTATCCCTTATTCTTTCTGTACCATTTTCACGTCGAATTGAACAGTTTTGAAATCAAAATGGACACTTTTGACATCAAATTAGACACTCTTCCAGCTAGCCTAAGATTTTTAAAAATCAAAGCGAACTGTTCCAAATCAAAATGAGCGTCATCTGCATCAAACATTAGGATCACCAAAAATGATAGAATAATTTTTTTGCTCAAGGAAAATTTTAGAATAACTTTTTTTGAACTTTTAATTTGCTTTCCAATGAGAGAACACATAGTTTGAAATTTTGTAAGCATGTGAAGAAACAATGATTTAAAACTTGTTTTAAAGAGCAAAAAGATGGCCATTTTATTTTGCCAAAACAGAGATTGCGCCATGCTCCCGTCCAAAGCTTCGCGATTTTTATTCGATTGATAGCATAATTTTTGTTTGCATGCGGTTTCACACCTGAAGACGGTGCAACATGAACAATTGTAAAAAACACACATATTCTAACGTCGACGAGCTTTCCGAGTGCATGGCGCGATCCGGTCTTTTAATGCACTACTTGATTGCTGCTTTGTTATGCTTTAAAACAAAATTTACTTTAATATTTTTTCAGAAAATATTTTTTTTATAAAATTTGACGACCGTTTTGATTTAGAAGGGTTCGGTGTGATTCAAAAAGTATTAGGCTTGTTTGGAAGAGTGTCCCATTTGGCGTGAAAATGGCATATTTAAGACGTTAGAACGGATCTATCCTAGTCCGGAGGGACTACATAATTAAAAAGTAGGTGACAAAATGGCTTGACACTTACCGAGCGGCTCCTAGAGAACGAGTTGGAACCTAAAGGAAACCAAAAACAAACATACAAACAAACAAACAAACAAAAATAAAAAATCGCCTCGGTTTACAACCGTCTCGGCGGGCAAAGAGCGACGGAATAGAGGTATGCCGCATGCTGACCGCCGGCTAACATGTTATAACCAGGATCTACATGGTGAATAGGGTGCATGTAGCCGCATGCCGCGTGCTGACCGCCGCCTGACATGTTAAACCAGGATGCAACAGGTAGAGGAGGGCACACAACTTTACAACCGCAACAAATATGATTTTCGTTTCCTGGTGAGTTTTTCTTGTTTAGGGTCTTGTGTTGTTCTTTAAGAGTCGCTCGGTAAGTCTCAATTGAATTTGTTACATATAATACTTTTTAGTTATGTGCGCCCCCCCCCCCCCCGGACTAGGATAGATCCAGAAGAGTGTCCAATTTGGCGTGAAAATGGCATAATTAAAACGTTAGAACTCTTTAGCTGCTATTGAAAATATAGCAGTTTAAGCCCTGTTCTACTGTTCTATCCATAATCCAGTTTTAAAATATCATTACCATTATTTATGGATTTCTGTCAACCAGTCTCTTCAGTACAACTGTTCATGATCCAACGAGTCTGTCCCCTGCTCATGGCTGTCAGCAGCGTTCAACAATGCCTTTAGTGCTATTTGGCAAGGAGTTGTTCCACTGGAGGGCTATTCAGAATAGCGGATGCTCCTGTCACAGGAGAAGTTCAACTTTTCGTCGCAGTTGACCGTCCATGGCCCGGATTCATCAAGCAGTGGGTATAGGTAGAGATACCGCCGGGGAATAGTACCCACTACCAGCCGTGGGTAGTGGGTACGATTCGTATTCATGAAAGGAATCAAGGGTATGGTACAACTAGGCCTTTCGCGAAAACAGATGGTCTCACTGGAGCGCCATTTTGTCAATGGGACGCGCTTGAGTCGCGGGATGTACCCACAACGATCGGCGGATTTTCTCTACCCACTGATATTCCCACGATTTGGCAGGTAGGGTTTATCATGAATCATGGGTATGTCCACATCGTGGGTATGTCTACCCTCTATACTAGCATACCCGTGGGTATACGCGTTGATGAATCCAGCCCCAGATCACCTTCCTTTGACCCACCAATCGTGCGCCCGAGCCGATATCCAACGGCTCCGAACGAAGACGACGGATTTTCCTCAAAATTCAACGAATTTTTTTGTGACTGGTTGGTTTGAAAATACCAAGGCGGTAACAGATGGTAGTCCACTGGAGCAAGGTCCGGTGACTACGGTGGCTGAGCTAGAACATGTCATCCGAAACAGAGAAGTTTTCCTGAGTCTCCCTCGCAACATATGGACCCGCATTGTCGTTAAGGAAGAAGATCTTGGCTCGTTTCCCACGAAGAGCTGCTTCAACGCGATCCAACTGCCTGCAGTAGACATCGCTAGTGATAGTCGTGTTCGCAGGTAGTAGCTCCCAGTGAACGACTCTTTTGCGATTCCACCAGACAATGAGCATCACCTTTTTTGGGTGAAGTTCCGGTGCTGGGGTGGGAATTCCTAGTTCACCGATACCGAGCCACTGACGCTTTCGCGTGCGGATAACGTAGACTACGCACCTTTTGTCGTCAGCGACTAGGTTCTCGAGCCAAGAAAAACTTCGCCGTAAAGGCAAGATGTTCATGCACGCATCCTGGCGCACCTCTAACTGGTGGCCGGGACGCGTGTAGTACCCATGTACCATATCTAGATGTCATCTCAAGGCCACGCAGGTGTTGAGCTATTGCGGTGTGACTACACTCGAGTTTCTTTGTCAGTTCACGTGTACAAAGCTATGAGTCCACCTTAACCAGCTCCAGAAGGTGCTCCTCATTCACTGCAGCCGGCCTTTCAGACCATGGTTGCTCCTCCAGGGAAAGGTCTTCGTTCTTCAACTTCCGGAGCCACACTTTCGATGTGCCGTAGGAGACAGCGATAGGACCCGTTGTTCCGCATATGTTCCATCACCACTCTTGCACTGCTTTACTTTTTGAACACGTTAAGCAGAAGCAGTCGGAAGCGGTCGAACTTGCTTGCAGTCGAGAACGATTTTCTCTCCTTAGTTGTAACGGAATGTCATGACAATGGCGGTAAATGTAGGTCGAAGGTCAGCCTACCGGGATTAGCTTCCAGAACACTTCAAAATTTGGCGGAAGTTCAAAGAAAGTGGCGGGAATCTTTCCTTTCCTTACAACCTAATAGGTTCTGCTCTGAAGTCGATGCGAAAATCAATCAGCTGATTTCAAAATGAAGCTGGAGATATACATGGAACTCGTACCGATCTATCATTTTATTTTTAAAATGCGTATTCCTCCATGAATAATCCCTCCATAATCTATAAGTATTACTTTCTTGGCTGCTTCAGATCGAATTCAGAAACCTATGTATGTGTCTTCTGAAGTCTCTAAACATCATGATCAATTTTCAGTTTTTAAATATAAGCTACGAACTTTAAAAAACAGAGGTATTACACTTGGAAACCGCTATGGTGCTTCTTGGACATTGTCCTACATTCCTGTATAATATAAAATATAAAACATAAGAAAATGTAAAATTCGAAGAAATGAAGAAAGGTGTAAAATAATAGAATTTTTAAAATTATAATTAATTAAAAGATTGGTATGTCACAAAATAAAAAACATAAAAAGTATAAGTCGTAAGTAATTGTATAAGTGTAATTCGCTTATAATTGTAATAAGAGTATAAATATAGTATTAATAATAATAATAATCCCCCATATTGACTTATAATTGTATAAGTCGCTTTGAGAACCTACACGATCGCTTCATTGGCCTTCCTCGTTTTCTGCTGATGTTGTGTGTTGAGTTGTATTAGGGGGGGGGGGGCTAAAAGTAATGAGACAAAATGAAAAAAAAACTTTATCTCTCTATAACTCAGTTACAACTCAACGATGCTGAGGAATGTATCTGCCACTAAGAGCAAGGACCTTGCTGCCATCGCTCAGCTAACTTCCTGATCCAATCCTTCCAGAACTGCTTGGGCCTGGTGTTGATCAACTGCTCGACATGGTTGTCAAGGACTGCTTGGGTTCTTGTGTCCCTTCCGACTAGGAAGTCCTGTAGGCTCAAGTAGTAGTGGTAGTCGCATGGAGAGATGTCCAGCGAATACGGTGGGTGAGGTATGTGAACGTAGCCGAGCTGGCCAAGCTTATCCGTGGTTACTTGTTCCCGATGGGGTGCGATGTTGTCGAAGAGGAGAACCTTCTTGAAGCGCTGCGAATGAATAAGAGCGAGTCGCCGGCTCATCTCTTCTTTTTCGTTCACCATGGCCTTGAAGTTCATCGTAGTGCTCTTGGAAAACAGCTTCCGGTAAACCGATCCATGGGCGCAGATCTAAAAGCTCCAAAGGTGCTTCTCGCCGTGAGCATCTCGCCGAACGAAGGTCGGCAACGGGTCACCAGGCCTCACCCAGACTCGCTGCTTGGCAGGGTTAAGGAAGAAGACCTACCTATCATTTTGCGTGAAAATTGAGCCCAGGCTGCTCGGGGTTGGGAATTGGGCGAGATTTGCGCGACACAGGTCGACTCGTCAGACTGGGGTTCCGGCACGAGACAGACTGGGGTTTTGGCATGCTTCTGAAAAGGGCGGAAGTGGTAACTTCTCAGGTGGGCTTCAGTAAGTAGCATACAAACATACAAATACGATAAGCACGAAACCAGACTCCAGCCACGAGATATATGGACACGGCATGGGGTGTCCCATTATTTTTGCCCCCCCCCCCTAATACTTGGCCAAATTTTGCTTCTTAGCTGTTCACTATAGAATAAATAATAAAATAATAAATAAATAAATAAATAAATAAATAAATAAATAAATAAATAAATAAATAAACGAAGCTTGAGCTATGGATTCTTCTCCGGGAGGAAAGGAAAGAGGTAGACCTTGACCTGTCTCAGTCTCTGGCTAGGCCGATGTAGTGAATGCTTTTCGGATACGGCAATCCATTTCCATTCTGTGGGTCATCAGGGAAGCTTTCCAAATGCATAATTGGCACGTCAAGAATGGTTTACATGAATAGACGCCGCCGGGAGGCTTACTCTACATCAGATGGGTTGAGGTGTGCCTAGCTGATGCATCTTACCCCTTCTAAAACTTGACAACTGTGTGGTAGTCAGTGATTAGCCAACACGTTGTCCTATTTGTTGTTGTGCATCCACCTCCTCCAGCGGCACCTGTATGTCTGTCTGAAGCATCTGTCAGGCCGTTACAGCGAATGTTGCACAGATTTACGATGGGGATGTTGTCCAATCGGCGGCATCGTTTCATGGCCGACGATCGCCACCATCCATTACCGAAGAGATGCCTTCATTATGTGCTGGAGCGCCCGCACATCGGACGGCCGAGACAATCATAAGGCGATCATGTCGCGCGAGCGGCTCGTCGTCCTCGTCAAAAGAATACCTAAGCAACAGGTGCGTGGGAGTACCGGCACGGCTCCTCCACCCGAGAACCACGGGGCAGGCAGCGACGAGGTGGCCTTGTCATCTGGGGAACCGGTAGGGGCAGACAGATCTTCTTCCAGCTGCAGCCATGACGTAATGAGCCGGAACTCGCTCCTGAAAAGCGCCGCCGAACTGCGGGAAGTCGGGGTTTTTCGGCTGGCTCAGGCACTTTCGCTCATCTGGAACCGGCATGGGGCAGGTGGCTTAAGCAATGGCATGGTCATAGGGATCGTAATAGGAGCGTCCAAGACAGCAATAAGAACTTCTCAGCAGCTTTCGCGCTCCGCTGCCAATTATGTGACTCGTGGCCAATCAGACTTGTCTACTTCAACAAGCAGGGTTATGGATATTGAAATTGATAACTGATAATTGATCAATTAACCACCTTTAGTTGCTAGCTGCCATTGGTCTACATCTCCGATCAGTCTTGCATTATTGACCGATTTTATCGATTTAATCGAAGTGATTCAAAGCTCGATTTCAGCAAAGGCTATACAAGCGTTCGCGACATGGTTCCAGACGTGTCTAGGAGGTGGATGAAGATTTTATCTTGCGAACTGCTTTGTCAGATGGCCACCGGGAGGCGTTGCATAGCCAGATACATACACCCCAAATCGTCTCCACGACATGCCTTATTGTTATGCCTGTTTTATACTTCGCTGACAACAGCGTCGCCGAAGTATAACATAAGCCATGGAAGTAGAATGCATGGCGCATCTTTTTTCTTATGCCTTCAGTGATAATAACAGCTAGCACCGCCGTAAGGCATGTCGTGGAGACGATTTGGGGTGTATATATCTGGCCTATGCAACCCCTCCCTCCCTAACGAAGCAGTTCTACAGATACAATCTTCATCCACCTTCTAAACACGTCTAGAACCAACTCGCGCTTCAACGGAACGGTTGTGTAGTCCTTGCTGGAATCGAGCTTTGAACCACTTCGATTAAATCGATAAAAACGGTCAATAATGCAAGGCTGATCGAAGATATTTACTTGCTCTGAAGCCTACTTGAAATATCAAACTCTTGACAAAAGTCAGTAAAATCGATCGATATCGATTGAGCGACTCATTTTGTCTGATAAGTAAAACATGCGGATCGATGATTTTATTAGTGAATACGATCATAATGATCCTGAGATTCCGACAACAAATGGTCAATTCTGCAAAGAAATCGATAGAGGTTTTGCGATTCACGTTTTTTCAATGAATATCTGGAAAATCAATTTTTCTTACAAATTGGTCATTATATTCGCCTGAATTCCAATTCGAATAATTCAGAACCGTCCAACACGTAGAGCTTATTGAGAAAGCAGCCATTAATTTGGCGTGGAAATACGTAGGGACAGACGAACGGATCAGTATTTTTACATACACGTATTAAGTAAACATTAATTAAGTATAAAATTTTAAATTGATCATTATTACAGTGATATACTAAATTAGGAGACAACGCAGGATATCTCAGGAGATGTGGGTACTTTCAGGTATAAAAATACAAACAGATTAAATGAAATGCAAAAAATGGATTTGTCCTGGTCGCCGCTATGGGGAGGAAAACTCGATGTTTATTTGTTTATTCACCAAAGACGACTAAACACAAGACCATTTCGTAAGGGGTACGGTTTAGCACAGTCGAAGGAAGGCAGGCTGTCGCGTGCACTCCGATTCAAGGGTTCTTGGTTCGGGTCCCGTCCAGGCCAACTAGGCCTTCTATCCCTCTGGAGTTAGAGGATTCGAAGAAAACTTGTCTGGGAACGAATAAACGCAGACTCGTTCATCGGCTGGCCACTTTTGGTCACCAAGATATCTCGTAGGAGTACAATGCATGGCGCATTCCTCATAGGTCTGGCAGACGCCGGCAATTATCCTTTATTCTTGTCGGAAAATGTGCGCTAAATTTTCTTAGCGGTAGAGTAAGTTTGTAATTTCCTAGCTGGGAACTCCACACCTTGTGTTCTACCCACTTTTCTAGCGATATCCCTTCCCTATTGGAATTTATCCAGAAATTTTTATGAAATTTCTTCACCTCGACAAAATTTGCATAATTCCTAAACGCCATAACCGTTCAAATACCGCTTCAGCTTAATTCGGCCGGAGAAGCCGTCCGTCCACCTCCTGAAATGACCCATTGTCACCGCCGCATCGTCTTCTTCCTAATAATGTCCGCGCGTTAATAATTCATCGTCGGCCGGCCGCTTTCATCAGGGTCTCGATTCGGCGCCCGGATACGGTAGTGTACGGTAGAGCGCGCGCGCGGCGACCGCTGCACCTGGAGACGACGGAGGCATGCGGGGCTCTGTGTGTGTCGCTATGCACTCATGGCTAATCACTACGCGCTGCTATGCGGATTCAAACGCCTGGTCATCCTCGTCGTCGTTGTCGTTGTCGTCGCCGCCGAAGCAGCAGCTGTTGGTGCTTGACTGCTGCGCACCACAATGCCACCGAGCCGTAAGCGACTCCATCAGAGGCGGAGGGCGACGAGCTTTGATAACGCCAAGAGAGCGTAAGCCCTCGCTAAGGGGTCACAAACAGTTCGCCCTTACATCAGTTCTTGACAAAAATCGATAAAATCGATCGATAATGGTCGATCGACTGATGTTGTTCAGGTTCATCCCCGGCCACCCATTCCTTCAGATTCGGGTAATTCCCTCGAACAGTTCACCAATTTTTATTTCTACTCGATGGTACAAGCAATGGTGTTCGGCAATTACTTATGCTAGTTGCCTCCACGTCATCCCGCAGATCTAGAAGGCATGGCGCATCCCAAACAGGGATTGACAGGGTTGTTCATTCTTCATGGCTCCGAATGGATCTCGTAGCTACTTCTCAGGTCCTATTTCTTAGGTGCTGCCTAAGTGTGAGAATATCGCCTAAAAGACCTACACAGAGCCGTCGGTGATCCATTAGCGCTGAGGGACCACTTTGGCTGGTTGGGCTGATGGACTGAAAGTTCCTGCGGTAATTTATGAGTGTCAGCGTAAGGCGGTCGGATCAAACGCAGGTGGACATCGAGGTCTAGCCCTTCATTGTGCTCAGTAGTCAATGGGCAAGGTGCTAAGAGGATTTGGTTGCCGTAGTAAACAAAGGGGGACTTTTTGCTAAGAACAGGAACTACTCATTGATGCACTTGGCAATGAGGGAAATGGTAGGGTTATTTGATATTATATTAAGGTTTATGAAACTGTTTTTAAGCTATTCTGTGATATTAAGGTTTTCTTTATTAACTTTTAAATCTAGCTGAGTCACCAGAAAAAAATGAGCAAAATAAAGCCCTAAAAGTCAATGTTGTCTTACTAAATAGAAAGTTTTGATCTTTTATTGATGTTCCCAATGTTTACGAAATAAAAGAATGTATTAATTAATTGTATATGTATTAATTGAATTATTGTTAACAGCAGAAAGGAGCGCACCAAAAAGGCTTTAAAAGAGAAAAAGTAAAAGAGATTAAATTACATAAATGAGTTTCGTGATCGAAGTCAAAAAATTTATTAATTTCGATGAGTTTAATCAAACAGCACCGATGGTGTAATAGCGTAGAGCATTCTCGTCAGGTCAGAAGGAGGTGCGGGTTCAAGCCCTGCCTGGCGCTAGAGTTTTGATCGCAACCAAACATCGTTGTAACAGCTTACAACTTACACCATACCAGTTGGAGCTTGAAGAAACCGACCTAAATTTATTGATCGATATCGATTTTTCCTTCCCCTTGTTGTGCAGAGATCCTGTGGCTCCTCACGGCTTCAAGCCAAAATTCGATAGGCTTATTTGTCACGATAGCGTCTAGTATTTATGTAAATTCAGATTTTTCACCTTACTCAGTCTAATTTTAACAATTCTCGAAATCACATGATTAACAAAAGTGGGAGAAAGCGTTCGTAGAATCGCACTTCGTCGACGTTAGAAAATCAGAAACGCTATCGTACGGGCCAAGTCGTCAAAAATTAGGTGGGCCAGAGATTACTGCGTGCAAAAAAAGACTATTAAAAAGTCTACTAAAAATCATAAAAAAACAAAAGGTTTAACTATAGGAGTGAGAAGAGCTATCGAAGTGAAAATCAATTTATCGATCAATATTGACTTTCCTTCTTTTCGTTGTGCAGAATTCTGTTGTATCGTAACAGATCAATAGGTGTAATGAAGCAGTCGAGCCGTAGGCCTTCAAGTGTCTAGGCATTTCCTACGGAAGAATTCAAATCAGCTGCGTTTCCAGTGACGTCATTAGAGAGAGATGGATTAGGCCATCTGTAGGGACCTGGTTGTTCGGAACAATTGATGACGTCATAATTGTGAGCACGTATGGAGTCCGCCGTTGTCTCAGCCAGACGTCTACAGTCCTTGTACAGACTGTCTTCCAGCCATAGTAATAGACGAAGGTTGGTGTTACCCACTGCGGTATGCGCCACGCATTCGACTTGCACAGCCAGCCGACAATGGATACAAGTTTAAAATGCGTTTTAATGGCTTTAGGACAACTATCGGTGAGCGGGCGATGAATAAGTCACTTTTACCCATCCAGCATAACTCTGGCGACACTTCATCTACAGGAGGAGTGGAGGGTTTGGCAGCCTGTACAGGATCCAAACATTGTATCGATTATTGTGCACATGAGAGCTAGCGCTACAGGTCTGCTCCAGATGGCCAAAGTGAATACTAGTCCGATCTTCCGATTTTGAGACGGTTACGGATGTTCTAAAGCTACTGTCCACATAGACAAGGATAGTTTTTCTTTGCACTTGCTGTTGGCTACAGTACCGATACAGTAACTGTGCGAAATGTGAGCCAATGAGTTGGCAATATTTTGATGAAAAGCCCACCAGTTTCGTTTCAGCTATGTCATCGAACATTAGCTGGGCCACTGTCGTGTTTCACAACATTTTGAAATGGTCAATCGATATTGATCGATTTATGGGCTAACACAACACTCTGGGTATCATGTCGATACCGTAAAAATAAAGAGAATGCCAAAGGTGCTCCGGGATTCGACGATGTGGGAAAATCAGAGACGTTGTCGCGAGTGCCAAGTCGTCGAAAATTAGGTGGGCCAGCCATGTGACACCGTTCGAGGACACTCACTGGATTCCGCGGGATGGCAAGAAAACATCAGGATGCCCACAAGCTCATTGGTCGGACTTCTTCGTAACGTCCTGAGCGAATGACATGACGCTCTTCGTGTCCCCCCGAGCAAGGTGGATCCATTGGAGCACTCTGGCACACGACGTAGCAAACGGGGACGCTGCTAGCTCTCATTCGCTCAAATCGATATAAGCGGTACGACAGGTTTTATTAAGTGTAGTCAATTTCCAGACAAAACGTTGACTCGAATTGGTTTAAATTTCTCTGTAACATAGAATAAGACCCGTTTATGGTTCAATCGTCGCGCGGCGCGTCTCAGTGAAAGCTGCGATTATTGATTAGCCCGAGCGGCTTAATCGATATTACTGGGTAACATTAGCACGTGTTGCGCGGCGACTGTCGTATAAACGGGGCCTAATACAAGTCTAAAAGTATGTTTATTGTCGACAAATTTATTTATTTGAAAAATCAACTATTTTTTAAGTTACTAAAGTGTTTTCAAGACCTGAAATTAGGCCGTTTTGCACAGGAACTTTGAAAAAGATGTAGCCTAATTTGAACACCCATGAGTCGCATTCCCTTTCTTGTTCCTAAGTCCACCCAATGAGAACATTCGTTGTCTTAAGTTTGAATGGAAAGCACTGCATACCCAGCTATAATACCACGAGTCGGCCGAACTTGTCTGTATGCATGATGGGTATGTGTGCATGGGTATACTGTTTACGGCCGACCGACCGGTGGGTAATTCTCAAGGCGTTCTCACCTAGGGGCCCTGTGATCGTTGCCGCTCTCTGAACACAACCGAACACCCGCTAATAGAATTCGCCGCGTATTTGACTTGAAAATGAACTTATCGTTGCTCTCCACCGTCCTGTCCTCTGCAACCGACCCGCTTCGCCCTGTTGCACTTCTGGAGCGGAGCGGCCTTAGGGGGCTGATAGCGCTTTCCCGCTCTGAAATTCTTAAACGACTTTGAAGTCGAAGAACGCTGACCGTTTCTAAGACAAGGAAAAAGTAACCACGTAGCAGAAACAAGGCGAAGAATTTCAAAAATTGCAGTGGAAAAAGATGATGGTGAAAAAGAAGAAGGAGGGTAACGAAGTTCCGGAGATAAAATTTCCTGGAGAAGGTTAAAATGACACCTCATTCTATGTCAGAAGCAACGTTACGCTGCACTGAATAATTGCTTCAATGCTAGAAGTCTGTCTGAATGGTCGCCCGCGCGAAATTCATGGCCGTTCGAACGGCACAGCGCCTATACCGACCTAACCAACTTCGATGCGAATACGTTGAATTGGTTTGACAAAAGTCAATTCGTACGTTTGTCGGCATGTCCGTCCGCGCAAAATTCGTGTTCTAAGGAGCGACCAATTAGTCTCAATCAGTATCAATCATCGATTTTTACTATTTTTATTAATCATATTTTTATTTTTTATTCTATTTTTATTACTATTATTATTGTTTTTATTATTTATCATTTTTTCGATTTTTGTGCAGAAGCCACCATATTGTGTGGGAGTATAATATAACTAACGGTGGTCAGATTTCACCTTCGATCGGTTAGTGACCACCAATCAATGATATTCTGTAATACAGGGTGTCTCAAAAAATTGTATACACTGTTTGAAAGGTAATAACTTTGTTTGTTTAGTAAAGGCACTAAAAAAGGTAAAAATTTATATAAAAGCTTTAAAAAATGGAAAATTTCTGACATATGAGCGGTGTGGAATACGCCATGCGCTCGTCTGATATTTTGCATTCTACACTCGATTGATTGTGTTTCGCTTGAATACGTGTTATAATTTCTTTACAAAGTAGCAGTTTTACTTGATTTGCGCTCATGTTAAAATTTAAAACTTAATTACACGTTGTAGCTTGCAAAAAATAGAGAGTATTCTAAAAAAATAAAGGTACTATGTGAAGGGTTGTAACACTGCTGCTAGTAAAGCATTTAGAGATATTTGAAACTCACGTCAAAGCATAGGGCAACGAAATTACTATGGCGTGCGAATAGTCAAGATTGCGCCATACCGTCACCTAAAACCTTGCACTTCAGACTCGATTGAATGTGCATGGGCTGAATGCTTGTTACAATTCTGTTGCTGCTTGGTCACATTAACCTGTGCTGTGCTTCTTTTAACGCTCTCCGTCGTAAAATAGCTGTGATTATGCCAATTATCCTCTCCATTCAGCTTAAATGTTGCTTCATTCGTCCACAGACTACGTCTTGTAAAATGCGGCTCCTGCTCACATTGAAATCGTGCAATCAATAAACTCGCATGTAACGTGTCTTTCACGAGGTTGCCAAGTTCAAAACGTTAAAAAAAGCACGCACAGCACAGGTTAATGTGACCAAGCAGCAACAAGATTGTAACGAGCATTCAGCCCATGCACAATCAATCGAGCCTGGAATGCAAGGTTTCAGGCAGGAGCATGATGCAATCTTGACTATTTGCACGCCACAGTTATCCCGTCTCCCTGCAATTTTATGTCGGTTTCAAATATCTCCAAATGCTTTACTAGCAGCAATGTTACAACTCTTCACATAGTACCTTTATTTTTTTTAGAATACTCTCCATTTTTTGCAAGCTATAACGTGCAATTAAGTTTTAAATCTTAAATAAGCACAAACACGGCTACTTTGTGAAGAAATTATAACATGTATCCAAGCGAAACACAATCAATCAAGCGTAAAATGGAAAATTTTAGACGAGTGCATGGCGCATTCCATGCCTCTCATAAAATTTCTATTTTTGAAGCTTTCATATGAGCCCTTAACTTTTTTAGTGCCTTTACTATGAACAAAGTTATCACCTTTCAAACAGTGAATACATTTTTTGAGACACCCTGTATTGCACTGTACAGCTGAATTGGTTTCACAGAAGTTAATCCGTACGTTGCCCGCATGTCGATCCGCGCGAATTTCATATACACAAGAGGGGAGCAATATTGATTGACCAATTATTGTCGATCAGTAATATCGTTTATTCCTAGTGTGGGGGTCACGTGAATATAAAGCACTACGGTAAGGTAGCACTTTTCAATCGGACAATGACCATCAATCGATACCAATTCGTATCTTCGCACTGTTCCGCTGGATTAGCCTAACACAAGGTGTTAGTTCGTACGTTTGTCCGCATATCTGTCCGGGCAAAATTCATGTTCACAGAAGAGGAATAATATCGACTACTCGAGCAGTATTGATTATTAGGGGGGGGGCAAAAGTAATGAGACACCCCACGCCGTGTCCATATATCTCGTGCTGGAGTCTGGTTTCGTGCTTGTTGTATTTGTATGTTTGTATGCTACTTACTGAAGCGCATCTGAAAAGCTACCACTTCCGCCATTTCCAGAAGCATGCCAAAAACCCCAGCCTGTCTCATGCCGAAACCCCAGTCTGACGAGTCGACCTGTGTCGCTCAAATCTCCCCCAATTCCCAACCCCGAGCAGCCTGGGCTCAATATTCACGCAAGATGAGAAGTACGTCTTCTACCTTAACCCTGCCAAGCAGCGAGTCTGGGTGAGGCCTGGTGAATTGTTACCGACCTTCGTTCGGCGAGATGTTCACGGCGAGAAGCATCTTTGGAGCTTTTGGGTCTGCGCCCATGGATCGGTTTACCGGAGGCTGTTTCCCAAGAGCACCGCGATGAACTCCAAGGCCATGATGAACGAAATAGAGGAGATGGGCGGGCGACTCGCTCTTATTCATTCGCAGCGCTTCAAGAAGGTTCTCCTCTTCGACAACGCCGCACCCCATCGGGAACAAGTAAGCACGGATAAGCTTGGCCAGCTGGGCTACGTTCACATGCCTCACCCACCGTATTCGCTGGACATCTCTCCATGCAACTACCAGTACTACTTGAGCCTACAGGACTTCCTAGTCGGAAGGGACACAAAAACCCAAGCAGTCCTTGACAACCATATCGAGCAGTTGACCAACACCAGGCTCGAGCAGTTCTGGAAGGATGGGATCAGGAAGTTGGCTGAGCGATGGCAGCAAGGTCCTTGCCCTTAATGGCAAATACACTCCTCAGCATCGTTGAGTTGTAATTGAGTTATAGAGAGATAAAGATTTTTTTTCATTTTGTCTCATTACTTTTGGCCCCCCCCCCCCTAATAGTATTATCGATTTCAGAACGTATGCGCCATATTGTGTGGGAATAGGAATGTAAGTTTTTACAAAAGGACAACAATATTAATAGATCAACGATATCGATTAATATTGTCGACCAATCGATATTATTGTCCTATTGTAAAGGTCATTGGAGCGTTCAGCGTGCTTTAGGTAAAGGTTGACGATATCTATCGAAATTTTTGACCAATCAATATTGTTGTCTTCCGAGAACTACGTTCCTATTTTTGCACTATATGGTGTCATATATGCAGAAATCGATAATACAAATCAATACTGCTCGGTCAGTCGATATTAACCCTCACCTGTGAACATGAATTTTGCGCGGACAGATATACGGACGAATGTACGGACTAACCATAGGGGACAACAGTATCGATCGGTCAACGATATCGATTGATATTGTCGACAGATCGATCATATCGTCCTGTTGTAAAAGTCATCGGAGCGTTCAGTGTGCTCTAGGTAAAGGTTGACGATATCGATCGATATTTTTGAGTACCAATCAATATTGTCGGCCTTCACCTAGAATGGTCCGAAAGTCTGACCGGATGCACGAACAAGTCGCTGCCAAATCTACGAAGTTTCTGGCACCCATGCTGTGCGGGTAAGGCGCCTTTTATACTCGCGCCGCCGCGCGGCGCGGCGTGTGGTTGACATAGCTATCGATTTTTCGCGCCGCCCGGCGGCGCCGCATCGCATTCATACTCCGCCGCCTGAAAACACCACACTTGACGGAATTTTGGGTTACGGTATTCGGCGAATCGCGCCGCTGGAGGGAAGGACGCGGCGCGGCGCGATCAGCTGCGGCAGACTCGATGTGGAGTGGGAGAGTCACCACCGAGGTGAATCATTTTGCTATGTACTCCTTGTTTTGGCTCCTCAACTAACAAAACAAAGAAGGTGTAGCAAAATGGTGGCACTATTGCACTTTCAGGACTCCAGAGGTCGATGAGAGGTCGAAAAGGTTTTTTGGCCAAACTTCTCCTGGGGGGGGGTTATTTAGGGTGCTGGCCACGAATCTGACATCCTTTCTTTGACCATTACCTTAGTCACCCGTACCTTTCGTAACTTACTAAGGGGATGGAGATCTGTAGACATCCACGAAGTTTTACCTACTACGCTAAAGATATGTTCAGTGAACAATGACCACGGAATGGCAATACGAGAGAGAATTCTGAGCGATTCTCGACAATGAGTACCTTCCAGCAATTTTACTTTTGAACCTGCACATTTGCAAAATAAAGAGTCGTTTAGTGCCATTTGCATTGCAGGGGACCCGAATCAATACCACACTCACCAATTTCAACCGTAGGTTGAGCAGACGACTTCGACCCCAGATCTAAGAGAGGATTCGTCGTTCCCCACAGAATTTCCACCCCTAACATTAGCCAGATGCATTCCGCTCACCTACCAGACGAATTCTTTCTGTTTTGGTTCTTCAATGACTCATGGACCGTCTCTTCCGTCGTCCTTTATGGCGCACGGAACGTAGTACGTAGAAGTTGGTCGCAGCGTGTCGCTGACGCTCCCCTTTCTAACTACAATCGCGCAGCGGCGCGACTGGCCGCGCCGCGTTCCGAATTGACGCGCGGCGGGAGTATAAAAGGCGCCTAACACAGTCGGAAGAGGCGCCGGCTCTCAAGCTCACCTGTGAACGAACCAGGGTTCGAATCCAGCGTTGAGAATTCAAGCCTTCCATCCCTTCGTGGTGGGAGAATTGGTACCAAACATTTCTGGAAAGGATATAATAACACTGAATCGTCTATCGGATAGCCAGCGCGGGTCATTGTGTTAGTCACCTATGAATTCAAATTGCCTTCGCGACATTTTGCAGAAGTAGAATGCGTGGCGCATCCCACAAGAAGATTGACTAACGGCGATCTTCATCGTATCGTATCCTAATATTGGGTGATTATTAGTAATATTTACCCGTAAATTGTTGATAGATAACTCATCAACTAGTAGTTGCTGGACTTCTATAATATATATGTGGGGATGCTCCAAATGAACTAACCATAAGCTCTAGCATTTTCCACGATCTCGTAACTTATGTAGCCCATTAAGCTTCCATAAGAGAGCATCGCATTCTGCTGGAAGGTCGGAAATTTTCCGCGAGAAGGCCAGTTTTTCGGCGCGGGAAATGTGTCGTCGATAAGACGACAAATTATGCTATAATTAAGCGAGAAAAAATCGAAAAAGCCTCTCGACGCCGTGTCACCACAGTCGGCGATGAGAGGTGACATTCGATACAGAAGGCATTCCATTCCATTCCATTCCGTTACGTTCCGTTCCATAATAGAGAGCGCGATAATAGTGCAGTGTGTGCAGTCACCGACGACCACACATTCATGTGAACAATTATTCGAAGCGAACACTGCTCTCGGCTCTTCCCGCGTTCCGGTGCAGACAAGAGCTGGCGCCAGAGGACGACTTTCGACCACGTAACACCCTGAGGAGGTAGGCGGATGGAATTCGGGGAGCAGGACTGACGAGGGGTCGTCCAGAAGTTTAACGGGCCGATTCTAGAATATGGCACCACACTTTTCAGCCCAAAATATATGAGAGGGAAATCGGCAGGTTGGGATCTGTGCTGAACAGCTTCTCAAGAAAACTATGGATACGAGTACATGGGTACAATTACAACACGATTTCGTCACCAACTTCGCGAAACAGATTCTTCCATCTACACACCCTTGAATGTCGTAAGAAGAGATATGATTTATTTAATTATTTCTAGTTAACTTGCAATTTCTAGTTGATGAGCGTTAAATGTTTTCATTTGTATCACCTGTCATCCCATTGATCATCGAGTTGCTCGAGTGGGCGCCAGCAACGTCTCCATTCGTCCTTGTCGCGTGCCAGAGTGCTCCAATGGATCCTCTTCGCTCGAGAGACACGAAGAGCGTCATATCGGTCGTCCAGAGCTTTTACGAAGAATTCCGACCAACATGTTATTGGGGATCTTGGTGTTGTCTTGACAACCCGCGGAATCCAGTCGGTGATCGCTCTGGTCCAGCGGGTGTCTGCGAAGCGCATTACGTGGACGGCCCACCTAATTTTCGACAAATGTAAATGTTTAACTACGATAAATACGGTAATAAACGGTTTTCCCTTATTCATCTTTAGGAGGTCTACACCTATAAAATAATGTTAGCAACCGCCCTCGATCAAGGGATTACTAGAACATTATAAGGATAAAGGATAAGGGACGGCGTTACTCAATCTTTTGGGATGCGCCAGCGCATTCTACTTCTACGGGATGTCATGGAGGCGATATGAATGCGTATTTGGCCATACAATGACTTGCGGTGGCCAGCCGATGAACAAGTCAGCGCTCTATCCTTCCCAGACAAGTCTGGTACCAATTCACCGACCCCGGAGGGATGGAAGGCTTGGTTGGTCTGGGCGGAAAATCCGAACCAAGAACCTGGTATCGGGCGCACGCGACCGTCGGCGCCTCCTCCGACTGCGCTACACGCGCCCACTAGAATATTACTCTATTGTTTTCCGCTTTTCCGTTTCTTTCTTTTTGATTTCATTAAAATGTAGTTTAGCCCCCGTTGGTAACGTCTTTGACTAGATGGTTTACTGTGGTGTTTTTTAATCACGTATGGTGTCAAAATCTGCGTCTCGTAAATAAATAAATAAATAAACAAATTCTTCATCGAACACAAGAGGTGGTAAGTGGAGGATTCAGTCTTCCTGACCAAAAAGCAGTGTAAGGCCTCATTTTTTTTCATTTGCCGTGCTAGCTGCAATTTTTAAAAAATTATCTAAAAAGATACATCTGACCAAACTCCTTAGGCAATAAAAAACTTTTTGGCAGGTATCTTTAGGATGCCACTTAGCAATTTTCATCTTTACTAGGTAAATCCCTGTCGCTTGCTTGGTTTTCCTACTTACAATGACCTTTTCTTTGTGTTTTCTGCTGGTTGTTTATGTACAGAGTAAATAAATAAATAAGTAAATAAATAAATAAATGGAAGGCTTGAAGGTTTCTATCTAACAAAAGCATCACGGGATAAGAGCTGTCGAATAGATTTTAAGAGTCAGTAGTCCACCAGATTCAGGATAAGGATGAAGGACAGCGTTACTTATTCCTTTTTGGGATTCGCCATGCATTCTACTTCGATGTACTGGATGTCGTGGAGGCGATTTGAATGCGTATCTGACCGTACAATTACCAGCGGTGGTCAGCCGATGAACAAGTCAGCGCTCTGTCCTCCCCAGTTAAGTCTGGCACCAATTCACCGACCCCGGAGGATGGAAGCCTTAGTTGGCCTGGAATGTTGGGGAAACCCAAACCAGGAACCTGGTATAGGGTGCATGCGATTAATTTCCGTTTGTGATAGCGAATACTGTATTAGAGTGGAGTTATTCTTGGTAAAACGACGGTTAGAGCCAAATGATCGCCATACTGTAAGTTACAATGTCTTTCGTGACTTTAACATAAATATAAATGTAAAAAACTTAGTTACAAATAAATAAATAAATAAATAAATAAACAAATAAATAAATAAATAAATAAATAAATAAAAACTATATAAAAACTGAATTATGGGACGTAGAATATAAAACAAAACTTAGAAGCTGTTAGAAGGATGTTCCGTCGCGATCAAAACTCTTGCTCCAGACCGGACTCAAACCCGCACCTTCCGCTTTCCCGGCAGCAATGCTACGCCTTACACCACCAGCGCTGTTTGACCGAACAGAACCTCCCGGCTAGCATCGCTGCCCGGAGAGCTGAAGGTACGGGTTCGAGTCCCGCCTGGCGCAAGAGTTTTGATCGCAACGAAATATCCTTCTAATGGCTTCTATCTTCTATAACAGCCGCTCTAGGTTTAATCAGAAATAAAAAACTAAACCTAGAATGTAAAATTTAAAGTTTTGTAAACATGTTCGTTTAAAAACATTAAATGTCGCCGAATTAAACTCAGTATTATGTAGATGAACACGTTCAAAAACGTTAGAACACCTTCCTCTTCATTGATGAGCCAGCGGGGTGTTACAACAAAAGAGGTTTGTCTGCAAATAGATGCCGAAACCAACCACTTTGAAAAAGGCAAAAGTTGGATATATCCTAATCGGAGGGGGCATGCAGTGATCTGCGTCTCCAATCCCTTAGTTGAGCTTTTACGGCAGCCTCAGCTGCTGTCCCAACATGTGACGAATTTCGTTTAAATTCAGGGGATGTGGTTGTGTAGTAAGCAATGACAAACACAATTCACACGTCACAGTTGCACCCTCCCGACTAGGATGAACTCTAAAATTTGTATTTTTATGGTTTTAACTTTCACTTTGCTTTGTTAAGACAGACCAGCTCTAGTGGCCTTATCAGAACGCTTCAGTACCCAAAATACTTCCAGAGCGCTACGCTAGCTGCATTCGCCGCCGTTTTGCGGTAGAACCTTTACGCGTCCCCCCCCCCATCGGTTTTTCACACTTAAGCGTCTTATCAGCTGATCATGTCGGCGTCTGGCTGACGAACTGACGCCGTTCAGATTGCACGTTGTCGCGGAATCTACCGTAGCGTTGCTTTGATATGTCCGGCGCGACATGTTGCGATATCAGCGCGAAAAAATGGGTCGCAAAAAGCGGAACATGCATCTTATTGTGTTGTGTGCCCCAGTGATTTGGTGAAAGGGCAAGGACAACCAATACGGCTTGCTTTAAAGACCGCGTTTCTCCAAGATTGGGCCACGCATTTACCATCTCGAAGAGTTGGCTGTTTATCGGATCCGCACGCTGTTTTTTTGCTGTTTTTTGCTCTTTCTAGTCTAGCGAACGATACTTTTCAGGTAAGGGTTAGCCCTGGTTCATAGTAGTGACACTGCGTAGCGCGTCGGAATAAATATCGATCGGTCGGGCGAAAAATCGATATCTATGGCGATCGCTATGCCGCGCCGCGTGACGGCGAAAGTATAAACTAGGGCTTAGTGGACTTGGGACTGTGTATGCGGGTTAGAGGAGAGGGGAAAACCCTCTCTCCTAGGCTTAGATTTCCACAATGGGCACCTCACGGTAGGACGACATGATGCTATTTCCTTGGCGTAATCCACCCCAATTCTGAGGTTCCTTTGGAATATGAAACAACGGTAAGAGAAACAAGGAAGAAGTCGTCAACACAACCGTGCATCCCCCTCGCGCCGTGGACTGATTTTAGGGGAGAGCAGTTGAAGAGCAAGGGATTAGAGATGCGAATCACTACATGGTCCCTCTCCGATTAGGATAGATCCGGGAGTTTCTGCTCCTTTGGGGTTGAACCCTTTCAATAATGTCGATCCAGTGAGTTGCTTAATGCAATAATGGCCCGGAAGATAGGGGGGCACACATTGTATCCAGCGGTTATTCGCCTTCGTAGGAAGGATAGCAATTATAACTAATCCCCTAATGCCGTTTGAATATTCCCGCGCGTTTGCTACAGTATCCCCAAACCTGCACATTATCCAAGCCGTTGTCATCGGAGCTCGTTTCTGTTATTGAGACATAAAGACACCTCTAGGAAGGATAAGACCCATCCAATCTGTTCATGCTAAAACCACTCTCGTCGCTCAACGGAGAGTGCGCATCGATCGAATGTACATAGACGTCGACGCCGACGCGATTCACGACGCAACGGCAGTAACCGCTAATTCACGGCTACAGTATCCCGCAAACCTGCGCATCGATCCGCAATTCAAACAGCAGTAGGGGATTAGTTATAAGGAAGACCCATAGGAAGGCACATAAATGCCTAATTACATGGGAAAAAGACAATTTACACCGCTGGATAGATCACACTAATGCTGCTTAAAATTGTGAATTTCGTGCAAAACAAAATGTCGCGTGGGGCTGCGTTACATGATGACACATTTCGGAAGCCACTTATCACCCTATCAGATAAGCATAAAGAGTTGATAGTAGCCTGCTGGGTTTCTCTAGGCGTCAGCACAACAGTTATCCCTCCAGGGGTCAGATTCATCAACGACTTACAACAACTTAACGGAGAAAATACTGCTGAAATCACTGAGAACATGGCTTATCAAGCGATATGGTGAAACATTTCGCCGCGCTATCAAGAATTTCGGCTGTATTTTCTCCGTTAAATTGCTGTAAGCCGTTGATGAATCCGACCCAAGCTTGCTTGTCAAGATATTAATTGCAGATATGTGCTCGTATTGATTTCCTTGTAGCGAAGATGACCTACTGGACTACATTGCACGCAGCAACGTTGAATTGAGACACTGCTGGTGGCGCCTGCTCATAACATGATGGCGGTGGGTGGGAGTACTGATGACGTCCATATTTGGCAGAAGCTACACCTGCACATATTCGAGTCAGTGATCATCGTGGCGAAGTGAAATGCATGACGCACTCCGAAGGGAACGTCTAGGGTCCGTTAATCATTCTTGTTCCTTCAGACGATGCCCGAACCTATAGTGGCGGTTTGGACGCCTGTGTATGTTTGGACGAATGCCGATGAGAGCCACTATAGTTTGAGCACTCTTGCTTTTGTGAGTTCTTGCTGGTCGCTAATGGTCGTCGAGCTCCATCACAAGGCGCATCAGTCGTCACTCATCTCCTTCATCGCTCATTAGCTTCGTTCCTATTTAAGTTACTCTTCCGACACTACTAACCGGATGCTACAATTTCACTGAGCCGTATTTATTCCATTACCAGCCGTCCGCGCGGTCTCTCGGCCGCGCCGACGGCTTCTTGACGGCTTCGCCGTGGCAATAACTTCTCATCATTAATTGTAGCTGCAACCTATGTAATGGTTTCCTCAGGAAGAACATCTTAACTACGTCGATTAGGGCAAGTTAGAAAAAAAGCGAAAAAATGAACGACATCCACAAAACGCTTATTTGCCCAATATCGATTGATGGCGATCGACAGTTCAAAAACGGACTTCAGATTCGTGTTCAGCGACCTCGATTACCCCCACGGCTGAAGTTTCGTGCCGCTTGAACGACATCCACAAAAAATCAATGATATCGATCGATATCGATTGGTCGACTCCAGATTCGTGCTCAGCGATCTCGATTACCCCCACGGCTGAAGTTTCGTGCCGCTTGAACGTCATCCTCAAAAAATCGATAATATCGATCGATATCGATTGCCTCCAAAAACCCTCCTGTCGATGATCATCTAAATGCCCAGGCACGGTTGCCGACGTGTTTGGCACGTCTACGGCTCGCCATGCACGGTTGCCGACGTGTTCGGCCACTGTGCTGTGCCACTACGCAGTGCCCGCACTCCAGTTGTGACGGACGGAATCACACACTCACACACACACACACACACACACACACACACACACACACACACACACACACACACACACACACACACACACACACACACACACACACACATACACACATACACACATACACACATACACACATACACACATACACACATACACACATACACACATACACATATACACACGCTTGCTCCTTTATATATAGTAGGATATGTATCAGAGGTGCATGGTAGAGCAGTCGGAAAAGGCGCCGGCTGTCAATCGAATGATTTCTCGAGTTCGGATTTCTCTCGCGGACCAACCAAGCTTTCCTGTACACATTGAAATTGCTTCTAAATACAATATTCCGCACAAGAGGAGTGTGTGGTGCATCATAAAAAATATTGCCTAACGGCTTCCAGTGTTCAGTTTACGATGAAATTGTAACACTCCACATAACGCACTATCAATCGAGTCTAAAATGTAAAGTTTTGGACGAACGCGAGGCGCAGTCCTGAACACTAAGATCTCATAGAATTTCTTTAAACTTTTCGAAGCTCAAGTGATAGACACGATTCAAATAGCGCTAGCGTGTTTTTTGAGGCGACCTCTGAATACGTAATCAGGCCAAAAGCCGGACGCATGGCGCGACCGGTAACGAGCGCTGCGCTGCTTGTATGCACACGGACTGTTGCACGTTTAATCCCGCTCCTAGGTCAGATAGGTCGCCTATGTGATTGCAGTCGTGTTTGGAAATGATAAGGCACGAGCATCTCATCGCATAGGTTGGTCCCCGACAAGCGATTATATAGGTCAAGAACGTCTTCACCTAGCCCATATCATCTAGAGATGTATCTCTTAGCGCACGCTTACATAGAGGTGTCGGGCGACGTCCAAACTTCTCCTTCATCGTTCTTCGTCGTATCTATAGGTTTACTCGTCTTTTACTTTGCGGCACCTACAATTTTGTTCTCAGAAATTAATTTAGGTCTATCCTTAAGGGTTTGTCTGTGCGCTGCGTCTATGAAAAACGCAAATTTTTGAGCGATTTTTTTGAAATTTCAGAGCTAAAATGCCGAGCTCTTCCATCACCAGCTCATTGACTCACGGTCAGTCCTACCATGGCGACGCCCATCATCTCCAGACGCCAATCTATGCTGCCGGGTTCGTTACATTCTTGTCATCTCGATAGAGTTACGAATAAATGCCTTGAATTCAAAAGGATTGTTTGCTTAAGAATGTTACGTGGAGAGCTTTGAATAAAAGAAAATAAGTGGATAGGCGGATGGACAAGCAGCATCAACACTATCAATCAATTGTAAATCACGAAGGGTGAGACGAGAGCATGGCGCGATCTCTTCTTTTAGCGCTAAAAACTGCGTCTTTCCTGTACCTAAATAATTTCCGTCTTTCCTGTCTTAAATAAACATTGAACCATCACCTTTATTTTTCGATGAGAAATAAAAACTTTAAAAGTTCTGTGCTCACTTATTGAGGCAGGTGAACTAAAATTTTAAAAAGGAACTCATAGCGAATTTTTCTCAGAAAGGGTGAGGGGTGGGAGGCGGAGGCAGGCTTATTCCTTTTCTTCATCCTTTCATTATACACTTTGATCAACATTGTGACAAGATGATGAGACCCGAACTGAAGGTTCGTCAAAAAAATTTTTTTTGTGCGCAATCGGGTTCGTAGTTCCTTTTTCAGACCCAGGTGGAACCAAAAGCAAATTTGATGTGTTATAAATGTGATACGAAGGACGATCGCCTAATTTCGTGCTGGAACTAAAAATTGCCTTCAAATTTTGCCAGAACCCTTGAAGTGGAGGTGTTTTTAAGGAAAGACTATGTTTTCGTGATTATGTGTAGAAATTACATTAAGCTAATTATTACCAAATCTTCTTCAAAAAATAATTTTGAGAAGGTCTGTACGGGCGCGTGTAGCGCAGGCGGAGGGAGCGCCGACTGTCGCCTGCACCCGATACCAGGTTCCTGGTTCGGATCTCCCGCCTAGGCCAACCAAGCCTTCCATCCCTCCGGGGCCGGTGAATTGGTACCAGACTTGTCTGGGAAGGATAAAGCGCTGACTTGTTCATCGGCTGGCCACCGCAAGTCATTGTATGGGCAAATACGCATTCATGTCACCTCCACGACATCCCGTAGAAGAAGAATGCGTGGCGCATCCCAAAAGAGATTGAGTAACGCCGTCCTTTATCCTTATTATCCTGTACGGTCCTTACCCTGCTTGGCTGGTGTGTATTCTGAGGCATCGAATGAGCGTGCCATTCAGAAGGCGTGTATGTACAGTCGGCACTCTGATGCTCTGCTTGGATACGATTGGCTGGCGTCTCCGATTTGTTCCTACCTCCCAGTGCTGTCCATATTAGTGACATGGGCCTTTTTCTAATATCAATAATATTTAGAAAATGTTCTGACGAGGCCTATTTCTCTAGTGATAAGGCATGGATGTGAGACGCTTTGAGTGTGCGCCATGCACTTCACATCTCATAAATCTGGTCCGAATTGGAGCAGAAATCTTGCAGAAAAAGCTCTGGTTTACTGAATTTTTAGATGATTTTTCTTATATTTAGCTTCCTATCTCTTCCTTTCCTTGACTTTCCCTTAGGTAAATGTTGTGTGGAATACGCCACGTATTCTACTTCTATGTGCAAAAAATTCAAATAGCGTTGGAATGTTAAGGCTTAGTACAGTACAAAACTTATCATTACAGTACTATATAACAATACAGGGACGGTGAAGTGCCGCAGACTCTGGTGGCGACAAATATCGCGCGCACCACAGATCGATTCATGGCCTTGGCTCCGCCCAGGTCAAAGAAGCCTTTTACCGCTTAGAGATTTGGGAATTGATACCAGGCTTGTCTGGGAAGGTTCATATCAGACGCCTTTCCATCAGCGAAATCGCCTAGAAGTTGAAGGCGAGACGCAATCCCACAAAGGAATTGGTTAACTCCGACCTCTAACTCTCTTTATTCAGCAGGGTTTTTAGACCACCTTGACCTACACCAGGGCAAGATCGGACGAATAGTCCGTAGCTGAGATCGATCAATTTATTCACTGAGTAGAACTCACTTCAAAGAGTTTCCAAGTTTTTGCGACCGCTTGGTCTAAAAATAGAAAAAATTCACGTTTCGCTGTGGAGTTGACTAATGACGATGTGAAAACTATATAATACTATGTAATTCTAATAATACTTGAAGGTCAGTAAGGTTAATTCGCGCTGGAGTGAGAAACAGCCAGAAAACCTTGTCAAACTGTAGAAATTTCCAAAGAATATAAAAATCTCGGTCAAAAGGAGGTGTTTATTTATTTATTTAATTATGAGCACATGTCGCGAGGATGCATCGCATATGTGCGGGAACGCGCCGTTGTTCCTATCCCAATCATGTGCCGGTGCCTGATTGGCTACCGCGAAGGGAGGGGCCCCGGTAGGAGCGATTGCGCGTTCCCGCACCCTTAGGCCTATGTTATACTTCGGCGACGCGTCGGCCGACGTCGGCGACGCTGTGCTTTGCGGGCAGCTACGCACTGCGTGGCAGCCCGCCCAACACAGCGTCGCCGACGACGTCGCCGAGAGCTCCGCAGGGGGTGTTATACTTCCGCCGCCGACGTCGCCACCGACGTCGCCACCGACGTCGCCACAGACGTCGCCACCGACGTCGCCACCGACGTCGCCACCGACGTCGTCCGTGGGTCTGTCGCCGCGCTGTGCACGGCGACGGGCCGTCGCCGGCCTCATTCAAGGCTGGGAGAAAATGCGCTCAGAGCGAGTATTTTGTTTGTGGGTGGGTTCTTCGTTCCCGGCACTGTCAACATCCTCGGCGGACCTCGAATTACGAAATCGAAAGTGCAAAAACGCCCATCTTGCGGCATCCAGCCAATAGTGTGAAAAAACCAACGGTCGCGTCAGACTCCTAAGTGGTCCAGTACCATTTGGATTGGGTTAGTCTAGAAGAAATAGAGTTCGCTTCAAAATATAGTTCATGCCTACTTTGAATCGACATGAGTTTCATAACCGCACATCAAGAAGGCGCCTCGTTTGCTTACTTTCTCTCAATGTCGGCCATCATTTTGACGATGTTTAGCACCTATCGCGCCGTAATCATCTTGGCTCTTCATCACTTCATACTTAAATAGGTTACATATTCGCGCTCACAATCTTCTTTTCCTCGCACACTACAAGATTTCCAATTATGCTCTACCTTAAACAAATCACATTTTATTCTATTCAGATATTCTATCGCCCAATTATGCAATCGCGTCTGCTAAATTTGCATTTCTTAAAGAGTACATACAGAACAACAAATCATCATCAAGTCTTGAAACATTAAGAAGAATTAAAATAAAAAATCCTTTTGAAGATTAAGAAAAGCACAAAATGTATGCAATCGGCAGACTGGTGGCCAAATGATGACATTGAAAGCGCGCTCCGATGCTAAAAATTCGCTCCGATGCTCTCCTGTCAATGACGTCCCCGACGCCGCCACAGAATCTGTTGACGACGTCGCCGACGTCGACCACGCGTCTGTGGCGACGCCGGCGACGTCGCTGGTGACGTCAGCGTCGGCCGACGTCGGTGACGGGCCGTCGCTGACGTGTCGCAGCGTCGGCGACGCGTCGCCGAAGTATAACATAGGCCTTACTGTGCGTCTTCGCGGCATGTGTCTATTCGCAGGAACCACTCCGATATGATAGCATTCAGGCAGGATTTACAACTCAACGCTATCGACCGAATCAATTTGCAATATCGATTGACTTTATCGATTTGTTGAAATATAAGATGCTTCAAAGTGGGAATCACAAGAATGCGACGGAGCGTAGGCAATACAGTTTTATCTCCAAACCAATGAAAAATGGCAGTGTGGCTACAGCATAGCTCTTCAAATAACGAAAGTGTTCCCCGTTTGATGACCAGATCGATATAAATCACCGCCCACGTGATCAACAACAGACGCACTTCTACGTGTGGTTGGAGGAATTCAAACCATACTACGTCTTTACGGCTTGAATTAGGTCAGATACTTCACAGGTCCACCCTCTTTTCTCAAACATGGGTAATTAAACCACAGAGGCCTGCAAGCCTCACATCAACTGTTTTGAGAATCTTACTTTACCCTAATGTATGAAATAAGCGTGACAGAGTTTTCTTCTCTTAAAAATAAGCCGCTGAAGATCTGGTACTTAAAAAGTGCTATTCCAAGAATAGAAAATAGCTTTAATGTATTTAACGACGTTAGAAATCCTTAGGTGCTGTTGAAAATAGAGCAGCTCAAGATCAGTTTCACTGCTTGTTCATTATCCATGATTCGGGTTTCAAAATAACATTATTTATCGATCTCTGTTGGTTAGTGTCTTCGGTACAACTGTTCGTCATCCAACGAGCCTGTCGTCTGCTCATAGTTGTAAAAAATAAATAAAGGTACACGTCGCGAAGGTGAGCAGCACTGGGAGGTGGGAGCGTGCCAGGCAATCATAATCAAGCAGAGCACCAAACGAACATAGTCTAGCCAATCAGGACACCGCCGTACTTTTGTTCTTGTCGGAATAGCATGCCCATTCGATGCGATCTGATTGTCTGGTGCGTTCCCACCTCCAAAAGCTGCCCATATTCGCGACATATACCTAAATAAATTAAGAGTAGCAGATGCTCCTGTCCCGGTTGAAGTTCAAGTTTTCGTCGCATATGACCGCTCAGATCACCACCTTTTGAGCAACCAATCGTCCGCTCAAGCCGATATTTAACGACGAGACGAACGAAAACGAGAGGCTTGCTCAAAAAATCATTTTTTGTGACCGGCTGATTTCAGAAAGGGACAAAAATAAAGATTGTTGATAGCGACATTGAAAAAAGAAGAGAAAACCAGTTTCCGTAGAGATACGTTGCACTGTCCTTTACTTCGACTTTGAAGTCGAGGTTCCTCTTTTAAATTGATGCGAAAATCGGCTAGCTAAGTCTACCGTGAAACTGGGAATAATCCTGTCAGATTAAGAATAACTCATAAAAATTTACGTTAAGTATAGTGAAACAATAGTTAAAAAGCTCTTTAAACAGTGTTTGCCAGACCAATCAAATTAACGAAAATATTAGGTTTTTTCGCCACTACCTCATATGAGAGATTTCGATAAGACAGACCTCTATAAAAATCCTTGGATGCTTCGATTCAATGTCTGTATTCTTCCGGAATCACTCATCTTTGCCTGTCCTCCCCAAAGGCTGGTGCTTTCGGCAGTTTCGGCAAGCTGAAGAAAAAATCGATGAGCGAACTATTGTAGTGGAGCAGCTGAGAGCCTGTTCATACTTCGCGACGGAAGCGACAGGGAAAAGGATAAGGCCCCGTTTATACCTCCGATGTCGAGCGACGCGACGGCATGTATAGTGACCAAATTGATCGATCGCCTCGCTCAATCAATGTAGCCACAATGCGTGGCGTCGCGTCGCTCGGCGTCGGAAGTATAAACGGGCCTAGGATTCGCTGCCTGGGAGAAATTGATAGGTATGCTTTGCTTTGTCGTCGCTGTTACTGCCGTCGCTCCCGTCGCGAAGTATGAACAGACACTAAACTGGTGCTTCCCGGAATTCTAACCAGCTTCAAATGGCTCCATAGTGCAACAGTATTGGTAGCTCTACTTGGATGATGGACTGAAATGAACGAAGCTTTTGAGAGTTCCCTGAAAATAACAATTTTTGAGCACTGTTCGTAGAGCTTTTTATTCGAAGCGGGAAGGCAATAGCGTGTGGGGTCTAAATATTATACGATCAAAAATCGATCGACTAATTTAGCGCAGGAAATAGATTTAGCTATAAACCACTGTCGAACGATAAAAATTTGGTGAAAGTAGAGCCGAGGCAATTTTCTTATGAACATGGGACGAGTTCAAAATACTCCGTAACTTCTGGGATTTGAAGGTATATTGCTCAACACTAGCATCTCCAAGTCAGTCACAAATTCATTAAAATTACGAAAATTTTACTGCACTGCCGCCGTGCTAATGTTGATCACACAGATCAGACATCGACAACTGGCCGGTCAAAACGAGTGCCTCAATATGGTGGCGTGCGAAGGTCGAAGGCATCTGAGGGCAAAAGCGAACGGGTGTTCTTTCAAGAACTACGAATTGATCTGGAAATCTCCGCTAACCTTACAACCTGTAGGAACAATGTATAAAAATAAACGAAAAAAGAAAAATTTGAAAAATAAATTAAAACCTAGGAGAATTAAGGTTGATCTGCTCGTTGATCTGCGCGATCAGCAGTAACAACGACTCAATAAGATGCCCAGTAAAATTTTAATGTTCCTGGTCTGTTAAAAAACGGAAAATTGATAACCTTGTTTAGAGACTCCAGAAGTTACACACGCGTGTCTCTGAAGCCGTTCTGAAGCAGCTGAAAAAGCAATTTTCATGGAGACCTTCGTTAACAACAAGTAACTAAAATTTCCACTATCAACAAAGTAAACCGTAGACCTGTGGTTTGAAAGCGTTTTCGTATATTTCCGGCTTCAGCGTGGAATCAGCTGATTGATTTTTGCACCGATTTGAAAGCTGAATCTAGATTTCAAAGCGAAGCCGAGCAGAGGTGCAGCATATCTGCACAGGAGCGAGTTCAATCTGGGAAATGTTAGTGTTTTCCCCATCTCTATTCCCAAATTTCAATGCCCTGTCCTTTTCAGACCGAAAGGTCACAAAATTTTTTCGCTGAATTTTCATGAAAACCCCTCGTTTTCGTTCATAGCCGTTGGATATCGGCTCGGGCAGGCGATTGGTTGGTCAAACGGTTGCTGATTTGGGCGGTCAACTGCGTCCGATGTTGTGAATTGCCTTCCAGTGGAATAACTCTTGGACAGATGGCTATTTGTGGGGCTGCCCTTCACTAGATAGGATGAGCAGTAGACATGGGATCCGAATCAGGCGTTTTTGGATATCCGGTAGGTTAAATCACTCGCTTTAAGTTTTCGCTTTGCATTTTGATTCTGCATTCAACTCGATGCCAAAACCAAACAGTCGATTTCACAGTGAAGCTGAAAATATGCACAAAACCTATACCAATCTAAGAATCACCCTTTTGAAACACAGATCTCTGTATAAAAATTACTTTTTGGACTACTTCAGAACGGCTTCAGAAACCAGCGTATGTAACTTCTGAAGAAATTCGATTTGATCTGGAAATCTTTGTTAACCTTACAACTTGCAAAAAAGGGTACAAAAATAAATTTAAGAAATAAAAAACAAAAAAAAAAGAAAGAAAAATTAAAAACTTAGGAAGTCACGGAAAATTGGACATAGTGCTCGGCGAAACGACTTCTTCTTCTTCAGCGTTTGACCAGAATCGTTGCGGGCCCGCTTTCCTGGAATACTGGCGCCACTTTTCCCGAACAGTAGCAGAACAACGACCTAGTAAAATACCTCTGTTTTTTAATATTCATAAATAGCTTATTTTAAAACTAAAAATTGATCATGTTAAGAGAATCCAGAAACTGCATACGTAGGAAGCCAATCTGAAGCAGCCGAGAAAGTAATATTTATAGGCAAATATGTGCTATGAGGGCGCGTGTAGCGCAATAGGAGGAGGCGCCGACGGTCGCCTGCACCCGATACCAGGTTCCTGGTTCGGATTTCCCGCCCAGGCCAACCAAGCCTTCCATCCCTCCGGGGTCGGTGAATTGGTACCAGACTTGTCTGGGAAGGATAGAGCGCTGACTTGTTCATCGACTGGCCACAGCAAGTCATTGTATGGCCAAATACGCATTCATGTCGCCTCCACGACATCCCGTTGAAGTAGAGTGCGCTGGCGCATCCCAGAAGGGATTGAGAAACGCCGTCCTTTATCATTATCCTAATGTGCCTTAAAGAGTTAGTTTTTGTAGATTGGTACGGCTTTTATGTATATTTCCAGCTTTACTGTAAAATCAGCTGCTTGATTTTTGCATCAATTTAATGGCCGAATCTAGAATTCAAAGTGAGACTAAGCAAAGGTGCTTGATATCTGCACAGCAAGGTGATCAATCTTGGAAATTTGAACGTTTTCGCCATCTTTATCACCAGACTTCAGCTACCTCCCATTTTCAAACCGACCGGTCACAATTTTTTCTTCGTTGAATTTCCATGAAAACCCCTCGTTTTCGTTCGGAGACGTTGGATATCGGCTCGGGCGGGCGATTGTTTGGTTAAAGGAAGGCGATCTGGGCGATCAATGCGGCAGAAAGTTGAATTTCTCCTTGGCGAGAAGCATCCACTATTCTGAATTGCCTTCCAGAGGAATAACTCTTCGCCAGGTGGCTATTTGTCGGGGCTGCCCCTCATCAGATACGGTGAGAAGTAGACATGGGACCCGAACCAGGCATTTTCGGATATCCGGTACTTTTCAGGGTTAAAAACTTAGCCACTTCGAAACTGCCTTTAAATCGATGCGAAAATCAAACAACTGTTTTCATACTGAAGTTAGAAATATTCCCAAAATCCATACAACCCAATTTAATAACCCTTTGAACCACAGATCTTTATATAGAAATTGCTTTATCAGCTGCTTCAGAGCGGCTTCAGAAACCTACATGTGTACGTTGAGGAGTAGACGTCTCAGCATGTCCGTTTGTAATTAAGTTATGATCTGCGTTCTGTAGGGAACCGTTAAGAAACCAGAAAACCGCAAGATTTCGGGAATCGCAGAGAGTTTGCTGGTAATCTGAAACAGTGAGCAAAAGGTAGAGAATAATATCGAGAGGAAACTGGAAGAGCATTCACGTATACCGAAAAGAATGTGGAAACGTTGGCTAGTCTTCAATTGTGCAAAAAAGTGCAAAAATAATTCAAAATAGATAAAAAACGAAAGGAAAAACATAAAAATTTAAATTAAAACCTTTGAAATTGAAAAAAATGCATACAGAAATATTCTGACACATTTGCTTAAGCCTCGAACGGCTGGTAGAAAGGCTATATGTTGTTACAGGATGTTTTGTTGCGATCAAAACTCTTGCGCCAGGCGGGACTCGAACCCGCATCTTCTGCTTTCCGGGCAGCGATGTTCGCCTTACACCACCGGCGCTGTTTGATCGCACGTAACATCCGCGATATCCTCGGCATACAAAAATAAATATAAAAGTAAAAAGAAAAAAATAGGCATGGTGTTCGTTGATCTGCGCGACCAACAACCTGGTAAAATGCCTGTACTTTTTAAAGCTAGTACCTTAGTTTTAGTAGCCGAAAATTGTTCGCGATGTTTACAGACTTAAGAAGGTACATACGTAGGTTTTTGGCACAGCTCTGGAGCACTTGATAAAGTAAATTTTATAGAGAGATCTGTGGTTTGAATGGGTTGTTTCTTAATTGGTATAGGTTTTATGCATATTACCGGCTTCAGTGTAAAATCAGCTGATTGATTTTCACATTGATTTGAAAGCAGAACCTATAGGTTGTGCAGAACCTATTCTATAGACTTCAAAGTGAAGCCGAGCAGAGGTGCAGCATATCTGCACGGAGGGGCGAGTCCAATCATGGAAAATTTGACATTTCCGCAATCTCTATCATCAGATTTCGGCTTCTTTCTGTTTTCCGACCAACTGGTCATAAGAATTTTTTCGTTGAATTTTCATGAAAACCCCTCGTTTCCGTTTGGAGCCGTTGGATACCGGCTCAGGCAGACGATTGGTTGATCAAATGACTGGTGATCTAAGCAGTCAAATGCGACATAAACTTGAACTTCCCCTAGGAGAGAAGCATCCGATATTCTGAATGGCCTTCCAGTGGAATAACTCTTTGCCAGATGGCTATTTATCGGGTCTGCTCTTCAGCAGGTACGATGAGAAGTAGACGTAGGGTCCGAATCAGGCATTTTCGGATATCCGGCAGGTTGAATCTCTTATTTTGAGTTTTCACTTTGAATGCTAGGTTCTGTCTTTATACTGATGCGAAAATCAATTAGCTGATTTCACATGGAAGCTGGAAATTTACACAAAACCCATGCCAAGTTGAGAATAACCCAACGTTACCTGTTGAAAGAAATGGACGTTTCCCCAAAAATGGCTGCAAAAGGAAATATTGACCGAGCGTCTATACTAATGCTATGACATCGCTATGTAATTTTGTAGAGCAACTTGAAACGGAATTTACAAATACAAAAACAGTTTTCGCTGACATAGAACTCCGTCAAGCTAATCGGAGGCCTAAAGTGGAACCCGCGAAGAACGTGTCCCGAATATTGAACTCTTTAAATCCACAGATCTCTCAGAACGGGTTCAGAAGCCTGAGTATGTAGCTTCAAAAGTCACTAGGCATCATGATCAAGAGTCTTCGAAAAAAGAAGTCGTCATTTTCAGGAACTTCGGGAAAATCCCGTATTCAGTTTTATTTAAAATGCAGCTAAGTTTGTCCCATGGTGAGGCTTAAAACATCTGTATGTAGGTAGAACTACCGGAAAGTGTGCAAAATAATTTTAGTCAAAATACGCATTCGAATCCCTTTAGCGACAACGTATAGAAAATAAGGAATAAAATAAGGAAAGAAAGGGAATTGACCAACGCCGGTATTTATTTTTTTATGGGAGCTGCTTTGGGGTTTGCAGTAGCTTCACGGGTTTACTTATATTTTTTCAATAAAAATGGGAAACTGAAAAATTTTCGCATTAGACGGATCAATCCGATTTTTGAATGCACTACACACTCCACATATGTTTCATACTTTTATCGCAAGTAGAATGTCACGCAGATCAACTGATCTGATCATTGGCGAATCGATTTTTTTTGCAACAACTGTTCCTAACTCAACGCTATGCATAGTTGCTCCAGTTCTGTGATTTAAATTAGTTACTCTTGAGTTTAATACTGGTTTTATGTCTGTTGTCAGCTTCACTGCAAAATTAGCAGATTGATTTTTGCATTAGATTAAATGTAGCCTTGACTTCAAGGCGCAGCGAATCTGCACATGAACAAGTTCCACTTTAGATTTTTTTCACGTGTTCGTATAATCAGCCGTTACAATCTGAAAACCAGTTACAAACGTTGAAAAATTAAAATTTTTATTAAACTGCTGCTATGGTGATTAATGTGGTTCAAACAGATCGACAACAATTGGTTGGTCAAAAAGAGTAGCCTAATACAATAGCAGGCGAATACCTGAAGGCAAAAGCGAACGGGTATTCTTACAAGAAATTCGAGTTGATCTGAAAATCTTTGCTAACCTTACAACTTGTAAGAAAAAGGTGCAAAAATAAAATTAAGAATAAAAACAAAAATAGAAAAATTAAATTAAAAACTTAGGGGAGTCACGGAAAATTGGACATGGTGCTCGTTAATCTGCGTAACTAACAGTATCGAAACAACTTCTTCTTCAGCGCTTGACCGGCTTTGTTGTCGGGTCCGCTTGCCTAGAATACTGGCGCCACTATAGCTAAAAACGACCTTGTAAAATAACTCTGTTTTTAATGTTCGTAAACAGCTTATTTTAAAATCTGAAAATTGATCATGTTATGAGAATTCGGAAGTTATGGTGGCGATGTCCGTCCCTCCACGTGGTGCCACTGGAAACTGTTCGCTTTTGCGAGCCGAGCTGAACGCGGACACTCGAATGCAGGCGACAGGCCCTAGTGACAGGCCGGCCTACGAACAGCCCATGTCACATCATATGGTTGATGGTGCTGAATGTTTCACGAGATAATGCTACGGCGTCCGCGGGAGCCGACGCGCACTCGCAAAGCCCGGCGAGTGTGAAAAGTATGCGAGGGTCCCTGATGCGAGGACGGCATCGGGGGGAAACTGAGCTAGTCCAAAAGTCCCGTAACGTAAGCAGGACCCGCGTGGCAACGCTGAATGTGGGTACGTTGTCGGGCCGCTCCTTTGAGTTGGCAGAGGCACTGGAGCGAAGGAAGATTGACTTGTGTGCGGTGCAGGAGACGAGGTGGTCCTGTAGCAAGTCAAGGGACATAGGCCGAGGCTACAAAGCCGTTCTCTGTGGCAGTCCCAGGACCACCAGCGGTGTTGGCATAATCGTCTCCGAACGGTTCCGAGACACGATTGCAAGCGTGGAACGTTTCAATGACCGCTTGATGAAGGTCGTAGTCGCTGCAGAACGGCGGCGGTATCATCTTTTCTCTGCATATGCTCCACAGACTGGATGCTCTGAGCGAGCCAAGGATGAATTTTGGAGCCTGCTTGATGAGAAGACAGCAGAAGTGCCGTCACAAGGCGTAATCATTGTCGCAGGTGACCTTAACGGACACGTTGGCGCTGCGAAAGACGGGTACAGCTGTCATGGTGGTCTCGGTTTCGGTTCACGTAACGCCGATGGTGAGCGTATCCTCGAGTACGCGGAGTCGCATGACCTCACCATCGTGAACACCAGATTCCGAAAACGTGAATCTCACCTTATCTCATTCTACAGCGGGAATTCTAAAACGCAGATCGACTTTGTCCTTGTGCGAAATCGTGACCAAGGGCTTGTCACGGACGCGAAGGTCGTGCCGTATGAAACGGTCGCCACACAACACCGCCCACTGATCTGCACTATGATGATCACACCACCGATGTTTAAGCAGATCGAACGGAGCGGTCCGTCAAGAATCAAGTGGTGGCGACTGAAAGAGAATGAAGCAGCTGTTACTTCGCGCATTCGGTTGCCGACGGTCACGACCGTCGACGAGACATGGCAAATAGCCACCGACGCGATTCTCAATGCTGCGCGTTCCGAACTCTGCACTACGAAACCGGGACGGCGTAAGGTCGATAAGCAGACATGGCTGTGGACTAACGAAGTTAAGGAACAAGTCCGAGAGAAGAAGAGATTATACCATGCATTCCTCGGCGATAAGACAGCCGATAAATGGCGTCTGTATCAGGAAGCCAAGAAAGCCGCTAAGAAGGCGGTAGCCGTTGCAAGAGCCACTCATTACGATGATATCAACGGGAAGCTTAAGTCGCGGGATGGCGAGCGTTTTTTTTATCGACTTGCGAAGGTCCGCCATCGCCAGACTGAGGATGTTGAGAAGTTCTTTGGCATCAACGATGAGAACGGCCATCTACTCATGGACCGCAAGATGGTTTTGAACCGATGGCGCACCTACTTCGAGGAAGTCTCGACTGTAGAGTTTGCTCATCCGAGCATTCCATCTTCTCCTCCTGTATACGGTCCCGTTCAGAAAATCACCGTAGAGGAGGTAGAAGCGGCTTTGAAGAAAATGAAGCCGGGCAAGGCAACGGGCCCCGATGATTTGGCGGCCGACTTATGGAGGTCGAAATCCTGGTACCCAACGAAGTGGCTGGCGACGTTCTTCAACCAGGTTATTGCGGAGAAGAAAGTGCCCGATATCTGGCAGAGAAGCACGACGATTCCGATTTGGAAAAAGAAGGGCAGTCAAGCAGACTGCACAAACTACCGTCCAATCCGATTGCTTTCGCATAGCATGAAGATCTTCGAGCGAATTGTCGACGGACGAATTCGTGATACCGTCCAGCTCTCTACCAACCAGTGCGGCTTCGTAGCTGGTTGTGGCACAGTCGATGCCATACACGCCGTTCGTCTTCTGATAGAAAAACACCTCGAGAAACAGAAGCCGGTGCATCTTGCCTTCCTGGATTTGGAGAAGGCCTTTGATCGCGTTCCGAGTGAAGTGATATGGTATGCCTTACGGGAACATGGAGCCCCCGAAGAGCTCATAGAGTGGGTACGAATACTGTACTCTTGTCCAAAGAGTCGAGTGCAAGCTGCAGCAGGCACGTCGATGGAGTTTCCCATCTCTGTCGGAGTACATCAAGGGTCTGCGCTCTCCCCACTACTCTTCGTCGTCGTTATGGATGCCATATCGCGTGATCTTCAGCAGCCAGTCCCTTGGACGTTGCTTTATGCTGATGATGTAATGCTTGCTAGCGAAGATAAGATTGAACTCCAGCGGCAGGTACAAGCTTGGTGCGATCGCTTGGAGAGATTTGGACTCAAACTTAATATCAAGAAGACCGAGTATATGACGACTGATGAAGACGAGTCCAGCTCCATTAAGGTAAATGGCATTGTGCTGCCACGTACTTCGGTATTCAAGTACTTGGGATCAGCAATCGCGTCCGATGGCGGTTTACTCGTTGAAGCCAACACACGCGTGAGTGCAGCGTGGTCCAAATGGCGCTCTCTGACGGGAGTGCTCTGCGACAAAAAGATACCAGAGCGCCTCAAGTCGAAGATCTACAGAGCAGTCGTCCGACCTGTAGCTATTTACGGAGCTGAGTGCTGGCACGTTACCAAAGAAATTGAAAGGCGCCTCAGCGTAATGGAAACGAAGATGCTGCGGTGGACGGCCGGAGTTACGCGTTTGGATCGAGTACGCAACGACTCCATACGGCAGAGGTTCGGTGTCACCCCGATATTTGAGAAGATGCGCGAAGCTCGTCTGCGATGGTACGGCCACGTCCTACGCGCAAAAGGTGACACCGTCCGAAAGACTGGTCTTAACCCTGATGTGCCCGGTAGGCGGCCACGAGGGCGACCAAAACAGCGGTGGCTTGATACGCTGCATCAGGACTTGAAGATGGCTGGGTTGCACCCTGATCAGGCATTTGATCGGGAGAAATGGCGCCAACATTCCAGGAAAGCGGACCCCGCAACTAAGCGGGACAAACGCTGAAGAAGAAGAAGAAGAAGAAGAAGAAGAAGAAGAAGAAGAAGAAGAAGAAGAAGAAGAAGAAGAAGAATGAGAATTCGGAAGTTATACACGTAGGTTTCTGAAGCCAATCTGGAACAGCCGAGAAAGTAATATTTATGGGGAAATATGTGCCTTAAAGGAGTTACTTTTTGTAGATTGGTACAGGTTTTATGTATATTTCCAGCTTCAGTGTGAAATCAGGTGCTTGATTTTTGCATTTAAAGACTGAATCTAGAATTCAAAGTGAAACTGAGCAAAGGTGCAGCATATCTGCATGGGAACGAGTTCAATCTTGGAAATTTGAACGTTTTCGCCATTTCCATCGTCAAACTTCAGCGTTCTCCAATTTTCAGACCGAACGGTCATAATTTTTTTCGATGAATTTCCATGAAAACCCCTCGTTTTCGTTCGGAGACGTCGGAAATCGGCTCGGGCCGGCGATTGGTTGGTCAAAGGGTCGGTGATCTGGGCGGTCAAATGCGACGGAAAGTTGAACTTCCACTTGGAGAGAAGTATCTGCTATTCTGAATTGACTTCCAGTGGAATAACTCTTCGCCAGGTGGCTATTTGTCGGGGCTGCTCTTCAGCAGGTACGATGAGAAGTAAACATGGGATCTGAATCAGGTATTTTAGGATATCCAACAATTTAAGGGGTTAAGAACTAAACCGCACCGGGACTGCCTTCAAACCGATGCGAAAATCAATTGGCTGTTTTCGTACCGAAGTTGGAAATATACATGAAGTCTGTACCAACAATAATAACCTTTAAAACACATATCTCTCTATAAAAATTTCATGCAGCTGATAAAACTTTATCAGCTGCTTCAGAACGGCTTCAGAAACCTACATGTGTATGATGAGTAGTAGGCGTCTGAGTATATCCGTTTGTAATTAAGTTATAATCTGCGTTCTGTAGGGAACCGTTAAGAAACCAGAAAACCGCAAGATTTCGGGAAGCGCAGAAAATTTTACTGAGAATCTGAAACAGTGAGCAAAAGGTAGAGAGTTATATCGAGAGGAAACTAAAAGAGTATTTACGCATATCGAAAGGGATCTGGAAGTGTTGGCTAGTCTTCAATTGTGCAAAAAAGTGCAAAAAATAAATCAAAATAGATAAAAACGAAAAAAAAAACATAAAAATTAAATTAAAACCTTTGAAAATTGAGAAAATGCATACAAAAATAAATATAAAAGTAAAAAGAAAAAATAGGCATGGTGTTAGTTGATCTGCGCGACAAACAACCTGGTAAAATGCTTATACTTTTTAAAGTTAATAGCTTATTTTTAGTAGCCGAAATGATCACGATGTTTATAGACTTAAGAATGTACATACGTAGGTTTCTGACACAGCTCTGGAGCACCTGAGAAGTAAATTTTATAGAGAGATCTGTGGTTTGAAAAGGTTGCTTCTTAATTGGTATAGGTTTTATGCATATCACCGGCTTCAGTGTAAAATCAGCTGATTGATTTTCACATTGATTTGAAAGCAGAATCTAGAATTCAAAATGAAGCCGAGCAGAGGTGCAGCATATTTACTCAGCAGCGAATTCAATCTATGAAATTTTAAGGTTTTCGCCATCTCTATCGTCAAACTTCAGCGTTCTCCAATTTTCAGACCGAACGGTCATATTTTTTTTCGATGAATTTTCATGAAAACCCCTCGTTTTTGTTCGGACCCGTTGGATATCGACTCAGGCGGACGATTGGTTGGTCATAGAATCGGTGATCTGGGCGGTCAACAGCGACGAGAAAATGAACTTCTACCAGAATAGGAGCATCTGCTATTCTGAATTGCATTGCATAGCATTTTTCATTCTCTCAATTAACAAGAAATTCTTTCATATTAAACGGACAGTCAACATCTTTGTTCTAGAAGTAGTTAAGGACTTGGGCGTTTTTAGAGGCACTATAGTGTTAATCACCTTTCAAACTTTTAATTAATTATTTATTTAATGAAATACTCTGTATAAGACAAGAGTGAGATAAAACTGCAATACAACAAACACCAAAACTAACAACAAAAGTAGCGCCTAAACACCTACGCACAGAACTGGTTTTTAAGCAATGCATTTGAAAAAAATATTTGGATTTCGGGAGGGAGGTGGTCTTACTATTTTGTAGGTAGACTTAATACCATTGAAGCTTTAACCAACCTTCACTGAAGGTCTTGTTCATGTGTACCTTCTTTTGATCCAAACCTGCGATTTCCTTCTATTTTCTTGACGTATCACCTGTATCACCTGTCGTCCCGTTGATCATCGACTTGCTCGAGCGGGCGCCAGCAGCGTCTCCATTCGTCCTTGTCGCGTGCCAGAGTGCTCCAATGGATCCTCCTCGCTCGAGGGACACGAAGAGCCTCATACCGTTTGCTCAGGGCTTTCACGAAGAAGTCTGATTGACGCGTTGGTGGGCGTACTGGTGTCATGACATCCCTCGCAATCCAGTCGCTGACGGCTCTTGTCCAGCAGTGTCTGCGAAGCGCACGGCGTGGCCGGCCCACCTAATTTTCGACAACTTGTCCCATGCAACAGGGTTTTTGACCTTTGAACGTGTGAAACAGCACAATACATTTTGACCAACTTAATAGCATTTATCATCCGAATTCATTATTATTATTATTATTCTGGATTTATTATTTGTTTACATTCATTAATATTGCACAATCCTCTTACAGAACAAAGATGCACTATGACCACCCTTCTTGCCCGTCTGGAACGTTCGCGTGCCAGAGTGCTCCAATGGATCCTCCTTGCCCCAGGACCGCGAAGAGCGTTAGATCGATCGTTCAGGGCTTTCACGAAGAAGTCCGACCAACGCGTTGGTGAGCGTCCTGGTGTTCTCTTCACATCCTGAGGAATTCAGCGGGTGACGGCTCTCGTGCAGCGAGTATCTGTGAAGCGCATTTCATGGCCGGCCCGCCTAATTCTCGACGACTTGGCCCGTGCAGCAGCTTCTCTGATTTCAGTGATCTCAATTTTTGCACTCATTTGACTTTTTAATTTTTTCTTCTGCTGAACAGAGAGGTTAGAATCTGGTGCATGACCGTCCGTTTACACTCAATAATGTGTTTATTTGTAAACAATGCAACCAAAAGCGAGTCAACACACGAAGGCAGCTAACAGAACCTGAAACCACATGGGCGAACTTTCTATAAAAAGCAGATTTCTTTTCTATTTTTAAAAAGAAGAGAATGAAGCAAACTGTAGAAGTAGGTCGCAATCCGCTGGTGAGCCAAAGAGCACAGCAACCAAGAATTCGGAACGGAGGCTAAATGTGAGGTGCAACACGGCACTAAAACGGCATTCCTTCAATCTCTCTAGTTTTCTGAAGGGTTCTTAATTGTTGCATACGAAAATGAGTTCGACGTATGAGTCTTGATTTTCACAAGCATATGAAGAGCATGTTCTCATGGTGTGCTTCATGTTTCCATCTTCTGCTGAATAAAGTTCGACTACCAACTCGTACGACCGTCCATCTTCTTCTACGCCACAGACATTACATTAGCGGTAGTAACATTATACATTTTCGTGCCGGTAATGAAGATTATAGGATTGCAAAGCGTTCTATAAGCTGCAGTGATTTTATGGACGCTCTCAGAAGAATGCGTAATCAAAAAAACTCGAAGGTGAAGTAAAATCCTACATCCATTTCGTTCCTACCTTTATACGGATGTAGGAACAAAAAGCCGAAAGAGATAAGAGCTTTCCCGGAACTCCTCGATAAGGAGGGAAGCTCCTATGAGTGTTCGAACAACAGCATGCATACCTAAATCAGTCGTGCAATTATCTCAATTCTCGGCCGTCGATCGTTTTTGCCCTCAAACTTGGGTAATTAAACCTGGTAACTAATGTTTCATTTTTCAGCAACACACAGGCCTATCTCCTCTCGTTAGCGTCGCCAACACGTCCAGTCGTTCTACTAAAGCCTTACAATAAAGTAGCTGAAGAAGTTCTGTTCAACTCGACATCATCGCTGTCAACACGTCGTCTTCCGTCTATTGAGGAAGAAGTTGGATCATCTTCGACTTGGATGTCTTCAATTTTAAAATCTTTTATGCAAGACAATACGCGGTGAAAACTAACCCTGGCATATTCGAGTTTTGAAAACTAACCCTGGTCTGATTGAGTTCTGTAGAGAACAGAATTCCGTTCTGTAATCGCTGTTTCGTAAGAAGGTATGTACTACTGGGGCCGGATTCATCAAAGACTAACCCACAGGTATCGGGTGTAGAGGTACCCACGATGAAGCGTGCGTCCCTGACTCTTATCTTATCTCTTCTACCCCTTATACCCCGCATACCCACGGGTTTAATTGTTGATGAATCCGGCCTCTGTTGTGGTATTGCAGAACACCCGACTTGATTGTACTCCTGTTGTGGTATTGAAGAACACCTGTCTTGATCACTATATGCTATTTAGATGACTCTCAAAGTCTGTCTCTGTCGCAGTCGGGCACCTCGTACTTTTACATGCATCTCACACCACCTTTAGTTTCGCATTCTGGAATGCCAGACGAAGAAATTTCATGATTCCTATCTCCTCGTAGTGTCCACGTGCCAAATCCTACTCCGCTCTTTTTAGAATGGCAATCGGTACATTAACATGTTGTCCATTACTCTGTTTTCTAGGACATAATAACCATCTAACATACTAGATTCTCCGATTGTTGATATCTTTCGCCGAAAACTCATCAATACAGTTGATATACTTTCAGCTCATAGTATACTTGGAACATAAAGCGCAGTATTCGCTATTTATTTATGCTGCTCCAAGAAAGAAAGGAATCGCTGAAAGGACAGAGCTCATTGCTTCCTTATTTCATGTGATACAACAATTACGAGGTCTTTAGCTAACTGCATTTATTGGTGCTTCTCAACCCCATCACCTGTATCACCTGTCGTCCCGTTGATCGTCGACTTGCTCGAGCGGGCGCCAGCAGCGTCTCCATTCGTTCCTCTCGCGTGCCAGAGTGGTCCAACGGATCCTCATCGCTCGAGGGACACGAAGAGCGTCATATCGGTCGTTCAGGGCTTTCACCAAGAAGTCCGACCAACCCGTTGGTGGGCGTCCTGGTGTTCTCTTCACATCCCGCGGAATCCAGTCGGTGACGGCTCTCGTCACCGACTGGATTCCGCGGGAAGCATTACGTGGCCGGCCCACCTAATTTTCGACAGCTTGGCCCATGCGACAGCGTCTCTGATCTTCGAACGTCGGCGAAGCTCGGAACTTTGGAGGCCTTGTCTCACTTGCGTGAGTTGTGTCACTCCGAGCATCGTCTTCTCAATTCCACGCTGCGCGACGCTGATCGCGTGTTCATCCTGCTTTCGAATAGCCCAGCTCTCTGAGGCGTATGTTAGGGCAGGAAGAACGGTAGAGTCGAATAGGTGGGCACGGAGTCGGACGTTCTTCGTCTTCTTCGCGACTTCTTCGACGCTCTTGAAAGCTCCCCAAGCCGCTCTTTTCCTCCTGCTCAGCTCCGGCGCTAGGTCGTTGGCCATATTGACTTCGCGACCCAGATACACGTAGCTGGAGCATTCGGAGATGTTCGTTCCGTTGAGCGAGAATGGGGCATCAGAAACTTGTCCGTTCCTCATGAACATCGTCTTCGTAAGGTTCAGCTGCAGTCCAACGTTCCCACATACACGATCGAAGTCGGCCAGCATTCGCTCTGCCTGACTGATGCTCGGTGTTATGAGCACGATGTCGTCAGCGAAGCGAAGATGGTGCAGTTGCCGGCCGTCGACCTTCACTCCCATGTCTTCCCATTCTAGTTCGCGTATGACGCTTTCGAGGGTGGCGTTGAAGAGCGTGGGGAATATCGTGTCCCCCTGCCGAACCCTTCTCTTCACGTCGATGAGGACGTCGTTGTAGAATGGTGAGATCTTGGTCGTGAATCCACTATACAGCTCTCAAAGGACTCTGATGTACTGAGTAGGAACGCCCTGAGTGAGCAGGGCGTCGATGACCGCTTCAGTTTCGACGGAGTCGAATGCCTTCTTCAGAATGAACGTAAGGCACAACGGCAGCTTGTAGACACTTCGATGAGCTTCGTAATGGTGTGTATGTGGTTGATCGTGCTAAATCCTCTCCGAAATCCTGCTTGTTCTCGTGGCTGTCCTTCGTCCAGCGTTCTGCTAATCCTATTCAGGATCACTCGATTGAACAGCTTGTAGACTAGAGTGAGTTTAGTCCCAGATACCACCCGATTTAAGTACCCTGGAGCCGGATTCATCAACGACTTACGTATCTTTAACGGACAATTGTAAGCTTATCAAGCGATATGGTGAGCGATAAGCTGCGTTAAAAGCTCAGATAGCACGGCTTATCGCTCATCATATCGCTTGATAAGCTTAACTTTAACTAAAAGATAAAACTTTAGCTCTCCGTTAAAGCTGCGTAAGTCGTTGATGAATCCGGCCCCTGTACGTCAGGCCACATTGATCAAGACCCACGGATCTCGACAAAGGGTGCCAGTTCTTGGGTTATCGCTATGCACTCGCCTTTGAGGTTGACCTGTGGGTTCATGGCCGCTATCCAAAGCGCCTTAAGTGTTCTGCGTGCTTGGATGTCTCTTTCTCTCACTAGGGTTGAGACGGACACTTGGAACGTCGCGCCATAGTTTCATTGAAACCTGTGATCTCCTCAAGAAGTTGACACATTGGGTTTTTTGAAGCCGTTATAAATGCTCCTTGACCCTAATATGTACACGCCTAGTTCATGGAACCTTTTCATCCAGTTTTTTCTTTTATTCGCAAGTTTTTTTTTCATACCATTGTGGTATTCTGCTAGATGTTACTGCTACTTCATTTCATCTTCCTCCCGCTTGAACAGCAGGTCAAGTTTGCTTCACTGTGCACACCAATTTCCTGAATGTCATCGTAGCATCCACTCTTTGCAGCGTATGGCCTAGTTGATTTAAAGCTTCCTCTCTCTAGGCACGTACTATGTGCAATTCCGTGTGATTTATAGTATGCGTGTAAATGCCTGAGTACAAGATAAACTCCATTCCGTAGATCTGTTGTGTTCCGTTCATCTTATCCATGCATGTGAGGATAGCCGACTTCCGGTTTTGTATTGCCTGAAGTCGGTAGCTGAGCTTAGATAGTGTCGACCTTCTCGATGTCATTCACAAAGTACCTTTCGTCATGTACAAATGCGCCACGATCTACAGCTTTTTAACACTTTTAAGAAAAACAACAGTGACTTTTTTACCTGATTCGTTTATTTTACTCCAAGTTCTTCTTCTTCTTCTCCTGAGCTTTAGTCCCGCGCAGTCGCAGGGTTCGCTGTTCTTGTGATCCGTCGCCATATCATCCTATCAAGGGCGTCGTCTGGGGCAGCCCCGATTTCGGTGAGATCTCTCTTGATGACGTACTTCCACCTTTTCCTTGGAGCTCCTCTCAGTCGTTTTCCGGGTGCCTCGAAATTTAGGGCTAACTTCATGGGATGATCCTCTGGTCTTCTGAGGATGTGTCCGTATCACCATAGGCGCTGCTCCGTCATCTTCAGTAGAATCGGAGCTGTCTTCACCACTGCCCTAACATCCTCGTTTCGCACTCTGTCCCGACGGTTCCATCCACATGCCCACCTGAGCATCCTCACTTCCGCAGCGTGCAGTTGCCGCTCCTACACTCTACCTAGGGCCCACCACTCAAACCATAGAGGAGGGCCGGCCTCACTACTGTTCTGTATACTTGCCTTTGAGTGTCCTGGAGCATCTACGGTCGCAGAGGATTCCTGTGGACTCCCTCCACTTGAGCCATGCTGCATTTATCCGTCCCCTGACCGCCTGGTCCACACTTCCTTGAGGTAGCGGAATTCTTCCACCTTCTCGATCGCTTCCCCTTGGTAGCCTAGGGTCGATCCAACGCACTGCTCAGAGCTGATGAACTTCGTCTTCTTCACGTTCAGCCCTAGGCCGTTGTCTGCGAGGGCTCCTTGCCACAACTGCACCTTCTCCTCTAGCTCTTCTCGGCTGTCGGCTACTAGGGCGATATCGTTATAGGATGGTCCTGAGAGGGCCTTCCTCAAGGTGATTCACTATGCAATCAAGCGTCAGCACGAAGAGAAACGGATTTAATCCAAGTTCTAATCCCGATGTATTTGTGCTCTCTTGCTATCAATGGCTTTATGGCTATCCATAAGGTGTGCAATAGGGTTATTTGGGTGCTCATGTTGACGGCGAGTGTGTAGCGCAGACGGAGGAGGTGTCCGCTGTCGCGTGCATCCGATCCTAGGTTCTTGGTTCGGATTTCCCGCCCTGGCCAACCAAGCCTTTCATCCCTCCAGTGTCGGTGAATTCGTACCAGCCTTCTTCTGGAAGGATAAAATCATGACTTGTTGATCGATTGGTCGCCGCAAGTCATTATGTTGTCAAATACTTATTCCTCAAACAGGCACTTATAGCTGCAAAGAATAATTTTTAAAACTAGGCTTCTGCACGTTTGCAGGCAGAGGGCAGTCGTTTTTTTCAGTTTTTCATTCATCCCTTGCGTGTGCCAGAGTAGCCCAGTGTGTTCTTCTAGCTCAGTTGACACAAACACCGTTTAATATCACTCGTGCAGGACTTTCACTTCTCCAGTGTTCCAGCCGTTTCCCACTTGCCGATCATTGTAACGCCTTGTGGCCCCCACGGCAAGAACCAGATTCGACTTAACTGGATTTCGGTCCAGTACGAAGGTCGGCGATCACTAGTCACCTAACCAATTCGCTTGCTTCTTTGAGCTTAATGGTCGGCTTGTCAATGCCAGAAACAAGCGCTCAAATCACAGTGTAGAGAGTGTGCAGTAAACCTCTGAACGAAGTTGGCGATAAAAATTTACCTTGGAGTGCGCCGTGCGCTTTAGCTCAACGTAACAGTATAGAAACGACTTTTTGGTTCGTCTTATATTTTAGTCTTTGTAAGGCCTATTGCGGCCTGGTATAGAGAAACCCCTAGCGAAGGTATAGCATCAGCTTTCCATTAGCCGTGCGACACGATAGAGCTGACCTCTTTTTCCAAACACAATTTTAGAGGATATTCTGAACTTAAACGTAACTGCTTTATTTACAGATATATGGTGGATAAGAAAAACAGAGGAAACCCAGGCTTTTAGGCTTTGCTCTGTCTTGGGCGGAACTTCTTCTTGATTTGTCGAAGTCCGGGTAATTTGCTCAGAACGCAGCGATCGGACAGCAGGGGGCTGTTCTGTGGTAGCAGGCAGCATGTGTCCTTCTTTCTGAAAATTATAAAAATTGGTTGTATTCAATGAATGTGCTAATAGATGTGCTGTGTTTCTTGGTATTTGTCGCTAATGTGGCCCTACTGGCCCTTGGGAGACCACTCAGGTCGTTTCGTTGTGCCATCGAATGGTGGGGATCGCTGGTGACCTGATTGGCTAGCGCATGTTCGGTCAGTGCTCTGATTGGCTGGAGCTTTTTTGTTCCCTATGTACGTGACATTAAAGACAAATATCCATTTATAAGAAACATTTTCGGTCACTTCCAAATTCATGGTGAGATCGATCACCTTCAGCCTAAGCAATATTGCGTTCATCCTAGTGTGGCGTTGTTTCTCCCAGAAGGGAGTGCCTTACCCCTACTGTCTCTTCTGAATCTGCCCATAAAGCTGATGCCTTCCTAGTTAGGGATCGCAGCAGTCTGATGCATTTTTATTGCAATGTTGCACAAAACCACACCGTTCCCTGCCAGTGCTTTTTATGGGGCCCTAAAACCCAATTACAGAGGCATTCCGTTCTCTTCTAGAAACGGCCTGCCGTTCAAAACCGGGTGCAAAACAGGATTTCGGCCTCGGTGGAAAGAAGTGATGAGATAACCAGCGCTTTGGCGGTCGCGAACGGTCTCATGGGAACCAGTCGAGTAAGTGCGCACTTCTTGTGCAGATTTTGTGGGAAAGACTGAATCGGTGGCGGCCTTAATTCCTCTATCGTAAAGAGGAGTCCCGGTCAGCTACACCAGTGCCGGCAAGCGTATTGACTAAGAAACCCAAAGAACCAGACTTCTCTGAACAATTTATGTAGCTAAGTAAGCACGAACATAACTTTAAAAAATTTCCTTTTACGTATAGAAATGGTACAAGGTCAGTCTGTTCATCTGTCCGTGCGTCGTTGCAAAATTAGCTGCTGCTCGAAATGTTGCTGTGATGGCTTTGTCAATAAAAATGATGATTGTTTGTCAGCGGTTTGAGGTGGACATCAATGAAAGCCGATTTCAGACCAAAATGAAAATGTAATTGCTCTGGCAATCAATATCGATCGATATTATCGACTTAGTGGGCGCGTGTAGCGCAGTCGGAGGAGGCGCGACTGTCGCGTGCACCCGATACTAGGTTCCTGGTTCGGATTTCCCGCCCAGGCCAACCATCCCGTAGAATTAGATTGCGCTGGCGCATCCCAGAAGGGATTGAGTAACGCCGTCCTTTATCCTTTATCCTTTATTATCGACTTGCCCATGGATGACCGTTTGAAGTGTAAATCACGCTAAAATGTTTCTGTGACGAGCTTTACAGTACGTAAAATTAACAAGTATGACTCTAAGAATAACCTGTAGGATAATCCGTCACTTTGTCAGTTTGTCCGCGTCTGCGCAAAATTAATAGCGGAGCTATTTGTTATCATTGATAATTTGTATGTAATAACCATGCGATGAGGCCAGGGGGATCTTATGGCGGATGAGCGGAAATAATAGCAAGAGGAATGGAATTGATTGCGTGATCAATACCGACTGAAATCGACTCGAAGTGGGAATTATGTCACTGTGCTGGATGTTTGGTAGGTCTTACAACGAATAATTCGTGTCGATTGGGCAACGATTATCGATCGACGTTATTGATTCTTGACCAGAACTATTCACTTGAGGCTGATCTTGTGAATGCGGGTTGGTTGGTGGACGAATTTCACAACAGGTGCTTAGGTAATCAATATCAGTCGGTTGTCGTCAATGTGGCCTACGTAGGGGCGGGAAAACGCGCCATATAAATCCGAATGTCGCATGGAATAGCCGTGTCACCTAGAGTTTTGTGGTTTTCACTCAGGTTGGCTGAGTGAAAACGTTCCGTTCCCGCCAGCCAATCACACCCATGTAGGCCACATTAACGACTAATGGCCAAGGGCACCGTTACAGAGCACTTTTTATCAAAAATAACTGCTTGATGTGTAAGTGACTGTAATTGAGGGAAAAACAGGGCTCACGACAAGTAAACGCTCTGAATTGGGTAATCAATGAAGGACGAAGGCCCAGCTAGTGTTGATTCCGTCACCTCCTCCTTTATCGACGGGTAATCCCTCCAAACAAAAACTGGAACTCACATCTCCCAGAGAGTGACGGCGGTTGTCTTGGCTACTTCGGCGATTTTCACGGTCAACTTGGGCTTCTCCTCGGAGAACACCTTCGCCAGCGCCTCCTCAGTGGTCTCCTCCTTAGACTGCTGGAGTGCCTTCTCCTTGTCCATGGTCCATTCAGGCTTGATCGACGACGACAGATCCGTTTGGAGTTTCATTTTCGAGGCGGAGGCTGTGGTGGTGGATGTGGTGGTGGTAGCGAAGACAGCGAATGCGTTCGCTGTCGGCTGGCGGCGGCCGCCTTTAAACGGGCACTTCGGCGCCCGAAACCAGATCCGATCCGTCGGATGACTCAGACCGCATTTAGCACCTGGTTTTACACCAGTTAGCCAAACCCGCTTCGGCTTTTCGTCAATGAAGGTGATTGGCAACTGTGGTTACACTGCACTGTAGGCGCGGATGTTTTCGTCTAAAGAAGTCGCCTAGAGAACACAGTGGAAAGAGTAGAGATCGCCAATGTCCAGTTTCCATTGCTACAGGTCACTTTTCCAGTTCTTAGTGACGGCCGTGTGGTGTGACTACATACGCATTAGCTCTCCACTGGAGCATGAACCGTTTTTGGGCTGGTCTTCATGACTAGACTCTGTTAGTTCGGCCAGTCGTTCTATCCACCAAGTCAGTCTGAACGCCCAAGGATGCCTAATAAACATTCAAAGCGCACAGCAGGAGCACATATGAGTAGAATGCATGGCGCCACTCCCGACCAGAAGCCGGATCCATCAACGCCCCCCCCCCCCGGGTGTACGGGGTATAGGGGTGGAGGTACTCACGCTGTAGCATTCATGCTAAACCTTACCCGCCACATGGTGGGTATAGCAGTGGGTCGAGAAAACCCATCGATCATCGTGGGTACATCCGCATACCCGCTACCATTTCACGCCCTATTTACAAAAATACGCTCCGCTGAGATTAGCTGTCCTGTGAGTTGCTTCCTTTCCTGAAAATAAGTATATGAAGCCTCCTGAAACCTCCTGAAACTACATCATTATAAAAATATACGAAATCGCGAGGAAACTAACCCGAAACTTAGGTGAAAATTTCCAATTAAATTAGCGAATTTTTTCAATATTTCTTCCAGTCAGAGAGATTTCTGTGAATGTGGTCCCTATTTTTCCATATTTTTTTCCGAATTCCCGCTCCTCCCCAACTTGGACCAGTTCTTCACTCCATATTGGCAGCGGAATCAGCGGAATGCCGGAAAACAACTTCATCGGGCGTCTGTCAGGGTTCTCTTACCTTAGATCCTCGATCTGTTTGATGAATATGAATCATGCCTTATGCCCACCACGAGTGAGGGGTGGTATTACTCTCCAAAACCTCTACCAACACCTTCCGCGTGATGAATCCGGGCCCAAATCGTCTAGCGCACTCTTGGCGCTTAGCTCTTCAAAACCGAGGGTTTACAGATAAACGAAGCACATCGGACACAATGGATACGGTTCTCGCCTCTACCAGAAGAACTGAATTTTTCGTGAACATGAACCTAGATATGCCAAGGAGGGCTCAGAACCACAAGGGTTAAGCTTGAGGTTCTAGATGACAAGGATGGTGCTCATAGTGCGTCTTCGTTCTGAGGGGATTCATTAATAAATGTAAATAGATAATAAATACATATTAGGTTGGTCAGAAAGTATTGTGCTGAAGGTCAGAGACGCTGTCGCATAGACCAAGTCGTCGAAAATTAGGTGGGTCGTCCACGTAATACGCTTCGTAGACACCCGTTGGACGAGAGCTGTCACTCTCACACTGACTGGATTCCGCGGGATGTCAAGAGAACACCAGGACGCCCACCAACGCGTCAGTCGAACTTCTTCGTGAAAGCCCTGAACGAACGAGACGACCTTCTTCGTGTTCTCTAGCGAGAAATGTTCATTGGAGCCCTCTGGCACGCGACAGGGATGAATGAAGACGCTGGTGGAGCTCACTCAAGCAACTCGATGATCAAAGGGACGACAGGCGACTTATTTACAATACAATAAAATTTATTCAACATTATAACGATCACCGCTAGTAGTCGCTGCAGTCTCCCACCTAATGCATACGCCAGCGACTTTCTTCTCTCAACTTTGGAGGCTGGAAGGCTGAGAGATAGGAAACAGAAGGGATTAGTTGGGTAGATACCTACTTATTATATTTACATACTCCCCATTTATTCAACGGAATAGGATTTCTGCACCACAACGCCCCTCCCCACACGTTTCGCAAATTGTTATGCGAAAGTTAGATGGAACTGAGAGTTGAAGTTCTGCCTCACCCACTATACCCACCAGACTGCACCAACCGACTACCATCTTCTTGAGCACTTTCAGAACTCCCTCTCTGGTAGAACCTTCGCAAATCATGACCGCGCAAAAACAGTCTTTCTAGAATTTGTCGCATCTCGACCACCCAGTTTTTTCTCTGATGGAATTAGCAACGAGAGACCATTGGAAAAAGAGTGCTGATTCGATTGGTGCTTATTTCGAAAGAATCCGGTGAGCGTGAAAAAATTATGAACTTTTCAAATGGACCAGTCAAAACCGCCAGAACTTTCCGGCAAATCTAATATTCTAGCAAAGAGCTGAATCCTTCACACTTACTCGCGGATATTTTCATAGCAAAGCTTTTATGTACCATTTTCACGTCAAATTGGACCATTCTATACTGTGAAAACGGAGATTGCGCCATGCTCCTGTCCGAAACTTCGCGATTTTTACTCGATTGAGAAAAAATTCTGTTTGCGTGCAGTTTTACAGGGCGCATGTAGCGCAGTCGGGGGAGGGGCCGGCTGTCGCGTGCACCCGATACCAGGTTCCTGGTTCGGATTTCCCGCCTAGGCCAACCAAGCCTTCCATCACTCCGGGCTCGGTGAATTGGTACCAGACGTGTCTGGAAAGAGTGAAGCGCTGACTTGTTCATCGGCTGGCCACCCCAAGTCATTGTATGGCCAGATACGCATTCATATCGCCTCCACGACATCCCGTAGAAGTGGAATGCGCGGCGCATCCCAAAAGAGATTGAGCAACGCCGTCCTTTATCCTTCATCCTCTATGCAGTTTTATATCTGCAGACGGTGAAAGATAAAGAATTGTAAAAAACACATATCCTGTCTTTCATGTAAGCAGTATTTACACTATCAATCAAATAAACATTGCGACTGGCTTCCCCAGTGCATGGCGCGATGCCAGATTTTAATGCATTGCATGATTGCTGCCTTGTTGAAGTTTAAAACAAAATTTAATTTAATATTTTTTCAAAAATAAAAACTGTTAGAAATTGTTGCACTTATTTGGGCAGCTGAAGGAAAAAAATTTCAAAAAAGTTCTTCTAAATTTTCCATGAACGAAAAATTATTCTAACCATTTTGAAGAAATTGTAGTTTAATCTGTAAGAAGCTCGTTTCGATTTGGTGGAAGACCTGTTTAATTTCAAAGTTCATAGGTCAGCTTAGAAGAGTGTCCAATTTGGTTCAAAAAATGTCCAATTCGACGTGAAAATGGTACATATTTTCCACAATCTTCCTTATCTGTTTAAGAGTTCTACTCCCCTCTACTTTTTATTTCTTCTTTCTTCTTTTTCTTTTCTAGTTTTCTTTCAACGGGCCAAATTAATTTTGTTCTTCCCTTGAATTCCTTTCCTTGTAGTTCGAACGGGCAATGAATAAATAAATACTACATAGCCGATCATGGTTACCAACCATGAATATAAAGTTCTGGTATCGTTACAAAATGAGCTCAATACTTTCTGACCGACGTAATAATACAATGGGGGTGGTGCCTTTGGTGCCACATTCGTTCGTCTTGTTGGAATTCCAGCGTTCTAGACCATGCCAGCTTCGACTGAAAGAGCTGGTCTATCTCACCTGCAAACTGCTAACCTCTTCTTTGTCGTCGTGCTAGTGGCTGCCTAACTCTACAAATTTTGCAGGCTTTGTAGAGCTAAGAGTTCTTCTAGCGTTTGTAGTACCGTTGAATGTGAGAAAAGATTCTGCTTGCTGACGTTTCTGCAGCTTGTCCCTATCTGCACAAATTTCCGTCTACCTGTCTGATCTTTTTCAAGATTCTTCTCGTTTCTACGACTGCTAGTCGCTTCTTGTAGACATTATATAGTCTCGTTATCGTCTACATTCTATACTCTTAGCGACGGAAGATCCTTTAGCCTTGGTCTCATTAGAACGCGTTTATGTTCGAACGAAATCGTGAGATGGCACAATCACACTTAATTGCGTAAGTAGCCGCAGGGTTTTTGGGCGACATATACCTCACTATGAGTCATGCAGATTAGTACCTATTCAGCTCCTTATTATGTCATCAGTATCACCCGTTGTCTCTTTGATCACCAGATTGCTTGTGCTGACAACTTTCCGGTCAGCAGCGTCCTTATTCGTTCCTATAGCGTGCCAAAGTAGCCCAGTGGATCCTGTTCTCCCTATAGTGATAGACTTATCTCGTCCAGGCTTTTCATGTAGAATTTCGATCGGTCTGATAGCCATTCCTGTGTTTTTTTCAGTAGTCTGTGAAATTCAATCGGTTACGGCTCTTATTCAATGAATCGGCGAAACGGAGTACGTGACTGGCCTACCTAATTTGCGACAGTGAAAGTGTAAAATTCAAAATGTTACTTTGATTGCTTTAATTTATATTTTACCAATTTTTATTTGTTCACAAAATATCTGAATCTTCATCATCTTTTTCTTCTTTTCAGCGTTTGTCCCGCTTCGTCGCGGGGTCCGCTACAGAAGAAACTGATGAGACCTTGGATTTTCCTTAAATATTTAAGTAAAATTAAAAAATTTAAGATTTTAGCTCTCCTCTTTTGTTAACTAACATTTTGCCTAATTCGTGTATTTTCACAACCAGCTCCTTTAAGAAAAATATAAAGAATTGTCAGAAAAATCGCAACATTTATTCCTTTCAGCGAAATTAGAGTTTTTTTGTACGGCTGAGTCACCCGACGTTTTTAATTACTTATCGGAAGTCTCGAATTTTTATTTTTATTTTACTTGCAAAATTTTGCTTTCCTGTTAAAAATTAAATGTTGTTAAAATTAAAAACAATTTGCCAGCTAGGTTTTGCTTTCTTGCTTTTTTTCTATTAAAAACTATTTGTTGTTGAAATTTGAAAAATTTTGCTTGCTAAGTTTTATTTTGCTATTAAAAACCAACAGCTGTTAAATTATTAAAAAAATTTTGCTTGCTAAATTTTGCTTTGCTATTAAAATCCAAGATTTCGATAAAGGGGTGTGCAACGTCGGGTAACTCAATCAAGTTGAAAAGACTATAACTGTACTGTGAGATATGAATTTAGCCAATTTTCTGATATTTCTTTATCGTTTGTAAAGAGGAAGTTTCGTTGAAATAGGAAAACCAAGCAATTTTTTTTATGAATGTGGTTTAGCTATAAATTTGGATAAACCATGTAACAGACGTCAGTAGAAGTAAAACATAAAGTACACTGTATTGAGGAGGCTAATGCGCAATTTATTCTATATTTTATGACAAGTTTTTGCAAATTTAACAAGCGGAGTTCATTAGTGTCGGCGACGTCCGACAAATTTTTCCCTCCACAAGATCCTGAGGGCTTGTTAAAGGTTCTTGCTCTACGCAACTGTTAGCTATGTTCATGCAGTAATGAAGTGACTATCAGCTTCTACTATACATGCAAACTAATCGTTAAGCTTAGAAAATCATTTCTGCCGTTAGGGGGTCTTCTCTCGTATCCAGATCCTCTCGTCTCAGCACTTCTAGTCAGAAACCTCTCGGTAGCTGTGCATTAGCTGTATAACTAGCGGATTACTATCCATTACTATTACTACCCATTACATCATTTCTGTGTGGATCACCTCTGCAATGGACGCGTGATAGCGCAGTCGGAAGGAGCGTCGGTTGTCGCATTCAACCGATTTCAGGTACTTGATTCGGGTTTCCCGCCCAGGCCAACCAAGCCTTCCATTCTTCCGAGCTCGGTGAATTGGCACAAGGCTTGTCTGGGAAGGATAAATCTTTCGTTATTTCCGTCACCTTGTATGTATGGCTTCTGAATCGCTGCAAAAGATTGTACTTTACCAACTGCAGTGTATACTGATACCATGTCTTTCTTTGTTTTGCCAGTTTTGAAATTATTGCGTTGAATTTGTTGAGTTTGTGCGAATTTTGCGTGTTCCTGTTCATGTTGAGGCACATATGGTGCATTTTCTACATTTTTGCATTTTCTATTATATAAAATAAAATAAAAATAAACACAATAAATCACTGATCCATATACAATAGCTTATAAGTTATACAATAGCTCTTATTTCATTGTTCATCAATGTTGTTACGGTGCGCTTTTTTAACGTTGTTTCTTTAGCTCTCATGTTAATCAAAAGGGCTATAAGTGAGCTTGAATGCTGTTTTATTCAAGGAATGTGCAGATGATATCCTGTTTCACCTCATAGGATTTATAGGATTCATTACTGCAATATAGCATAGTGGTATAGTGGTACTACAGGTATCTCCCCGAGGATCATCAGTAGGGCAGGGAGCTGTAGTACGTCCTAGGCGCTGAGACCCGGGTTTATATACGCCCCTAACTAGGTCAAGTGTGGCGGGAGATAGTATACATCACTGTTCATTGAGCCAGAGGTGAGCTTTGCAGCGGGTGAACAACGTGGTTGACCTTTTAGGCCTCGTTTAGTGTGCGCGCGACACGCGACGCGATGCATGTACAGTGGTCAAATTGATTGAACGACGCGATTGATCAATTTGGCCACTACCCATGGCATCGCTTCGCGCGTCGCGCGCACACTAAACGACCCCTAGGGGCTAGAATTGATCTAGCAGCGTTTGAATGAATTTGCGTGTTTCTTTATATGAGATTAAAAACTGTACTTGTAGCTGACGTTTTTGTTATGAAGAATGCTCATAAGTATACCTCTGCAGAATAATTTTTTTATTGTAGTTTAGTTCAATAAGGGAGGATACTAAGTTGCTAAGCCTGTCTATGAAATCATCTTTATTTGGTGCAATTACGATGCGAAGGGTTTCAGTATAAATTATAGCTTTTTTAAGGGGATAGCTTATATATGAGTCGTAGTGTGGGAACCTTATCACTTTAAAGTTGAAGTAACCTGTTTTATTGTTTTATGCTCCTTAGGGCGCGTGTAGCGCAGTCGGAGGAGGCGCGACTGTCGCGTGCACCCGGTACCAGGTTCCTGGTTCGGATTTCCCGCCCAGGCCAACCAAGCCTTCCATCCCTCCGGGGTCGGTGAATTGGTACCAGACTTGTCTGGGAAGGATAAAGCACTGACTTGTACATCGGCTGGCCACCGCAAGTCATTGTATGGCCAAATACGCATTCATGTCGCCTCCACGATATCCCGTAGAAGTAGAATGCGCTGGCGCATCCCAGAAGGGATTGAGTAACGCCGTCCTTTATCCTTATCCTTATCCTAATGCTCCTTCGGATATACCATGTAATAAATGATGATTATGACGACAACCTCCCTGCGAACGGACAAGTTTAACTATACCAAAACTACTTTCTCTCCCTCTACGCTTTTAGTACGGCGTGATTGGGTGATGGGAGGTCTCTTTTGGAATTCTAAGAGCGAAGTGTCTTTGTGGGCTCTGATTCAAGCTGATGCAGACAGATAACTCGTTGCAGGTGTGGGATAGAAGGGAGCACGTTCTGCCAGCTAACTGATAAACAGTGAGAATGCGTTTGTTTCTCCAAGAAACTAATTAGTCAGCTCCACACAGCACAGATCCCAATCCCAATGCGGAAGTTATTGCACCCGTCCGCCAAGCTTTCTAAAGAACAAACATCTCATACTGTTCTTCAGAAAGTTATCTGAACGATGATACCCACAAATTCGTAGCAGAGAAACTCGTCCATCTTTTCAATATCCACCTAATTCTTAGGCTCATGATAAGTTTGAATATCTACTAGATCAATTTCTGGTGCTCATCTATCTAATCGTTCGTTCTACTCTTCTACGTCTGCTTACATTCTAATCGCTAACGTACTGTTTCAGATATGGTGCCCGCACAGAAGCATTAACACGCAGAATCACTGTCATCATTTTCTCATCATCCTTACCATAATGCCTCCTCCAAAGTCAGTGCATTCCATATTTGCCAATGAGAGCTTGTTTTTACTGCGACGTTACGATTAATTAAATTTCGCATCAGAGAGAAGCATCAAATCGAGAAACAATTAAGCTCGTCAAACGCTATGTTCTCCTTTATTATGTTCGTTTTTCGTGGACTGCACAAAGAAGCGCAATACGTAAATAAATGAATGGATAAAAATTTTTCAGTTCATGTATCTATTTCTCATTGTATAAAAGCCACAACGAGAGAAGTGTATTTTGCTCTTTTCATCTTTTTCTCGACCACCAACTGCAGCAATAAATTTTTCACAAGGCGACCGCGGTGGACGAAAGCGACAAGGGAGGAAGACTGACAAGATTGTCGCAACCATCAACAACCATACAACATGGCTCTAGTTGTGAATATGACCACGATAAGGTTTCAGGTCGTAACATAGACTTCGTCGATGCATCCCTTCTCAGCAGAGTCGACCTACCAACCTTCAGCGGCTCAATACTTGACTCAAAAGAGTTCTAGGAACGGTTTGCAACGTTTGTCAGAAACAAGTCAGGCATAAGCGTACGGCGTTCCATAGGGCCACAGATGTCACGCTCCAGTATATATTCTGTAGTCCGCTTAGAATTGTTCGCATACCGCTGAAACCCTCTTTGATAGGACTGTCTAGGGGACATGCCTTTCGTTGGGTTTTCGCCGGCATGCGCGCAGCTTGTAGAGGCTGGTTTATCTACTTTATTCAAACCAGTCTACAGGCTTTACTGAGGTTTTAAATCCACTGTCAGGCGTTTTAAAAATCAGGTTTTTCCTAAACTTTTACCCTTCCTTCCGCACGAAGCACCTCCGCTTCGCCCTTTTTTGTTCGCTTTTGTAGCTTGGTGTTGTCAGTGTTTACTCTACTGCTAGGTGTACAACGTTTGTTTCTATGGAAAATCTGCCTAGATTAGCTTAAGTATGTTTGACTGCCTTTTCCCTTTATGTGGCGCGCATTATGACGTATGCAATAAATAAATAAATAAATAAATAAATAAACAACGCAACCAGGCTATCACTATCAGGTCCTCTATGTAAAGATTTATTGCCCCAATTGGTGCAGGAGCGAAAGATAGAAGAAATGAAACACACTTCTCTCGTTGCGGCTTTTATACAACGGAAAATAGACGAATGAAACTAATAATAAATTTGTATATGTTATCGTGCAGCTAAAAAAAAAGAACGATTTATTGAATGTTCTAAAGTCGATAAATGTATGCTCCCACTGTTAGAATAGTATTCCTATGCTCTAATTAGCTGCGTTTTCTACGTAAGACAATGGCGGGTTTTTCGTACTCGAATCTGGAAAAAATATATTGATCGATATTGATAAGTAAATCAATATTTTCTAGCTTTGCGAGGTCTGTTCACCGTTGTCATAATCGCACGACTCCCAATCTACAGTACCGGACGCGTCTTTTGAATAGACGCCGAAAAAACCGCTTTTTGCGGTTTTTGCGTCTTTTTGCTATAACTCGGCCAAAATTCATCCATTTGAAAAACCAAGAGCATATTTGAGCTCAGGAGATTGAGCTTATCGTTTGGTATGTACAATTCATATGAAAGCTCAAAAATGGCCAAAATTGAAAAGTTGCGCTCCATTGAGAAGGCCGGTCGCGGACGAGTTGTCGGCCGCAAGTCGTCGAAAACCGTTGCGTGCTCACAATACCTCTAATTTGAGGTGTTTTGAGAAACGGATGGTACCGTTCGATTCGCCTCTTAGAGATCTACACAGTCATTTATACAGTTTTGCCAAACCACCGCATTTTCGCAGTGGGTGGTCAAAGATGACTGGAGGAGACTTTTTGCCAATGGGGAAGCTTATATTCCAGGACTTGCATGTTCTCGGAGAATCTCAAGCATGGCGTAAAGTGTTTTGTCATGTCAGGAATCCTCTGAGAGTGCGCCGTGCACAATGCATATAGGATCGAACCTATCAATCGAGGGGGGACAGTTTGTAGGGTGAGCATTTAAAGAGTTTTATGAGAAATTCTCAGCCGCCCTACTCAGGAAAAAAGGAATGTACTCTGTTCCGGCGAGACTTTGGAGTGCGCTGTGCACAAAGTATATAGGACCGAACCTATCAACCGTAGTTTCTAACGTATGTCAAAAGTCATCATCATCTGTCGATAAAGAACCATCGGTACCGTCAGGGTGTATGGCGTTTGTTTGGATTTCGCCTTAAAGAAGCATTTGAAAAATCGATATCATGAATCAATATGTTATCAATATCGATAATTTCGACCGATTGATTGTCTAATTACCATACAACAGGCAACGAAATCTCGAAATATCTTCATTGATTTATATTGATCGGACCAATCGATATCGTGTATTTAGAACGAAGCGAGTGCAGCTGTCATCAGATTTCTATGATTCGCACTTCGGCAAAGATCGATATTATCTATCGCTAGTAATCATTTGATCGATATTGTTTCGCGAAACCAACACAGCGACTATCGTCGTTTTGTGATTCCCACGCCAAATGGTCGATTTTAACGAAACTGCCTATTATCGATCGATATTGAACGGTTCATTGAAATTGTCAATTTTTGTGAAGACACGAATTTTTGTAAGGGCATTCTTGACATGACCAACAGAATTAGCCTTTTATATGTGTATTAGCATCTTTAAATGGTATTGATCAGTCTAGCTGATAACTAATATTAGTAAGAATAACATTAATTGATAAATATAGGTTGGAATAAAATTACCAGTTGCCCAACTCACGCGTTGGGAGTTCAATTCAAATTTGAACGAGTAATCAGACTTTCCGTCGGTTTATTTCTATCCTTCTTTTCCTCAGGGCGTGTGTAGCGCAGTCGGAGGAGGCGCGACTGCCGCATCCACCCGATACCAGGTTCCTGGTTCGGATTTCCCGCCCAGGCCAACCAAGCCTTCCATCCCTCCGGGTTCGGTGAACTGGTACCAGACGTGTCTGGGAAGGATAGAGCGCTGACTTGTTCGTCGGCTGGCCACCGCAAGTCATTGTATGGCCAAATACGCATTCATGTCGCCTCCACGACATCCCGTAGAAGTAGAATGCGTGGCGCATCCCAGAAGGGATTGAGTAACGCCGTCCTTTATCCTTTATCTTTCTTTTCCTCAAGTTTGCAAACGACCAAATTTGCACCTAAAGTTCTGCTGTAGTACCACTCAAACAAAAAGTGCATTGCGAATCTCCAAGGAGCGGACTAATTGCCACTAATTACCCGTTACCTGTTGCCTCTAGGACTTAATTGACGGCTGTGCATCATTACTCTGCTATCTTTCTGCAATCCTACAATGCTCATTTTCCCCACGGATGCTCTTCTCAGATCAATTTCTAGCAGAAATCGAATTTATTGATCAATATCTGTCGACTCTATTGCTCAGTATTTCCTTTCAGAGCCAATCAGAATCACATCTTTCATTCAGCTATAGTATTATAGTTGTGACGACGGATGGATCCAGTCGATTATTCGGAAAAGCTCATTGCCTCCGTCTCTTCACTTATTGTAATACCTGAAACACTTTAATTCTTTGCGATACTTTCTAAAATCGCTGTCATAAATGCCACCTTTTTTTAGGTTGGTTGCATTGGTGTCGCTGCGAATGGTGTCGTGGTCCTATTTCTTCCACAAATTCCACATTTACGAAATGCTTTCGGCTATTTGACTGTATACCATTCAGCTGCCAATTTTCTAGTGGTCGTTTTCTATCCGTTGTGGGTAGCGCCGGCTATATACTAGTAAGTAGTTTACAGTTCATGGATGGTTACAAGGTCTATTAAATATGTAAGTCAGCAGCAGTGGATCAGTTGCTGCCTAAGGTCCCGTTTATACTTCCGATGCCGAGCGACGCGATGGCATGTAAAGTGGCCGAATTGATCGATCGCGTCGCCCAATCAATATGGTCACTATACGTGGCGTCGCGTCGCTCGGCGTCAAAGTATAAACGGGGCCTAAGGAAATGATCTGAACTGAGCAAATAATGTGGCCCTTTATAGTGGTCTGAGCTCGTAAATCCAGGTTCCTTGTCATCTTTGTGGTTGAAATCTAGCTAGCTCAACTCTTTTGCGGAAGAATAGCAATGGTATGAAAAGGAGCATTTCAAAGACAAGCTGGAGCAAACTAAGTGATAGCGTTTATCTTGACCTTCTTCGACTGGAAGCATAGGAATCGGACGTACATAAAGAACCTCTAGCTGTGTCGATCCTTTCACGGATCACTGAAAAATTTCACCACATCGCTTGTTGATAAGCCACGCTATCAGGGATTTTGGCAATAGTTTCACCGTTAGATTGCTGCTGTAAGTCGTTGACGAATCTGGTACCAGGAATCCATTCATCGTGCTACGGCTAAGTATTCCTTACCCGTAGCTAACGTAATCCAGTGTACAACGAAAAACGGATGTCAGATTCCTCGTCTGCACCCCCGAATAACCCCCTTGGGCGATTTTTTTCGACCTCTCATCGCCCTCTGGAGTCGTAAAAGTACAATAGTGCCAATGTATTAAACGGGCTTTGAGTTAGAAGTAAAACCGATTCATCTCACTTTATTTAAGTCCTAAGTGGTTGCTGAGGTGTCACTCACCTGGCTCTCAAATTGATGTTTCTCAATTCCTTCCTTTCCAGCAATTTGGATACATGGATAACCGTGAATAAGAGCATTGGCCACATTGCCATAGTTGCTCAAGCTGCATCCTATCACTCAATGCTTCTGCTGGCACTGAATCGTTTTATGGCCGTCAACTGCCCTTTCTATTATCAAGGTGTTTTCACACTGTTCCGGACCGTGGTGTACCTTGTTATTATTTCACTATGGTGCTTTGCCTACGGGTTTCCTTATTTCTTCAGTAAGTTGCTTTTGTCACCAGTGATGTGCCGAGTTTTCGCCTCTTGTGCTCTACCACCAGCTCTCGTCCTTCTAAGCTTGAAACGTTGCAATTTTATGTATGGTATTGAGCGGAGCCATTCAAAGTAGGATCGATTTAATACACTTTATTTGAGCCCTAACAAGGGAAGGGTCTGAAGCGTATGTGAGAACAGTGTTTCATATAACTGATCAGTCGAGCTACTAGAATTCATTATACCGATCCAATTAATGCTAGCTAGATACGCCTCAATCTTTTGATAATCGGCGCATTTGAAATCCTGCACCAATTTGGATTCCTTGTCCTTACAAGGGAAGGGTCTGAAGCGTATTTCTGAACGAGGGGAGCGAGTAATATAGGGAGAATCCTCACCCCTCAATTAGTATAAAAATGCGTTCATTTTTTTGCGAAGTCGCTAAACCCAAGGAGTAGGGGGTCACAATGGGATACAGTGCAGCACGCGTTTGGGGTCTTATACGAGCGCGACGCGTCTGCAGCCAGTGGCTCGGAGCGCAGGTGGGTAGAGGGTTGACTCATGCGAGAGAGGTCAGGGGTTTGGTTCCTCTGCCCTGCTGCACTTTGCCTGATTGGTTGAGATGTGGGGAATTATGACGTCTATACTATTTTGAGACGTTTTTTACGTTTTTTTTCCAGTTGTACGCTGTGGTATTGTAAGTGGTTGCTGAACTGTTTGGAAATTGGCCTAGAAGACTCCGATGCAGCGCTATTTTGTTTCGTTACATATGGACTAGAAGGTTGCTGATGTCCACCTTGATCTAGCACTGGATTGGGGAAGGTGGTGTCATGATATCAGAACAGAGGACGTCGCTAGGAAGTAGGACAAACGAACAAGATGAAGAAGAAGGAGAAGAATTAAGCTGAGCCATTAGTCCATGCAGTAGTTTTTACGTTGTCCTGCATACAACATGCTTGGAAGGTGCTTGGAAACTGTGGAGTGAATTGGCTGACACAGTTCTTCAATAGCGTCACGATAGATGGTAAGATGCCGGATGACTGGAGGGACAGCATCATAGTCCCCATCTTCAAGCAGAAGGGCGACGCGTCCGAGTGCTCCAATTACCGCGGGATCAAACCGATCTCACACAAGATAATGGTCTACGAATGGCTGGTCGACTCCAGGCTGAGGGGGATGGTCGCCATCTCTCAGGAGCAGTGGGGCTTCATGCCTGAGAGGTCCAGCACAGACGCGATCTTTATCGCTCGCCAGGTGATGGAGAAGTATCGGGAGAAACGAAGGCCTTGCTACCTGGCAATCCTGGACTTGGAGAAAGCCTGCAACAGGCTACTCCGAGCCGTGCTTTGGAACTCCCTTCGAGGGAGGGGTGTCCTGGAACGTCTGATCTCGGTAATAAAGGACATGTACGAAGGCTCGAAAGCGGCGGTACGAATCCACACGGGATGACAAAGAAGATGGATATCACAGTGGGGGTGCATCAAGGGTCGGCTCTGAGTCCGTTTCTCTTTGTGCTGACGCTTGATTGCATAGTGAACCACCTTGAGGAAGGCCCTCTCAGGACCATCCTATAACGATATCGCCCTAGTAGCCGACAGCCGAGAAGAGCTGGAGGAGAAGGTACAGTTGTGGCAAGAAGCCCTCGCAGGCAACGGTTGCGGCTGAACGTGAGGAAAACGAAGTTCATCAGCTCTGAGTAGTGCACCGAACCGATCCTAGACTGCCAAGGGGAGGTAATCGAAAAGATGGAACAATTCCGCTACCTCGGAAGCGATCTATCCAAGGAACGAAGCGTGCACCAGGCGGTTAAGGGTCGGATAAGTGCAGCATGGATCAAGTGGAGGGAGTCCACAGGAATCCTCTGCGACCGTAGATGCTCCAGGACACTCAAAGGCAAGCTCTATAGAACAGTTGTGAGACCTGCCCTCCTCTACGGCAGTGAATGCTGGGCCCTGGGTAAGGCGCAGGAGCGGCAAATGCACGCGGCGGAGATGAGGATGCTGAAGTGGGCATGTGGATGGACCCGTCGGGACAGGGTGCGAAATGAGGATGTTAGGGCAGTGATGAAGACAGCCCCGATCCAGCTGAAGATGAGAGAGCAGCGCCTGAGGTGGTATGGATACGTCCTCAGAAGGCCAGGTGATCATCCCACGAAGTTGACCCTAGATTTCGAGGCACCCGGAAAACGTCCGAGAGGAGCCCCAAGGAAAAGGTGGAAGGACGTCATCAAGAGAGATCTCGCCGAAGTCGACGCCGCGCCAGACGACGCCCTTGATAGCGACGATGGCGACAGATCACAAGAACAGCGGACCCTGCAACTGCGTGGGACTAAACGCCCAGGAGAAGAAGAAGAAGAAGAAGAAGAAGAAGAAGAAGAAGAAGAAGAAGAAGAAGAAGAAGAAAAAGAAGAAGAAAAAGAAGAAGAAAAAGAAGAAGAAGAAGAAGAAGAAGACTGCATTCAACATGCGCGTTGATTGAAATTGTTACCTTTTCCTACAAAAACCTGGATTTATTGAACGAGTGAAAGAGAACGCAAACAGATAAACGGGAGGGAACTGGATTTCTTGAAAGACGTGCGCCACAAATAAAAGCAAATTTGTCTGGTGGCCAGGATGTGCTCTCGCCTTCATTGAGGGAACTATTTTGTGGGATCTTGGTCTTCGTGCTAATTACAGAAGACCATCGCTCATCCTTCGAGTTTCTAACTTGCAAGAAAATGCTAGTATTAAGTTGGCAACTAAATTAGTGAACTCTCAAGCACCTTCAACAAGAGTGTGTAATAAGAAATAACAAATAAGAATTTTTAATCAAAGTAGGATTCCTTGGAACGTGGGACTGCTTCCCATGTATCAGCTAGCTGGTCTATCCCACAGCTGTGGAATTCTTATGCTTTTGAGACCAATAATCCTTGGAGGTGGATTTCGACCTGGTCCACATTGGCACATCGTCTTCCAACCAAAAAGTGCTACAGCGAGGGGCAGTTACTCGGCGCACAGCCTGGGCTGTACGGTGGATCAGTTAGACGCTCCCAGCCAAGGTTTCCGTTTCTTTTTGAAGCGTCCGGTTCGCGACGTCTGATCTGACGTTGTCTTTCTGAATGATAATTCCGCTTCCGAAAAGCTGCCTGAACTGATTCTGGCAGAGTTCAGCCTGCGCTCAGTCATGCTGAGAAGAGCAGATTTCAGCACGATGCTGGAACCGCTGTTGATGACCTCCCAAAAGTAATACCTTCTTGACACCACCAAACGGAGTGTGTTTCGCAAATCAGACGCTTCAAAAAATCGAAGACCTTAGCTGGGAGCGTTAATCTTATCCACCTTATGGCCTAGACTGTGCATCGAACAACTACTAGCCTTTGGTTCGATGCAGCTCTTCTTAGTTGGGAGACGATTTATTAATGTGGACCAGGTCAAAAAACGCCCCTAAGGATTCTTGGCCTTAAAACGCAAGAATTCTGTAGTCGTTGAATAGACCGTTACCTGAAAAAAACAGGAAGCACTTCCACGTTCCAAGGAATCTTATTTTGATTAATGATTGTCATTTGTTATTTGTTAACAAATACTTTTGCTGAAGATTCTTGAGAGTTCACGAACTTAGTTGCCAACGCAGTATTTCCCTGTGGGGAAACTTCTGACGGAAATCAGCCGTGCTCATAATAATTGACGAGTACAATACCGCTCAAATTCTTTGTAAAAAAGACGCTTTGCGACGGATTAATCCGTCACAAAGCGTCGCATTGCCACAACTCTTCTCAAATTTATTTGTTTAAAATCTAATTAACACCATTAGAAGCCCTGTCTCATTTTCTATCCAGCGATCTAAACATCATCTAAAGCGATTGCACAGTGACATAGTTATAAAGCTTTTGCTTCCTCGGCTCCGTTAATTGATTTACGACCCCTCCGAGATCCCCGGCGACATGTCCTTAAGGCTTTTCGTTGACGAGGTTCATCGAAACTCAGAAATCCTCTATTGTTTCAGCAGATCTGTATTTGTTACGCATCAGGTGTCATTGTGGTACTAAATAGTGCCAAGTTTGAATAGCATAGGCCCGAGTTCGGATAAACGCAAACGCGCGGAAACCTAAGATTCAGTTAAGAATTACCCAACTAGTAGCCTGCTACAGAAGACAGTATTCTACTACTTTATTGTGTGAACGATGGTCTTTATAAAACGTGTAAAATGGCTTTGAGAAATGGAGAGAAATTTCCAGATTTTCTTTTTTCTAACAAGGGATTTGTCCAATCTCAAAATGCGGCGTAGGATTTCTCCTATCTTTGAACTTCGTTTGCTCCTGTACAGGATAAGTACGAAAGCCGTGTTTTTTGTGGTCTACAGCAGACCACAAGCACACTCGAATCTAAAAAGAACGAAAAATTTTGGTCGTTCAAAGTAGATTTCTATGCGGCCAAAGTTTGACAAAAACAGCAGAAGATTTGGTTTCAGTCGCTTACCTCTTTGTGGATGAGTTTATTCGAAAAATCAACTGGACAGCATTTCTCAGCTCGTTGCGAGCTTTCCACAGATGCAATATTGTCCGTATTCGAACTGAAAACCATTTTCACCTCTTCGACCGCCGAAACAAGTTTGGGGCTGCGCTTCGGCCCGAGTGCGGACACGGCGGCTATTAACTGAGATGTTTCCATCAACGTGGTGAAAGCCTATTGAATAACAGTCATGTGCCACCTTATGAGTTTGTGGATTTATTTGTATGCCTTACCATCACCTAGTTGAGATCGAAATTTCATGAATTTCGACGCTAGAAATTGCTTCAACCGGAAGCTGGATCGTGTAAAAGTTATAGGGAAGAAAACAAGCAACATAAGTATAAAGGATAAAAGACGGCGTTACCCAATCGCTTTTGGAATGCGCCACGCATTCTACATTAATCTTTGGGATATCGTGGAGGCGACTCGAATGCGTATTTTGCCATAGAATGACTTGCGGTGGCCAACCGATGAAGAAGTTAACGCTTTATCCTCCCAGACGAGTCTGGTACATTTCATCGACCCCGGAGGGATGGAACGCTTGGTTGGCCTAGGCGGGAAATCCGAACCAGAAACCTGGTGTCGGGTGCAGGCGACAGCCGCCACCGCGTCCGACTGCGCTACACTCGCCCGACAACAAGACATACTATGCCACCGTTGCCCTTATTCACTCAACACATTTTCTTTTAAGACGATTGCTCATTCTTTTTTGACGACGCTTCACTACAATGGCAGTTTTCCGACACTACATGTAGCCGTCTTCTTTCATTATACTTTGATTTCTACTATAGTTTGGGTCTGTTTGCTATAGTCTGCAGCTCTGATCTATACACACTGTTCCAACTTAGAGCCGTAAGTCACTTTCTCTTATCAATGTAAGACAAAAATTGAAATATTAAATTCAGAATTTAAAATTTAGAAAATGGAATAATAGAAAGATTGATGCGTTTTGGAATCACAGTGCTAACTCAAAGTGGAGAGATAAAGTGGTGCAGTTTTCGAGTGCGATAATTGCCATAAAGTTCTTACAACATTTTTTAAAATGCTAAGGATAGGACGCGCTTGAATCCCACATTTTTAGACCCGAAAAAAACTCGTTGTTCTGTATCACCTTTTTTATCACCTGTCGTCCCGTTGATCATCGACTTGCTCGAGCGGGCGCCAGCAGCGTCTCCATTCGTCCCTGTCGCGTGCCAGAGTGCTCCAATGGATCCTCCTTGCTCGAGGGACACGAAGAGCGTCATATCGGTCAGTCAGGGCTTTCATGAAGTTCGACCAACGCGTTGGTGGAAGTCCTGATGTTTTCGTGACATCCCGCGGAATTCAGTCGGTAACGGCTCTTGTCCATCGGGTGTCTGCGCAGCGAGTTCCGTGGCCAGCCCAACAAATTTTCGACAACTTGGCCCATGCGACAGCGTCCCTGATCTTATAACGTCGGCTCGGAACTCCGGAGGCCTTCTCTCACTTGCGTGAGTCGTGTCACTCCGAGCATCGTCCTCTCGATTCCACGCTGCGCGACGCTGATCGCGTGTTCATCCTGCTTTCGAATAGCGCAGCTCTCTGAGGCGTATGTTAGGGCAGGAAGAACGGTAGAGTCGAATAGGTGGGCACGGAGTCGGAAGTTCTTCGTCTTCTTCGCGACTTCCTCGACGCTCTTGAAAGCTCCCCAAGCCGCTCGTTTCCTCCTGCTCAGCTTCGGCGCTAGGTCGTTGGCCACATTGACTTCGCGACCCAGATACAAGTACATGGAGCATTCGGAGATCCGTTGTTTTTTGTTCGTTCTGTTAAGGGTTGTTATGTTCTTGTATAATACACCCTGGAGGCTAATTAAATCCATTTTGCTTTGGTTTTCTGCCTCGCATTTCTTAACTTTGGATGAAACGATGAGCTAAATACTTCTTCAGTATAGTTTTTGTTTGAATACCAGGTGACACCTAATTGTTTCAGTTCCTGGCAGCGTCGGTTCAAGATTCTCCCCTACCACAGTACAGTCATCACAGGATGAAACGCGAAGCCAAATTTTTCCTACAGGTGGGTCTTCACACAGCTCCTCTGTTCGAATTTTAATTTTACAAAATTCATTAGATTAGCGTCGTACAAAAGTTTTACATCGTAATAGACTGATTATTAAATTCACATGATATGTGTAATATGTGCAAAAAATTGGCAGTACGCGGAATCGAACTCAAAACCCAGCTGGTGCGCTTCTATGAGGCGGCACTTTCACCTGCTGCGCTACCGAGGCACATCTCGTGGGGTGTCATTGATGTTGATGAGTTTTTCGCGCACGTTTTTACACCTCTTTTTCACCGGATATTGTTAGAAGCCTACTATAGGTGTAGCAATAGTAATGACCTGTTGGGGTTTTTCCATTGAAGCCGTTTTCAAGAGCACACGTATAACAAGCAAGCTTGATGGCTAAACCGTATCTGCTGAACTTCGACTTCCGACAGCGTGAGCCACACATGCTTTTAAAAAAGCAAGTAATTTTCCTTGTAGGAAAATACTTATTCAAAAAACAAAGAGGACGTAGCAGTTTTTATTTTTTTTATATTTTTTATGTTTTATTTTTTATCACTTTTTTATCCTCTAAGTCTATCCAGTTATATAGTCAGATACACGACAATCGGCGATGAAGTATGTTTTCAGACCATCTGCAACACCGCATTATTCTCGTTCACCGTGCTTAGCTTTCATGTAATCTCCATGCATATGGAGACTAAAATGTCGAGATTCGCGACAACAACGCTGATGTGGGGAATAAATCATGGTGGAGCCGGGTGAGTTGCGGATTCTTGGAGCTTAATACATTTACTCCACGCCTGTCTCGCTGACGGCGCCGATGTTCAGTTGAACGTGGTTAGTTTGCTGGAGGGTGTATAGGGGCCGGATTCATCAACGAGTTATAGCAATTTAGCGGAGAAAATACAGAGGAAATCCCTGATAGCGCGGCTTATCAAACTTATCAAGCCGTGCTATCAAGGATCTCCACGGAGCCGACCCTTAAACTCACTGGTATGCACTCCAGGAGTGTCAACGGAGTGCAGGTAATCACGCCGGGACCTCTCACCTGGCCAATCGGCGCTGCCCGCCACACGCACTGCAACAGCTTCTCACCCCAATGGCAAGTGGTTGTTCGGCCTGTGCCTCAGCGAGTGCCAGAGTACTTCCAACGCCGAGCGACGCAACGGCATCTATACTGGCCAAATTGATCGATCGCCTCGCTCGATCAATGAGGCCACCATACATGGCGTCGCGTCTCTCGGCGTCGAAGTATAAACGGGCCTTTTGAGGGAACCTCTTTCAGCTTATTTATGCTTTTTGCAGAGATTGCATTCACGGAAAACTGGAGTTGCTAATGTAAGGAAGCGTAGTACTAGGAAAAAAGGAATTTCTTCAACCTAGGCGTGTGAAGTGTTTCACCTCAGAGATGCATTCGCAAGTTGGAGGAGCATCCTTATCTATCCAGACAAATCCCCGCTTCCTGTTATCGTGAAGGACCCGTTTCTCATCCACAGTTACAATATGGATTACAAAAGGCTCATTTTTAAAGCGAAGTAGCAGATTGGAGCAGGTGTCGAAACGTGCCAGACGCTGCTCATCGGCATCGCTTCGACGTCTTCTTCACCCTGCAGCCGATTCTCGGCAAATGTCCTACTACCGCACTATGATGTACGCCAAGATCCTCTGCTGACGATCGTGTAATCGTCTCCGGATTCGCTTCGACGGCTCTCCTCAAAACTCCATCGTCAAGCGACGACATGCGCCCGCGGCCCGATTTTTGTTCGAGATCAAAATCGCCAGAAGCGGGTTTTTCAAAGCAGAGCCTCACGGCTCGTTCGCGAGGGCGGTCCCTACCAAAATGTTACGTGATGCTTCTGCTGCAGAATGTCTCAATTTAAATTCGTAAAGCATGATGACCTGATAGTCGCGTCGGTTCATGATTTTACGGTGCCCTAGAAAACGACGGCTAGAAAAACTAGAGCGACATCCACATGTGTTTTTTGAAAGAGCAGGAAAAACCTAGAAGAACCTAGAAGGTATGTGTGGCTTTCCCTGAGACGGAATGATTTAGGGTAAAAAACTTATTTATTTATAAAGGGGTCGTTTAGTATGCGCGACGAGCGACGCGATGCCATGTGTAGGGCCCCGTTTATACTTCCGACGCCGAGCTACGCGACGGCAGTATAGCGGCCAAATTGATCGATCGCGTCGCACGATCAATGTGGCCACAATGCATGGCGCCGCATCGCTCGGCGTTGAAGTATAAACGGGCCCTAGTGACCGAATTGATCAATCGCGTCTCTCGATCAATTTGGCAACTACACGTGCATCGCGTCGCGCGTCGTGTGCATACTAAACGACTCCTAATATACCTCGAAACGGAGATTAATTTTGCGACAGCCTCATACGTTCTTTCCGTCAAACCCAAGTATTCATTCCACGGCAAGCGAATCCATCACGTGTTCCTGCGCCAATGTTAGTATTCAAGCGAGCAATAGCGTCGCGCTCCTTGCTGGAAGTCGCGCTCCTATTAGATGCTTAGGTCCTCTAAGCTGCTATACATGAGCACTGGGAAAGAAGCGAAAGACAACAACGAGAACAACGACAACCACAACCTTAAACATGCTTTGTTTCGCCTCTACCTTCATACAAAATGTCTCTATTGTAACAACTTGATTAAGCCCTAACTTTAACTTGCTTCCATTTTGGGGATCAAAATTTTCCTTGGGACAGCCACAGGTTCCATGAAACTTCATACAATCTCACTTTTACCATGCTATCTCTCTTAGCAAGCATTCTAAAGCACCGTTCTGGATAAATCCTCTCTTCCAGTTCCTTATTTTCAGGATCATCATAATTCTATTCAATCTTGAACTACGAGATGTGATATTGCGACGGAACCCCACAACCGCAGGCTGGGTGGCATCCCCGCCTCTCAAGCAAATTCGTTCTCTAAGCGAGCCTCGATGAGGGAGATATCTGATCCAATTTCCAAAAAACGGTTAAGGTTCTGGGCAGATTTGTCGGCGTCAACAGGATCTCTCTTCTACACATCTCGGTGCCTGACTGCATGTTAAATGCGTATACAATGCTTAGGATGAAACATCTAACCCTGTTTATGTATATGTACACAGATAAATATACATTATGACTTGTACAAGTGAAAATGCTCAAAGTCAAACAAGAACAAGAACAGAACACAGTGCTACTTTCCCATCGGCAAACCGTTGGCCATGCATCGTCCTAGGTAGCAGTTCATTCCGGGAGGGCATGCGATACCGTTCTGGCAGGCTGAAACACAACAAACATTTATGATGAAGCATAATTAAGGATTGTTAAGAAGGCTTCGAGATGCAATTGATGATCGACAGCGGGAGGAACAAACTGGATGCAGAAAAGGAGGATCATGTTGCGACCAGATTTTCACGCTACGCAACATAACCGAGCAGGCCGGGAATACCGCTACCCGCTCTACATAAACTTCATCGATTTTTAGAAAGCTTCTGATACTGTCCACCGTGAGTCACTGTGGGAAATACTCAGTCTCTATGGAGTTCCTGCGATCTTCGTCAAGGTGTTTAGAAGTCTGTATTAAAACTCCATGTGTTGCGTAAAGACAACTCTTGGAAATACAAGATTCTTTAAAGTCACCACAGGAGTCAGGCAGGGATGTGTTCTCTCACCGTTGCTCTTCAACATCGCATTCGCCTTCGTAATGAGAAGAACGACAGCCGAATTACAAAGAAGCATTCCTCGCTTTAGCAGACGTCTTATGGACCTGGACTTTGGTGACGACATTGCCGTCTTGGTTGAGGACACCTTCCAAAAAAGTACAGGGGCCGGATTCGTCAACGCGCGCACCTACGGGAATGCTGGGTATGGGGGTAGACATACCCACGCTGTGGACATACCCACGATTCATGATAAATCTTACCCGCCAAATCATGGGTATATCAATGGGTAGAGAAAACCCGCTGATGTCGTGGGTACATTCGTATACCGACGACTCATTCGCGCCCCACTGACAAAACGGCAATTCAGTGAGGTCATTTTCGCGAAAGGCCTAGTTGTACATTCTCCTTGACTCCTTTCATGAATACGAATCGTAGCCACTACCCACTGCTGGTAGTGGGTATGATTCCCTTACGGTATCTCTACCTATACCCATTGCTTGATGAATCCGGGCCCAGAACGCCTTAGCCAAGAAGCAGGCAACATTGGACTCCGGAATAGTCCCGAAAAGTCAAAGGTCATGCTAGGAAATACAAGCCCAATGGACGGCATCTGCATAGGGTCGGATCGCTTGGAAGTAGTGAATAGTTTCACGTACTTGGGAAGAACGATCACCAATAATGGAGTACTGAGACCGACGTTCGTTGTGGGATCGCAAAGGCGACAACGGTATTCGGGAGGCTCAAACCACTCTGGTCATCGTTCTCCATTTCAAATAACGTCAAGCTGCGATTGTATTCGTCGATCGTCGTCCCAACTGCGATGTACGCTAGCAAAGCATGGAAGATGTCAACTAGCATCATCAGACGGGTCATCGCGTTCCATTGCCAATGTCTGCGGCAAATTATGGGGATACGTTACACGACCCGCGTGTCGAACGAAGAAATATTGCGGTGCTGATACTCAGCTGCCTTTACGAAACCGTTACACAACGTCGACTCTTCCTGGCCGGACACATCCTGCGTATGCCGGTGACCGTTTGCCGAAATCAGCCATGGAATGGATTCCGCCAGGAAAACCAACAGGAGGCTGCCCAAAAAACACATGGCATTGCACGTTCATGAGTGGTTTGAAAGTTATGAATATTTCTAGGCAAGGTATATGTACACTGATAAATATACATTATGACTTGTACAAGTGAAGAAATAGCCCAAGAAAGACAGCGGCGGAAAGGGTTCGTTGCCCTATGTTTGCGCACAATAGCACGGGAGGAGCTAAGTAACTAAGTAATAATTAAGGATACCGAACGCTCTTCTGTTTGTAGCGTTATGTGGAGTGTAGTCTATCGCACAGGTCTTGCCCTCATTCACGAATAGGAACCAGAAAACATGTCTAGTCAAAGGAACAACGTCGTCCATTCCATGCGTTTGTCTTGTGGCATAGAGATTAATGCAGAGCACATTAGAAAATGGTTCTTACCAAATGTAGTTGACATAGGGTTCCGCAAGCACACTCCACCGATGCAGTATTGTCCAACAGGACAAATGGCTCCAGTTGCACAGGCTGGAAAGGGAGGCGATGTTCTGGTGAATCCTCTCTTATAGTAAAGAACTTGAGTTGAAATACCATGGCAAGACCTACTTGTCTGAGCTGGGACGATCTGACTTCCACTGAACGCGACATTACTTCGACTGCAGAATCCGTTCACGCATATCTGGCCGTTGAAGCATTGTTGCATTAGGCTGCACGGTTGTGTTCCTAAAAAGAAGAGTTCAGAATTCATTAGAAGGTCAACTACTAGTGGGCAACACATCTGCTCCGGAGGGCATCATTAGAGCATAGTCGTATCAGGCATCTTCATTCGACCTTTGGTGTGAGCCCTTGTGAACCCTCGGAGGCAACACAACCATCCAAAATTATAAATTGAGGAGAGAGCCGATTTCCCAGCGCAGCCCCATATTTGCTGCGGCAGTGGATTGCGCTGAAACATTGTCGCGTCGTCGCTCCGACGAAGTTCACTTCGGTGCAGTGCACAGCGTCGAGCAACACTTGTCCAGAGAATTGCCTATGGCTCCGTTTATACTTCCATTGCCGCGTGACGCGATGCCAAGTATATTGCCCAAATTCATTGATCGCGTCACACGGCGTCGACGCCACCCGGTCGTAGTGAATCGCATGAACCGCAACCAATCGCGCCGCTCAGCGTCGGATCTTTTTGCTCTCGAAATCACAGCGATGCGCTTAACAGCAGTGGATCGGTGCACGGTACTGCTGCTCCAGCTGTTCTTTGCAGCGGACCCGGAAATGTGAGCACAATTACACGTGTGCATGAACGCAATGACCGCTTCACTGGCTGTGCGGAGTGCTCATCGTCGTCCGACACAGCGCGACGTGATGGGATGCATCGCTTGTTCGAATAGCGTCGCCCGACAATGGAGGTATAAACGGGGCGTAAGGGCTAAGGCGCTGTTTATACTTCCAACGCCGAGCGACGCGACGACATGTAAAGTGGCCATATTGATCGATCGCGTCTCTCAATCAATATAGCCACTATACGTGGCGTCGCGTCGCTCAGCGTTGAAGTATAAATGGGGCCTTAGGGGATGGTATGTCCTCCAACTTTCAATGCAGTACGATGCCTTCTACATCCGTTATGGTGGTGGATAAGTCAAGCTTCCCATTTCCGCGCTGCGGCGACTGAAGTACAATGCCTTCACTCGAGGCAAGATTTAATGCACAACAACCAAATGAATACTTCCCAGAAAAGCCGGCTGTCTTCCTGCTCCTACTTGACCTTTGAAATGGAGTACGTTAGCCTTGCGGCTCCAGAAGGTATCTCAACGCGACGTCACGGCGCTGAAACGCGGACGTGCGCTCGGTGACTCATGGTTAGCCGCGGAGCACGGAATTTTGCCAGTTCTCAAGTTTATCTATCTATTATAGTTCTTTGACGTCTACAGCTTGTAAGAACTGGAAACAGGGCGTTGTCATAGCATATAGGACAAGTATGAACAGCGTTTGGCCTCTCGGCCTCCAACCATCTAGCTTCATCCATTCACCCACCTTTAACAAGAGTAAATGAGTCTCGAAATCCCTTCGCGTCACTGGCTGAATCGGAATTTGCGCGAACGCATGGTTTCTTACGTAATAGTTGACAGCGCAGGCTCTAGCGCTGGCTATTGAGACAGTGAAAAAGATGGAACATGGCTGCCAAACCCTTCAGCGAGCGTCAATTCGTTGTCACCTAGCATCAACATGACTTTATAGAACAATAGAATAACAATAAGTATGTAATTCTTACATAGATAGGAATAGAATTCCCTACCAGGAGACATCAGACGTGTCTCATCCAACTGCTTCCCCTCTTCTACGCGAAAAACGCGGTCGATAGGCAAACACCTTCGCGCTCTAGCGCGCCCAGCAGCAAAACCCGGTGACCGCGCGCGTATGACGTCACTAGCCGCCCCTGTCGCAAGCAGTCGGCCCGCAACAACTCGTCCAATTTCGTCGCGCACCGTACGCAACGCAAGGGGAAGGGAGAGCTTCACGCGGCGTTGGAGTTACGTCTGCCACATAGCCTTGCTACCTTTGCCTTGGCTGGTGCCATCCCAAAATACCCAAATAACTCCAACTTTTGAATTCACGTCATGAGGCCTAATCTCACGCTTCCAGTTTTCGTCATCGCCATCTGGGGCCGGATTCATCAACGAGAACGGAGGTAAATAATATCACCCGTTACCGTTACTATCCGTAAGCGTTTCACTAACCACGAGTTACGATTCATCAAATTCGCGGTAAGTGATGGCAATTCGTTGCGATTGGGTCACCGTTTAGCCGTGGAGCGCAACCGCTGCACCCCGGTAGCGGTTACCGGGCACTCCAGCCTTGTAACGGATATGCCGGATCTGAGGATTTAACTAACCACGTTTTGATGAATCGGCTGAATGGTGGGTTTCGTGGTTAGTTGCGGTACTTACAGCCGGTAAGTGGTAGATGAATCCAGCCCCTGAAGGCTAAACACAGGGTTCCTTCCAAGACCAGATATCCTCCAAATACCCACCAACCTGGTGTCCTTGAGCTCCCGCAGACCAAAGGCCTCCATACACTTTTGCGACGAGATTAATAAGTTACGCCGCTCCCGCAGTCTTGCCGACGGCAAGCGAAAGAGGCACGGGTCGGCGAGATATCGCATTTCTAGTCGGGACCCACTGCAGCTATTCGTCCTCCCCCCTTCCGTCCGCGTCCTGGCCGCTCCCTGCCGTGAAAGGCCCCGTTTATACTTCCGACGCCGAGCGACACGTCGCCACGCATTGTGGCCAAATTAATCGATCGCGTCGCCCGATCAATGTAGTCACAATACGTGGCGTCGCGTCGCTCGGTGTCGAAGTATAAACGGGGCCAAAGGCTACAGCTCAGACAGTCGTGACGCCGAGTCGGCGCGAAATCAGCGGCGGCGGCAATAATGATGAGAATCATTATTGCCGCTGCCGTCCAGCGGCGTCGTCGCCGCCGACGGTGAGCTCCGCGTCCCTGCCCTATGGGGCCGCGGCGTTGTCGCAGAAGTGTGTGAGGCCTCAAGATTCTGCAGCTTTTTTGCCTTTATCCTCTACTGAGTAAGCTATCGAAGTGCAAAAAACTTACCGCCCATGCCGCCCATTCCGCCGATTCCGCCCATAAATCCGGCACCCATCGGCCCATATGCTCCGACGCCAACAGGCGGCATTCCTCCAGCACCGTAGAGTCCGGCTGAAAGAGCGCTTCGTAATTGTTAACAAAATAAAATAACAAACAATAAAACAATAAATATATAATATAAATAAATAAATATAAAACAATAATAACAATAAAACAACAAAACAAAATAAAAAAAACAGAAATGAATAATTAAAATTTTGGAGAAAACTACAGACTAAGCATAGAATAGAAGGGAAACGAAAGCTTTATTTCTCCACGTTCTTCAGCCGAATCTTTGGTTTATGTTCTTTTAGTGATCTTTAGCGGAGAAGATGAGCAGATACTAGGCCATTAGGCCGTTTAACTTGCACTGCACCAGTGCCAAAAGATCAAGTAGGCTCGCTCCGGCACGAGCTGGAAAAGCGCTGGATTTCCCGCCATTCACGGTCAATCTCGCTGTTACGGATGTGTGACATCCAGTCCAATCGGGCGAGCGGGAGCAGTCAAGTTTTCATGCACGGCTTCGCGTATTGCGCAACGCGGCCGTTAGCAATTACCCTACCCAGCTCTGGTAACGTAACCAGTCAGACTGGTCCCTCTGATCGACATCGCGCACTTACCCCATGGCAGATGCGTAACGGTGAAAAAACGAAAAAAGCCGGCAGCCATACAGATCAGATCCATAGACTGCTTTACGACTACGAGGCACTGTCAGCTATCGGCGGAGCATGTCCATTAGGTAGTAGCCGACAGCTCGTTGTGTGGATGGAGCTGGTCCTGGGAAGAACTGTCATGTGAATAGGATTTTTGGGAGGGGGGGGGGGGGGGGAGGGACATGCGCTGTTTTTGCTTCTCCATTACCTACCTTTAGATTCCACGAGGAGAGCTTCAGATGTATCCCATTATGCGAGAGGCTTATTTAAATTCAGGAAATGTGGTTTCGTGGTACAGGAAGACGTATGCAAACATCGCTTTGCAGTTGCCCCCCCCCCCCCCCGACTAGGATAGATCTGATTTTAACGTTCAGTAGAGCACATACGCACCGACGTCGAATTCTTGGAGTGTCCAGTGTGACGTGAAAATTGTTGAATTTGATTTGAAAAGTGTCAAATTCGACGTGAAAATGGTATATTACACTAGAACTGGATATTTGAAAGATGGCTCAATTGCGTAGTTGGCGAACAGTTTGATATTCGGGGTACATAGGTCAAAGCGATGTTTGTTGTGTACAACGGAGGTAGAACTTTGGATCGATTTGGAATGCCGCCTGAGATCAAGTCCCTTACCAAATGCGCTGCGGGGAGCCCAAGCGCATGTTATTACATAAACGTTGAATCCTTCAGAATGCCGTACGTCTTGGTTCTATGAGACGAGTTAAAGAGCCTTTCAGGTTGCTTCTACTCCTACAGTGGGAGGAAGGGAGCGTAACGAGCCCCTGTCAGGGAGGAGGACAACAAGCTATTAGGCTGTAACGAATTAAATGGCACTGGCTCGCGCCATTGTTTGGCGCGTCTTTACGCGTTTGATCAAGAACAAACCGTAACACGTGGCATATCATTTAGAAGCGCAAACTTTGTTCTACCGGTGAGTATCAAATTTTCTATGTAAAATTAGGAAAACTTTAGAGTTTTATTGACTTTTTTGCAGATGGACAAAAGGAAAATCCGAGGCATTTACTCGTATGAATTCAAGCTGGGCACTACAGCCAAGGAGGGACGAGAAGATCAACGCCGCATTCGGTCAAGGATGTTCCACAATTTGGACGGCGTATCGTTGGTATCAGAAGTTCCGGAATGGAGATGAGAGTTTGGAAGAACATGAAGGTCGTGGGAGGCATAGTGATGTTGATGAGGACAAGCTGAGAGATGTGGTAGAGGAGGATCCACACAAAGGTACCAGGGAGATAGCGAAGGTTCTTGGCGTCGGTCACAACACAGCTGGCCGGCATCTGAAGGAAATTGGAAAGACCAAAAAGCTGGAAAGATGGGTGCCTCACGAGCTGTCTGAGGAGCAAAGAAACCGACGATATGAGACGTCCGCACTGCTTCTATGGGACGAAACGGACCCATTCCTTGATCGCATCGTAACCTGTGACGAGAAATGGATAATGTACGACAACAGGCGACGATCGGCACAGTGGCTGGACAGCGATGAGAGCCCCAAGGTTTTTGCGAAGCCGGAATTGCACCAAAAGAAAGTAATGGTGACAGTGTGGTGGTGTTCGCTGGGAATTATTCACCACAGCTTCCTCCCTCCGGTGAATCCATCACGGGAGAGAAGTACTGCATTGAAATTGAAGAAATGATGAAAAAGTTGGAGGATATCCGGCCGGCCTTGGTAAACCGAAGGCGAGTTCTCCTTCTACACGACAATGCTCGCCCCCATGTAGCACGAATGACGTTGCAGAAATTGAATGAGCTGAGCATTGAAGCTCTACCACATCCTCCGTTTGCTCCCGACCTCTCCCCAACAGACTACCATTTCTTCAAGCATCTTGGCGACTTCTTGGTAGGGAAAATATTCAAATACCAACAGGATGCCGAAAGTGCCTTCGAAGATTTCGTCAATTCCAGAACTTCTGATTTTTATGCTGCTGGGATAAAAAAGCTTGTGTCTCGTTGTCAAAGATGTGTAGAATCAGAAGGTTTTTATTTCGATTGATAAACTTGCCTACAAGCCGAGATATTAACTGTTTAAATTTACAGTGGTTCAGTGCCATTTATTTCGTTACAACCTAATATAAGCTATACAGGCTTGATATTCGATAAAGGGCAATGAAGCCGTTAGTCAGTCCGAGACTTTCGTAGGTGAATCCGAGCCCTGGTCAGTCAAGGAAGAGAACCGTCCTTCGTTCCTTCCACAAGTCACACATAATGCTGCCAGCCGATGCACTGAAGTCAGGTTGCAGCAACGCTGCCCGACGTGTTCTGCGTTCTTCTGCGTTTGTTCGTTGTTGACGCAGTAATTGCCGATCGAAAGTTGACCGGGCGAGAACCGGGACCGGATAAGTGAGGTTGGCACGGCCGCCAGCGCCAGCGCCGGTTCAATTATTTCAGTGGCGCTCCGCCACCCACTATCGGTTCGATCTCGCCCGATCATCGATGACTGTGGCGGAGCAGTGGTCCGCCAGTATGTGACTGAGTAATCGGAAATTTCTAAGCTAAAAATCTCGGCCCAATCTCGGCGGGCGCATGTAGCGCAGTCGGAGGAGGCGCGGACTGTCGCGTGCACCCGATACCAGGTTCCTGGTTCGGATTTTCCGCCCAGGCCAACCAAGCCTTCCATCCCTCCGGGGTCGGTGAATTGGTACCAGACTTGTCTGGGAACGATGGAGCGATGACTTGTTCATCGGCTGGCCACCGCAAATCATTGTATGGCCAAATACGCATTCAAATCGCCTCCACGTAGAAGTAGAATGCGTGGCGCATCCCAAAAGAGATTGAATAACGCGTCCTTTGTCCTTTATCCTTTATACAAATCTCGGCTGGTGTCGGTTTACAGTAGTAAATGCGAAGCTAAGAAGCCCGCTGAGGATTAGGGTCTAGTTTAAGCTGCGGATTGCGCCATGTAAGCAGTTTTTCCCCTGAATCGAGACAGGAGTAGCTACTGAGTTCACCTGTTTAGTTCCGCTTGAGTTATGGAATGCCAAGAAGACATCGCTGAACTGCGTACGAATTCGATGACAACCCTTTGGTATACGTCGTACATTTCAGTTACTTCATCAGCTTGTGGAGACAGCTTAACTGCGTGCTACAGAGAGCATTCGATGATTAAGTAAGCGCTTTCTACCTCACTGATGGTCCTACCAGAAGCACCAAAGGGGTAGAAAACGCTATTGCACCCAAAATGTTTCCTTCCTTTGAGACACTTCTCAGGTCTAGGATTCCGCCAAGACCCATTTTCACCTTTTAAAGAGCACTAGACTATGTATGGAGGTCTTTATCGCCTTGTTTACTCGTTCATCGAAACTATCCTAAGCGGGGGGGGGGGACATATAGTGATTGGCACTTCCATTCCTTCCCTTAAATTTCTACGAGAAATTCAGCTACAGTCTCATGATTTGAGGATTGTATTTAAATTTGGTGGATATGGAACGACCTGCGCAATTGGCGCCTTACGATTTCCTCTCCTGACCGGTATAGATACGTTTGTCATTATATCCGTCCGCACAAAATTAATGGCCGTTCGTGGGTATTTACAGCGTGTATGCAGAGTCAGTCAACGGAGCCTTTGGATGAGGTTATGACATGGTCACGAGAAGTGACAGTATTGATCGAGCAAACAATATCGATCAAAGATATCGATTTTTCATTCAGAGTAAAAGGTGATTAGCCATGGTGGACAGACTTTACGACAACTACACGACCTCGATCAGCCAAAAGAAGACGTCGCTGGAAGGCGATTACTAATCGATATTATCGATTTTTCCTCAGAATTTGACCATGTTTTGGAGCACAGTTCCGAACGGTCAGATTCTTCGAGCATGCTATCCTGTCCTACAGTATGCAAAGGACCACCATAACTACCGCAACCGCCTAGCATTAACGACTGCGGGGAACCATGCCGATTTTCCGCGCAATTTCAATCGATACCATGAAAATTTGTCACAGATTTTGCTGTTTGGAATGGTAAATACAAAAATCGATGGACAGGCCTTAGCTAAATAGCCTCGATCGTCAATCCATTCCAATCAATATCCTCAGATCTTTGGTGAGAAACGGCTGTTCAAAGACCGAGTCACGCGAACGTTATGACAGGCAGAATTTACAACAAGCGAACAATATCGATCACTAAATCAATTTCGATCGATAATCAAGGCCAACCACTCAGTGTTGGTTATTCAAATCTGTACTAGTTTTCCAGAAAAGACAAGTCGGTTTCGTCCAGAAATGTTGCTGAACTGATTGACTGAATAATGAGTGGTTCTGATACTGAAAAAATGTTCGAAAATAAACGAATCAAACCTAATCGGAGGGGGGGGGCATGTGGTGATTTTCGTCCCTAATCCGCTGATTGATTTTCTACGAGAAATTCAGCTGCTGTTCCAAGATATGAAATCTTTCATTTAAATTCAGGGGACCAGGTTGTGTGGCGTAAAATGACAAACGAAACTGACGTTTAACAGTTGCCCCTCCCGACTAGGATAGATCCAAATAAGCTTGATTATATGAAAATAATGGCAGAACCTTAATACAAAAGGTAACCTCCATTATTCTCAAATAGTGGACGTTTCTTCTACTGTGGACAAACCAAAAGCAGACGACATTGGGTATATGTCGCGCAGATGAGCAGCATTGGTAGGTGGGAACGCCTAAACCAATCAGACCGCATGGAATGGGCATGCCATTGAGAGAGGGCATGTACAGTTGGTACCCTGTGCTCTGTTTGGTTACTATTGGCTGGCGCGCTCCCACCTACCAATGCTGGTCACCTACGCGACATGTACCTCCATACGCATAATTAAAAACACATATAATAAGCTTCCGAACAATATATAAATACCCTGTAAAAAGTTTCTGCTTATTTAAAAAATAGTACTTAAATTAATAAAACAAAAAACTGCAATTTTTTGCACCAGCCTAATATGTGAAATCTTATCTTTTTTATTTTTATTTTTTAAGAAACACAACAAATGAAGGAACTAAATAAAAAGGTTGGGGAAAAAAATCAAAGTGAAAAACCTCCGGGTGCACCTAAACCATACAGCGATGCAGCCGACGTCAGGGCTCCCAGGCCACCAAGACCAGCTCCATAGCCGCTGAAACACAGTGGGATCATCTAAAAGCTCGCCAAAAATGGCCGAATATCTCACCGTCCTCCAGAGACACCTCCGGTGCTGATGCAGTTCCCGTTCCAGCAGTACTGGCCGAACGGGCACGAGATGTACCGGCACATGTCCGATTCACCGTAGCCGGCCAGCGCACTGTAGAGTGAACTGCCGAGGAACTGCGCCTTGACCACACTGGAAAAGAGGGCTTAGGAGCGGTTGCAGAACACCAGGCAGTTCAGAAGACAATACTCTGTTACCTTACCTGAACAGTGCTACACTTCCCAGGAGCGCTGAAGTGGATCTCATTGTATTAGAGATGGACGTGCTGTACTGAAAACATACAAGTCTTGCCATAATTGAACAAATCATTTTCAAAATGAAAAATTCTATGCTTTTTCCCGACACTTGGCCCTATTGAAGCCACATCTAGAAAAACGGAGTAGTGGAAAAATGGAGGCCAAGGAAGAAAGAGAAGGCAATGTCGAGTAGGAGCAAGATGGAAACGACGAGACATTGTCGAGTAGAAGCAAGATGAAAACGTCGACAGAAGCATGAAGCAGGGTCAAGCTCAAGGTTCGATGCTCGCAGAAAGCAAACTACTGAATATGGTTTTTGAATAGAGTTGTCTAGAATTTCTTTGAGATTGCTAGGTATTTCTCGTACCTCATAATAAGAAAGTAAAAATGAAATACATAGAAAAGAGTGCAATTTTTGCCTTCTTCAAAGTGGTTCGTTTCGCCACATACTTCCAGACAAACCTTTTCTGTTACAACCCATCTTCGGGGGCTTATTACTAAGCAGGAAGGCGCTGTATCTGTGCTGAATTTGTGAAAATCAATGAAGTTAATCCAACAACATTTAATGTTTTTAAAGGAAACTAGACTGTAAAGTTGACTGTACTCTGTAGTTGACTGTAAAGTTTCACTTGCTTACGTTATTCCATGTCACACAACCACATCCACTGAACTTAGAGGGAACAAATCGTATCCTGGGACAGCACCTGACGGTGTCGTAGAACATTTAACAAGGGAATATTGGAGGCGGAAAGCACTATATGCTCCCCTCCGATTAGGATAGATCCAGAAATTGTTTTTCGAATTTTAATTATACATTATACGCTTTCCATTCCAGTTTTGGCTTCAAAATTGTGAAGTGAGTGCTTGCAGCATCGTTGACTGTAGGACAAACGTCATGAGCACGGAAGTAAATCCTATCAAGTTTTGAATTCACGACACGCCACGCATTCTACTTCTGCGGAATATCGTGGAGGCAGTTTGAATACATATTTGACCCCTAAAATGACACACGCTGGTTAACCGATGTAAAAGTCAGCGTTTCAGCCTTTCCCAGACAATTCATTCATCAGGAGGGGATGAAGGATTTGGTTGGCCTGGGTGGGAAACCTAGGCCAGAGGCCTGAAATCACACTGACTGCGCTATCAAGAGCCTTGAACATTGATTGCATTAGGCCCCGTTTATACTTCGTCGCGGCGCGACGCGACGCCACGTATAGTGGCCATATTGATTGTGCGACGCGATCGATCAATTTGGCCTCATTGCGTGGCCATTGCGTCGCGCCGCGACGAAGTATAAACGGGGCCTTACAGTAAATAATCGCAATTTTCTGCCAAACAATCTTCGCATAAATCACAGCGGGCTCAGTTTTTTCGCCATTTGTTGGAGAATTTCATGGTACAACAATTTTTCCACCGAAATGAACAGTATCTGGATCTGAAAATGTGATCGGCAAAATTTTGTCGCTAACAAGTAAGGGTAATTTGGATGTTTTTTAAAAGATTAACAAGATTTTTACAGAGTACAAATAATTTTTGAAGCGTGAAGTTTCAATCAACCACCGAGTCACAATGGAAGTCTCAAATTGCCACGCAAGTACTATTTTCTACCTGAAGCAGACAACTTTAGCAAGATAAATTGAACCCCATAAAAAATCAAGCCCTGGTTATTATACAGCAAAAAATCTCATAAAAAGGTCATTCTGCAACGGTATGATATAGGAAATAGCAGATCTTTGATGTGATACGGAAAATAGCATTCAAAATCGCTACTTTTTATTAAAGTCAAAAACTACTCCTAAAGCGAACGATCTGTAGAGGAGAAAAGGTACCGCAAACAATTTAAACCTTTTTGATAATAAAAAATTAGTTTATTTGATACTATCTTATCTATCTACCGGCGGATGATCAAATTTACATCCATTGCCGAAAAGAAACGATTCAAAAATCAAACCTCCCTCTAATCGCATAGGTGATCACTATAGAAAAACTTGATTTTCTGGTATATAATAAGGATAAATTAAAGATCAATAACGTGCGATTTTGCCTTCATATGTGTCGACTTTAGTTAGAAAAAAATTTCTGGCCATCGCATGCGATTGATGAAATCACAGAGAGCACTCAAAAAGTTTTTAGGAGTAAAAAAAAATAACAACGCATAAAAATAGAGAAAAAAGCAATAATTCTGGTCGGAAATCAGTCTCTAAAACGAGCTTCTGAGTGAGCCAGGGTGATTCGATTTTTCGTGGATTTTAGGCCTCAATGGATCTAATCGGACTAGATTAGTAGCTTTATAGCTGATTTCCTTACCATTAGACTATTTAGTCCTTTTATAAATTAGGGAATGGTAAAATGTCAGACCCATGGCAACGAAAAATTTGGCACACAACGGCCAAAACGGATTATCAGTTGTAACCAGTCCGTAGGCGGTTACGCCAGCCATATCCTCTGCTAAGCCCTTCTGACCAAAATAAACGAGGTGTTCCATGCAGATAAACATGGATATTCCGATAGCTTAAAATTTCATTGATTTTTTCTTATTTTACCATCGCGAGGAAGGTAACAGAATTCAGAAGCCGGGAATAGAATAAAAGGTGGCGATTAGAGAGTTACTGCGATGGCTGTGAGACCTGAATACTTCTCACTAGCGATTCAGAAAAATAAGGGTTTTTCTTCTACAACTGTGATCATTCAAAAACGGACACGCGTTTAGAGCTGTCGGTACATGTCGCGAACGTGGGCAGCATTGAGAGGTGGGAACGCACCACTGAATCGAGCCGCATTGAATGGGCGGGGAGAAGAAGTGTGCGGTCTGCACGCTGATTGGCTGTCGTGTATTCAAATGGTGCTCTGCCTGGCTATGATTGGCTGGCGCATCCCACCCCCTGGACATCTTTGCGACATGCGCCGTGTATCGAGCTATCATTTAAGATAAGTCAGAAGAAAACTCGACTGGTTAATTTCGACCCCAAGGTTTAGATTGTCACAGGGTAAATTACATTCAAATGAAGGAGGTAGACCAACCAGATCTGGGTAAAAGGGATACCCAAGGGTTGTAGGTGTAGGTGTAGGTGCGTGTTATGTAGCCGTTCAAAACTCCTTACAGGAATGTGATCAAAACGTCTCGACAAAAACGCGAAGAACGATAACGCACGGCGCATACCAAGAAGTTTTGTGCAGCCGCGTGATCAAAGCACCGTCGACGGAAGCCCGGAGAACAAAATCTGCACTGTGCTTTCCAGGAATTTATTTCTTAACGCGACTTTTTGGCATTATTTTATTATTATTTTATATTTATTTATATTTACTTTACATTATTAGAATTAATATTTATTTTATATTATTTTTACAATATTGTATAATATATTTATTTCTATTATTATTCTATTCTATTCTATTATTGCAAAATTCTTATTTTTATTTCTATTATTATTTTGTTATTTTATATTAGGCTTATACTTTTCGTTATTTTTGTATTATTTCTATTATAGTAAAACTTTGTCTCTACGCTTGGGTTTTACAGAATTGCGTTCAGTTAAGCTCAATTACAATCTCGCATACTGTATCTTACCCTACCTCTTTCACCATTTCTTCCCCCATTCCCTTTTAAGTCCACTTTGTTTCATTTATTTTTTTGTTTTATCACAAGCCAGTTAACGCTAGCTTTTCATCGTCTTCATCTTTATACTTTACCTAACTATATATTAGGTGGTTAAATAAATAAGAAAATAGATAGTGTTTCTACTGAATGACAAGGAAAGCATTCCATTACAAAGCTGTAAAGGTTACTTTATTTTTGAAAATATGAATTTGACTAGAAAAGAGAAGATCTGCTGGAGAATTAAGGCGAATATCTCCCTAATCACTAGTTCTGAGAGAAAGGCGGATTTATACAGTAGTACAGTACTGTATTAATCGATAAGTATCGTAAGCACGGCCGAGTGCCATCACTACTAGGAACGGCAGCGGTGGCGAGAGTGGCGAGGATCACCCCGTTTAGCGCTCGTCATCGGACCGGTACGAGGAAGGCGCGGCGGCTGGCTCCGGCAACTGGTTGGAGTCAGCGGCGAGCAGACGTCCTGGCCAGGTTGAAGGCCATAGGACACGGCCGCGTGTCGAGGTTCAGTGAGAGTCCAGGAGAAGGGCAAGTGGTCTCCTAGGGGTGAGTATAGCTAAGCTGGGCCCGGATTCATCAACGGTTTACTGGCCGGTGGAGATGGAACTTACCACGGAACCGCCACGTACCGCGATTCGTCAACGCGCGGCATGGTAGCATCCGGTGCAAACCACTGTACCGTTTAATCGGCTATAGTATCGAGTAAACTACGTGGTGAAGTACTGGCAACGCTCTACTGCTAATGTCTGACCCAGTGGCAACGAATTGGGCGCGCTGCCAAATGTAGTCGGACACATGCGCGGCATCCTTCACCGCTTTCTTCGTGAATCGCAAGGTCATGAAAGCTTCTAGCAAAGAGCCGGTGAGGAAAATCTGCGGTAGCGATTTACCGACTTCTTCGTTAATGAATCCGGTCTATTTAGTACCCTAGACATGTAGTGTAATAACGAAAGACGTATAGCCATACGAAAGCTATGAGACGTGATGAGTACACCTCTTCCAACAGCTCTGTCAAGCGCCGGTTTGTTCGCTTCAGGGAAGAGACATGGACCTTGCAGAGAAGCTTCAGTCGGGACGTCCTCATGCAGTGGAAAACTCCGCCACACTCGATGCTGTCAAGCAGGATCTGAAGGTTAGCATTTGCAATTTTGCGAGGGAGACTCGGGTGCGCTCATCCAACAGTTCTCACTCAGTCACTTCCAGTCCTTCGAAAAGTGTTGAATCGATGGATCCCTCATGCCTTGACCGATAGCATGCGCTTTAACCGAGTATCCCATTGCCAGACTCGCCTTCTGCACCTGCACCTTTAACATTCTGCTCAGCAGATGTGACGTGACTCAAAACCTTAACAGACTGAGCAACACAGAGAACTATTTTGTAACGACGTATAGAACTACCATGTGAATATACCGCAGGTGAATAGCGCATATCCCAGGCTACAAGTGTAAGATTTGTGTTTTCACTATAATGATAAATTGAATTTTGCTGAGCATTGTAGCTTAATTAGTAGGAGCGCGTTAGGCAAAACATATAAAATCTTCAAGGCTTTGAGCACGAGAAACAGAGATGCGCTGTTAAAAGCATCTCACAGCTGATCAGCGGGGAGGTCTGAGTGAAATCCGGAACGACAGAGAAAGGAGTAATTAAATTGGGCATTTGAGATAAAGAAGGCGAGTTTGTGGTGCTCTCACAAGAACTGAGTGGGAGTATTACCATGCTCCTCCTCCAGGACAGTATCGGTCCACTCCAGAAGAATTTCGTAGACAAGTCCACCGTCTCAACCGAAAGTGGGTTGAGGTAGTCAAGTCAGCAAACCTCCCTAGAAGCATCACAGCGCGGCTGAAATGTGAGCATCCCGTCTGCCCGGTCCCGTATGCCCTGATCATGTCCCATAAGTTGCCACCAGGTGGCGCCTTTTGCGACCCTTCGCTGTGTAAGGTTATGCGTATCATAAGCGGCATTGGCGATCCTGGGACCGTATCTATTGGCTGCTGAGCTTGGTTCTCACGCAGCTACTACGGTTCATTCCAGCTCACCTTTCTAATACCTATGCCTTTTTGGATAAGCTCCGGGAGACAAAAGTAGAAGATGCCTGGGCGAGGTGTCGTTTGATGTTTCCAAAGGCACAAATGTCTCCAAAAGCGTGCCATGCAAGCGATACACGAAATTCTTGTTGAGCATGAGGACCAGCTGGCCATTTTTGGACTCAACATTGCCCAAATAATGGTGCTCATAGACGAGTGCCTTCAATGCTGCAACATATTCAAATGATCCAATCAGTGCTACAGGCAACTAAGAGGCGTAGCTATGGGTCAGCGCCTGCCTGCTTCAAGTTGCTGAACCATCACGCTGAGCATATTAGGCTCACAATGGAGAAACCGACAAGTCACAGGCTGTCGTTCCTCAACGCGAAAATTCGTATCCCTGGGGACACTTCCAAACAATGTGGTACTGGAAGCCCAACAATGAGAACATTATTGTGCAATATAGCGCTGCACATCCATACGGCACTAAGAGTGCCCTCGTCGAACAACGAGTTCAAGTCTTCATCAAGGGAAATGGCATCTCGCACTGCTTTCGCCAATGGGTATGTTGCCCACAACATGCCCAGGCGCAATGTGACTATGGAGGGGTCGGATATGGTTTTCCGTCGCGTCGTCTGGCGCACTCCACGTCTCCGTACTCTCTCTTCTGCAATACCCTATCCTCGCTGCGAGACATTGGTCCGATAGCAGGAGCACGCCCTTTAAATTGCCGGCCGAAATTCCCGTTAAGTGGCTTAAGTGAGTGTTTTTCTTCGTTTTCCTTTCCGTTTTTCATGATTTGTTTGTTTTCAACGAATCGAAAGCATATATATATTTTTTAATTTTTCCGACCCCTCCATAGTCACATTGCGCCCATGCCCAAAGGCCGCCACCCCGGGCAGTACCCTTTGTACACAGAGCACATTTGCATGGTCTAATCGCCTTCTCAGTGCCTTTTATCTCGGACGCTCTCAGCGCTCAAATACGGGAATGCGTTCGTAAGGCTGACCTGGGTCACATCGTTAGGCTTGTTGAGGTGCCTCCGGCTAATTTCAAGGCGCAACTGGTGAAGAACCGCCTTTATGACTGTGCTTGTGAAACGCCCTCCTGCATGGTCGCCCATTCGGTAGGCAAGGCGACTGTGGGGTTTCAGGAACAGTATACCTTATAACTTGCATTGAATGCAAGGAGGAATGCATTGGTGAGAGGGGCTGACCATTTTGGGTAAGGGTGAAGGAGCATGTGGAGAGGCTCAACAGGTGCGAAGTCGTCACACCCTTGGGGAGCACAGGCTGCGAAGCCATAGTGGCGCAGTGGTTGGAGTGGCGGTGACGATCCTGGCTCGAGACGTCGACGTCGCAGCGCGCAAGGCCCTGGAGGCGCTGTGGATTGCATTCAAGAACCTCGCAATCAATAAGAAGGGGAACGTGTGACCGTAACCCAGGAGCTGGCTCCATTCGCGATCTTTATGGGCTTGATCCCGGAGGGTGCCAGCCAGAAGGTCGCTAAAGGGCTGACCCGAAGGGAGGACCTTATTCAGCCACGTTTCCCTTCATCCGAAGGGCGGCTGTTTACATACTGTCAATTGGACTCTCTTCCTCACGACTCGCCTCTATCTTCCCTTAGCTTCTGGGATGCCTGAAACATGAAATGACTCTTGGACGGATTATTTCTCTAACTCCCCTTGTCTTTTCCAGGCTCTGAAGAAGGCGGTTACGCTGAAACGTAAGCCGAACAAAGGTTTGATGTCAATCTTGGCACGACAGCTCTACGACTGTCTTCTACACTGCTCAAAGATATGCCGAGATTCAAGGACAGTGATACGTGGAATATCTTAAATTAGTACATTCCGCGGCAGAGGCATGCAGTAACCTTAGCAGCGCTTTTGGGCACAACACCTGTCTGCACAAGCTTTATTTATGCACGACACAAAATTTTCGAAAAATTACTTTTATAGAAGTATCTACTGCTTCGAACATTTCAATAGCCTTGTGCTCTAACGGTGCCGGTTCCGAAGTCTCTGAAAAAGAAAATATAAAGTAAGCCAGAAACTACTAAAGCTAACGAATTTCACGCATGTTTCGTGCTTCTCAGTTTTGTTTTGTCACCATTTGACATCTTAAGTGCTGTTGCCATGTCCATTACTTATCACGCTGCTGGTAAAAAGAGCTGACCTAAGTGGAACGAGCCTGACATGTGACATGTGACACACACAGCAGAGGCAGACAGGACCGACTCCTGCTGATGCCATTGTTTTCAAATAAATCGAATTCTCTGTTTGGTTTATCTCACACACCAGTCGTTCAGCGGCCTAACGGTCGCCAAACGTCTGGTTGGGGGCTCCGCCCCCAAGCCCCGAGAATGGAGCAGCCTCAATCTTCTTCCATTCTTCTTTAGACCTTATTTTTATTGAATAAAAAACCGCTTTTACTATATAGATTAGTGCAGCGAGATATGGAAGGGCAGAATCTTCACTGCTCCTATGAAGCCCATCCACTCTCTATCGCATGCATGCGATGTATTCTCCGAAGTGCAAAGCTATAGGGGCGAGAGACAGATTATGGGGGTCTCAATTCGAAGTGCTTAATCTGCAGAAACATAATTAAAATTAGTCGGTATTGGTCGACAGGTCGATACCGTTTACGGTCCGACGGCAATAATACTCCTCCGAATCCCATAGTCACTCTCTCTACCTATTCCCCTCCCCCTCTTGACGATATTGACGGAAAATACTGGTCCCCCTTATCCCCCCTCTAGTGGTCCTCCTTTGCTGATCCCTCTTCACTGTCCCCTCCTACTGGTTCCCCTTACTTGGAATCCCTACGCATGTGGGACGTCTGCGGCACGTCGTCTTAATCCCTGCGCACATTGGACGACGTCTTCCGCTCGTCTTCTGAATCCATCCGCACGTTGGACAATTCTTCAGCACGTATTCTGAATCCCTACTCATGTTGGACGATATTGAGGGAAAGTACTGGTCCCCTTACCCCCCTCCCCTCTAGTGGTCTCCCTTTGTTGATACCCTCTTCACTGGTCCCCTCCTACTGGTCCCACTTACTCGGAAACCCTACGCAAGTTGGACGTCTTCAGCACGTCTTCTGAATCCCCACGCACGTTGGACGACATCTTCAGCACATCTTGGGGATCCTGACCACGTTGAACGACGTCTGGAGCATGTCTTCTGAATCCCTTCGCTTTTCGCTTGGTCCCCATTTATACCCTGGTGCGTTGCGCGCTGAATATCTCGTGAACTTGGACGATCCTTCGCCAAGGATATGTTCGCCAGCAATCGCCCGTGGTTAAACTCAAACAAAGCCCGACTGGCATACGCCGCACTGCCGTAGGCATCTCTTGGGTTCAGTCCCCCCCCCCCTCACCGTGACGGACGTGACATTAGCCGATTATATCTAGTAAGACTCCTAGACTCCCTCTCGGGTGAAACTCCCCGGTATAACGTTAGGGATTGCGTTGTATTCAAAAACAAGAGCAATGGTCCTGAGAGGTGAGCACTCCCTTCTTTAGCCCAGTTTATACTTGCGCCGCTGCGCGGCGCGGCACCATGGTCGGAATAGATATCGACGGGGCGACGCGAAAAATCGATATCTATGGCGACCGTGATGCCGGCGCAAGTATAAACTAGGGCATAGGCAATAAACCTCTCATGGAACATCAAGTGGAGACCAGGGTCATTAGAAAAAGGTCGGAATGCCGATTACGAATATGGGTGTCAAAATTGCAAAATGAAATTCCTGAGCGAGTTATGACCTGCTGAAGTTGGGTGGCCTGACCACAGGCTGGCCGTGCGAAAGAACTGGCGCGAGAGAGTTGAGTCATAGAGACGGCATAAGAGTTGGTCACCACCTGCGGCGGTGGCTCAGAAGTGGCGCACCCGCTCCCCATGTCTAAAGTCGTTGGCTGGGTCTCCATTGGTGTCGGTTTTTTATACATCATGATTTATCGTCGAAATGACCTTCTTTTCGAAATGTTCTACCGCAAATATACCGCATGATTTGTGCCCTTAGGTTTTCAAACTTTTTGAAATATTCGTGGCATAAAGCAGGTTACATTGATGATCAGCCAGGTGTGTTTCTCACCCCTGGTTGGAACATTTGTTTGATTTTGCTACAATTGACCCTTTTGTTGATGGTTGTAGAGAGGCTGCATGTAAAAAATGTGCAGTGTGTGAGCAACATGTCTGCTTCGTTTTTGTTTTGTCCCAAAATCCTAAACGCCAAGGTTGCTAGAAACAACTCCAGCTGTTCAATACAAAATTTGGACTCTATTTGTGCAAAGTAATAAGCAAAATGTCACCATAGAATTTGTAAGCCTTCAAGCATTTTTACAAACGTGCATGATAGTTTTCTCGGCTATTTAATCGAACATGTGTCATAATTTGGAATAAAAGTCAATTTGAAGATAAATCAGGTTCCCCAAAAAACCGCAGCAATCGGAACGGTACCAACGATGTCACACGTGACGGCGGGGGGCACTACCTCTGCGCCACCGCCGCAGCTGATGCCCTATTTTTAGGAAGCCCCTATGACCCATCGCTCTCGCGCCAGCTCCTTCACATAGCCGGCCTGTGGTAAGGTCACCCAACCTCGGCAGGTCACAACTCGCTCAGGACTTTCATTTTGCAGTTTTTACATCAGCATTCCGAGCTCTTTCTAACGATCCTGGTCTCGACTTAGATTTCCTTGGGAGTCGAAACCCTTCCCTAGTAATTATCCCAAATGAGCAAATGGCAAGACAAATCGATTAGCTCATCAGAATTATTTGTAAGATACACAACAAAGAAGTACCTCGTCTTCACACAATATCGACGAGCCATCAAATTAGAAACATCGGTGGCAGATCTCTAAAATATTCAATTAGGAATCTAAACGATTTACTTTTTTTGCAGTGCGATGAGGACAGTAATGACAGTCAGTTGGCATATGCGATGTTGTAAGGCCTCTACACACTTTTGTGACAAGTGGGCAGCAAAACTTATTATGACTAACGCCGCCCACGCAAACCCGAATCGAGTCTTGCTGGTGGCATGCGGCAAAGGTACTGTACTCTCCCTAGTCGGGATCTACAGCTGCTATTCGCTTTCCCGCCTTCTGGCCTCGCTCTGGACGATCTTTGCCGCAGTTCTGGAGGACAGACAGTCAGAACTCTGTGGCGGCAAACCAGCTGTGGCGGCAATACTAATATGAATCATTAAAGGCGCCCGCACACTTCTGCGGCAACGCCGCGGTCCTATCCTTAATCATAAGGCAAGGACGCAGAGCTCGCCACCAGCGGCGCTGGCGGCGATAATGATTATCCAATGGAGCGGCGTGGAAGAGTCTGTCTGCGCTATCCCCTTTCTCGGAAAATTTTGAACAAGTTACTTGCGTTTTTGGACCTCCGGAACAAGTTACTTGCGACTTATCCCTCGCGGTTAACTAACTTGCAAGGTAGCACCTAGGAATTTTAAACTAGCACGCAACTAACTGCAGTGCAAGCTTGCAAGAAGCTTTCGTGCGAGCTAATGTTTCGCGTCTAATTGGTTTGAAACTTTACGTGCGTCCTCACTCGCAACGTGTGTGCTCCTATAGGAAATTTGCGCCCGCAGACGATGAGTCATGCTGTTCAGCGGCGTCGGCGTTTTCATCGTTTTCGCCGTCCGCCGCCCGTCGCTCGCCGCAGATGTGTGCGGGGGCCTTAAGGCTCGAACACACTTTGCTGTGACAGCAAACCGGGCTTGAGCAGCAAAAGAGACTGTTTTGGCAACGGATGCGGGCAGCAAACAGCAGCGCGCGCTTTTTAAATAATGGGCGCACTTTTTAAACGCGCGGCTCTTGTCTGCAACAGCAGCAAGAAATGTTGTTTGTTTGTTTGACTTTCCTTGCTGCGGCGGCAGAAAGGCCCCCGCTGCCACAGCAAAGCATGCCTACAGGTGCGGCGCTTCCTTTGCTGCACAGCAAAAGAGGCAACGGATCGATACTATCCGTAACCATTGCCGCCGCAGCAGAGGCAGCGAAGTGTGCTTGACCCTTTGCTGATGCTGCCGTAGTTGGGGCACTGTACTCGCCGCGATCGCTCAACATCTTGCGGCAAAAGGGTGCAGCTGAGTGATCGTTAAGTGTACGCGACGCGATGTATTGGTAAGCTCTGGCATCGATCGCGCGACCCGATGAATCGATATGGGAGCTTGTTATACGGGAATGGTTGACAAATCAAATTTAAATAATTCATGATAGTTATAGTGTCTTGCTGCCTCAGGCTGATTCTCCACAACGCGGCTGCATTTCTCCTGCGATTCAGAAGATTGTCGAGTTTCTCGCTTCTAAGTGTCAACGTCAAACCGAAAAACACTCGTTGGTAAGCAACCAACAAATCATACGCATGGCTCAAATGATGAATGAATGGATTCGCAGTGGGAAGTGTCTCATCCCGGTCGCTGTGAACGACGTCCTGTGTCGAGGACTTACAGTTCTACTCGTTATGTACCCGGTATTTTTTTACAAGCGTTCCACTTGGCCACGATGCCTCACATTTGAGTCATGCGTATGATTTGTTGGCTGCTTATAAGCGAGTGTTTTTCGGTTTGACGCTGACATTTAGAAACGAGAAGCTCGACAATCTTCTGAATCGCAGAAGATGCAGCCGCGTTGTGGAGAACAAGCCTGAGGCAACAAGATACTATGACGACATTACAATAAATGTGGAATTGAATGATCTGAAATTGCCTGTCGATTAAATTCGTGATAGTTTCAGAAAATGCAAACCAGTCCAGCAATTGCATAGGCCTGGATACAAACCCCGACCTCGTGCTCACGAGTCCTCAACACTACCCACTCGGCTAACTTGGTACTGCTGGTGGGCGGCATCCCGGCAATCACATGGGGTTGCCTTGCGACTGTTTTCGTCATTTTCTGACCAACCAGTGGCCTTTAGCAAAAACGAGAAACATTGCTCTGCTCCTCGTCTTATGCACTACAACACCATATATGTGCATAGGTCTCGTTAAGAATATTTTGGTGGTTGTTCATGGGCTTCCCTTGTTAGAGCTACACCAACTAGACTAATGTCAAGCTTTTTAACTTACGTGTAGTTTCACTGTCTATTTATGCTTGATCGCGATAGGAGTATTTCAAAAGACGTTGAATGCGCATGTAACTATTCTTTAAAGGGGCAATCTATATAACATCTGTGAAGGTGAGTCATCCCATGCCATGTTATCGGGCAATTATAGGCAAGGAAAATGGTTGAATAGTTAGGTCACCAGGTCACCAGAGAGCGCATAAAGTTGAAATTATCACTTGATCTACTCAAGCGACTATAACCACAGTGTTACGGTGCTTTTCGATAATCGATGAGGCAAACAGAAAGTTAACTAATAGATGAAGTATTTCGTCGGTAAAAACTTACAGTAAAGTCAGGATATCCTGTATTCTTTGATGCAACACCTCTGCTGTCAATATCTTTATAACTCGCTGGATTGGCTGCACTCACTATAATTTCCATTCCTGCAGCTCTCTAAAAATTACAATTTTTCATAGATTCTTGTTCATAGTTACTTTAAACTTCCATAACTCTTGATGAGTTTCCAACATTCAACTTTAAAGCATCACATAAAAGTATTTTTCCTTGAAAAATAAGATCTATGTAAAGTTTCAAACAATCTGCCCACTTATTGGGTAGGCAATTGGAATTTCGAAGAAAGTTATACTAAAATTTTCCTTGAACAAAATTTTTTCTAACCTTTTTGGAGAATCCCTAGTTTAATGTAGAAGAAGCTCATTTCAATTTAGAAGAGTTCGCTTTGATTTCAAAGGTTTTAGGATAGCTCAAAGAGTATCTAGTTTGATTTGAAAAGTGTTCAATTCGACGTGAAAATGGTAAGAGTAGTACGTTTACATTTATAAGGTTGTTGCACATGAATTGGCCGATTTTGCTATCTCAATTTCTGATCGATTTTTTTGTGAATACAAATGTTCCTGTTTCAGGCATTGTATAAAGCATTTGAAAGAGCAAGGTTTCTCATCATTTATAGCCTTTGTGACATAATTGCTTCTTGCCGAATTTTTAACGTCGCTTTTACAATATTAACCAACGTGATATTCGAGTGCTCTCTTTATATGAATAGAAAAGTGGATACAACGCCGCGGCCGCAGCTCGCGACATCAAGGCTGCATTTGGGGAGGATTTTGCTAAGAAGCACACATCGCCACTGGTTCTAAAGGTTTCGATCTGGAGATTAAAGTCTCGAAGGTGAGGACCGAGGTGATCCGTCATCACTCCTTAACTGCGACCATCTCAAAGCCATGGTGGAAGCGAATCCGTGTAAATCTGTGTGGGAGATAGCACAGCACTTCGGCGTTGATAGCAACGCTATCAGGTTCCAACTAAATGCGATGGGAAAAGTAAAGAAATGGGATAAGTGGATCCTACACGAACTGCCCGCCGAGCAGACGCTGATGCGTCACGACACCTCTGTTTCCTTAAGGCTGCTCAGTCTAAGGGAGCCTTTTTATACAGGATCATGACATGCAACGAAAAACGGATCCTTTTTACAATCGCCGTCGCTCTGCACAATGGCTGTACAAGAATGAGAGACCCAAGGAGATGCTGAAACCAAGTATCCATCCAAAGAAGACCATGGTGACTGTATGGTGGACCATGGACACTGTATGGTGGTATAGTCCGCTAGACATCCTTGAAGGCTGGAGTGACCATCACAGCGGAGAAGTACTGTACGAAATTGATGCGGTGCACCAGAAGTTGATCGAAAAACTGCCGACTTTGGTCAGTCGAAGAGGCCCAATCCTACTGCATGACATCGCGCGTTAGGACGTTACAAAAATTGTCGTCCAGAAATGGATGAACTGGGATACGAGACTATCCCATATCACGCATATTTACCAGTTCTGTCCCGTGGCGATTACCACTTTTCATGCATTTAGATTCTCGTATGGAGGAAAAAAGTTAGCAACCATGATGATGTCGAAAATGACCTCTTATGTTTTAATAATTTTCATAGTTCTGATACTTGCAAAGATAGTGTGCCTAAGCTATTGTTGCGTGGGAAAAGTGGAATGTAGTGGTGTTTATTTCGATGAATAAAACTGCTTTCAAGCAAAGTTATGATCTGTCAAAGTTTTCAGTCAAAATCGGCCATTCCATATGCAACGACCTAACAGTAAGATGACAGCGCCTCGTGCTAGGCTTTTAGATAGTACCGGCTTCCAAACGTCGTAGCTGTTAATTACAGCCTAATCACCACCATATTCTTAATTACATGACGGCATGATAACATGAGGTTCAAGCGTTTTTATGGGCCAGACATGACGTTGGAAGTTTGTTATAATTCTGAGGCCGGATTCATGATTGGTAAGGTTAAGGATGAAAAAGCTTACGAAAAAGCTTGCGATGGATGTCAGTGAAGACAGTGGGTGGAGGGTAAGTTTGGTATTCATGAACAGCTTATCAGCGTAGTTATTTCATGCAAAAAAATACGTTGAGTGGTCCATCCAGTGGTGAGCATTTTGATTCGGGTTGAGCTTGATTTGTAGACATCGTTTTTACTCAGTATAGTACATAGTTAGTGGAACTCGTCGAAGAATAATTGATCTTTAGACGCCTATGTGTGGTGCGACATGTGCACTTTTAGCGAAACAGCCAAAAAAAAACTAGCAACCACAGAAAATTGTTACGCGCTTGTGAAAAGTAGGAAAGAATTTCTCCTACCACTGTGGTTCACAACGACACAATGATAATGCAATACTCTTAGAGTATAATGATTCTCCAGCTAGAATATATTTCGATCTCTGAATTAGGCCGCTTTCAACACACTTCGCTTTGACTAAGACCATAAGGCGTAAATTTAGGGTTGTTTATTGTTGTTTTGCTGCTTCAGAACTGAAAACAAAGGAATGTTGTGTAGAATAGGGTCCTTGACGATTGCATGAAGAACTGCTCACGAAAGAACCTCACTGGATAAAACTTACCCACTGCTAAGCTTGCTTAGTGAGGATGATGAGTGTAGGGTAAACTTGGTATTCATAAGAGTGGGTAGCGCTATCACTGGATACTGTCTACATTTCGAACTGATCATATCCATATCGAAGTCCTAGCAAAGATATTGAGTTATTTGAATAAGTTTCGCTTCATATTTTACATATTTTAGTGGTTGTAGCAGCTCCCAATTACTATGGACATATAGGAACTTCTCTAGTCGGAGGACTGCACGGCTAGAAAAGGGAAACAAACACAAGCGCGGTGGCCTTTCCAAGCCAGAAAATTGCAAACAAAGGGGCGAGACCTCTCGTAGATTTGCTCACCGTGTAGTTTCTATAAAATAGTGCCCTTTTTACTTTACTATAAAGGTTAGGAAGGGCACTTCCCCGTAGTCGCGGATTTCTTCAATGTACAGCCCAAGGCACATCGTAGGCTGATTTACCTCGGTTCTAGGATTCAGCTAGATTATGAATCTACAGAAAGAAAGAGAACCACGAAAAGGTGTTATCACTACAGTGCACGTCCCCACCCCGTTATTGAACGACATCCCGCATTGTATTGCTGAATTGTAGGAGGGTGTGCCTTAAAAAAATAGAATTTACAAAGCATTTAGGGCTAACTTAGCAATTGTTGAGTCGTAGCGTTTTCTTCCCTTTGCTCCATAATTAGAGATAATATTATATATAGATAAATAGATAGATAATAAAGTATATAATACTATATATATAATTGTATATGTATATCTATCTAATTATCTAATTCTAATTATAGGTATAATTAGAATAAGATAATTAGATAGATAGCTTAAAGAACTGCCGTTTGAGGAAACCGAAGCGATCGGCCAGGCATATGCCAAAGCTGGTGAGTTATTCTGTCGGAAATAGAACTCTTCAAGAGTTTGTTATTGGACGATATTTCGCATAATATTTTTGAATTGTTAATAATAAACTATTATTTCCAGACGTAGTTGATTCAAATATATTGGGATGTGAGTCTTAAGACGAAATCATGAAAAAGAAGGAATTAAAAGCAAAATCGGCAACGCTACTCTGTTTGGTAGAGGCTCTACCCCATCTGTACAGTCGGATAGAGTTTTTCACTACCCTTTACTCTAAACCGGTCTTCATGAATGCTGAATAGTGCATAAAATTTTACCCCTTACCCCCGTCGACCTCTGAATATTTGCTTATCAACTTGGAATCGGCGGTGATAATAGTTATCAATTGCTAAATGATAAAATTCTACCCTACCCTTCACCCACTTCACTCTTGCGAATCAAGGAAATGCTCAAATTTTTACCCACTGCCCACATAAACCAGTGTAAACTCAATCATGAATCCGGCCTCTGGTTTAAATGATGTCTTAGCAAGTGCCGTTTTAAACGTTGTTTAAAACAAACCGCATCTCTAACAACTGAGAGCGCAAGTTGCATGTCGCTAGGGTCGTTCTGCATTGCGAGTAGGATCATCTTGTTGTCATACTGTTGTAGCTGAAAATAAACGCCTTACTAGCACTTCCTTGCTGTTACAGCAATTCCTTTACCTTGGACTGAAAACGTTGTCGACGATGATAGGTCGGGGTTAGTCGACCTATCATCGTCGACAGGCGCCGACCGTACTGTTCGGCGACCGCCTTCCGCGGTGCACTTTTCTTCCGCGGACGTCCCACGGGTACTCCCGCGGGACTCAATTTGGTTCTCTGAGGACGATATTTTGACGTTGCTTTCAAAATGGCCAAATTCCTGCTCGGATACACCCGACCACATACCTCTCCAGTTTACCAGGAACATTGCATCTTTAATAGTGGGACCTCTTGCTTTCATATTCAATCTTAGTTTTATGAGGGCGGAAGTGCCAAATAGGTGGCGTACATCGTTTGTTACACCTATCCCAAAGAAAGGCTAGCAGGCGCAACTAGTGGACGGAGGAGGCAGTCCATCAGTACTCGAAAAAGTTATGGGTTTTTACCCGTTTGACCTGGGCCCCTCTCGGTGCAACTTGCACTAAACGTACGTACGCGTACAATGGGAGAAATTCCACGTCACCAAACTCGACTGCTATGCTCAAGGCGGTCGAAGCCAAGGACTGTCCCCCCCCCCCCCCGTCCACGTGCTGCGCCGGCTCGCATTCCGATCCCAACAACTATAGGTCAGTCAGCACCACATCTATTTTTGCTAGAGTATTTGAAAAGATTCTTAAGAAAAGAATAGTGCGACATCTAGGCGAAAACGGTGTTATCTCAGATTCTCAACATGGTTTTCAAAGTAATAGGTCGACTATAACGGCCATGATCGAGTCGTTAAATGACTGGTCGTCATGCCATGATGACGGACGAGGTGTAGACGTTGCTTTCGTCGACTTCGCCAAGGCTTTTGATAGAGTCTCTCATCAAAAGTTGTTGGTAAAGCTAACGGAAGTAGGATTCACCGTAGGATCATAGCCTGAATAAAGTCATTTCTAGCGGGAGAACGTTTTCCGTCAGAATCAATCAACATTTTCACAGCCAGGTCTGTTTTGAGTGGTGTAGCTCAAGGCGGAGTCTTATCACCAATTTTGCTTAACATTTATACACAAATTGCCTAAAATTGTGAAGGATAGCGGAGTTAGGTGCACCGCTTTTGCTGCTGATTTTAAGCTGTATGTCTCTGTGAGCTTTGCGCCAGATAAAGGCGAATTGCAAAAAGCTCTCAGTGATGTAAACAAATGGTCATTGGAGTGGAATCTCCCGATATCGAAGGAAAAGACAAATGTCCTACATCTTGGTCCAATCGGTTGTTGACTCAAAGTACACAATTGGAAATTTTGAACTACAGCAGGTGGAGGAAATTACCGACCTTGGCTTTTTGGTACGAAGATCTAAGTTTTGATGCACATTGCAAAAAGGGAGCACAAAAAGCCACAATCGTGATGCACAACATCTCTCGAGGTCTCTCGACTAGGAATCCCATCCTTCTCTTGCAGGCGTACAAAGCTTATGTTAGACCGTTGTTAGAATATGGAATTGTGGTTTTCAATCCTTCGAAGGTAGCTAGTGTGAAAACCTTGGAAAAGGTGCAAAATAACTTCACGCGCAAAATCATGTTAAGGACTGTTGGATTTCTTTATGAGCAAATCCCTTGTAGCAATACACGCAACTTCAACTTAGGGCTGGAATCGTTAGCTCTCAGAACAAAAAAGTTTGACCTTATCACGTTTTCAAGATTTTGTCCGTATTCTCTGAAACGAAACCGCATGCACTTCTTCGACTGAGAGCTTTGAGTACTAGTGTAGGATCCAGGACGCTATATATCAAAACGGCGAAGCGTAAGAGGCGAAGCTTTTTTGTTATCAGAACTGGTGTTGAGTTTGTAAGGCTGACGAGAAGTTACGAGGTCCCGCTCAGTTGCAGAATTCCTACATTTAAAGGCATTTTAAATAAGGATCTGAAATCCTGATTCACTTTCTCTTATTCGTGTTATGTTATGTCCTTTTATGTTATGCAGTTGTCAATTCTAGTTGTTCATCTTTGCCACATAGGCACTGATCTGTGTAATAAACAATTACAATTCCTCGCTGCCACTGTCGCTGCGGCCGCTGCTGGCAGTACTGCGGAACAGGATAAATAATAGTATCGATTTTTGATATCAAGACAGACCTTGCGTTGGAAACCATGTGGAGGACTTCTTAGAAGGAGAACAGCGTCTTCCGATCGGTATTGACTCTTGTGGCGGCACCACACTTTGCACACCCCCTCACCGCCGCAGTGCGACTCAGCCCCTTCACGCTATGCCTTTGCCGCACTGCAGCTGCAGAGTGTGTATACGGCTTTAGCAGCACCATCCTGCCTCAACAATGCAGCCTTTACTGGTCCGCGAATGCGTGGCCTCCTCTGTCCTGTGATTTACGCGCTGTTTCCCACGGTGGCTTACCGGCGAAGTGCCTCGATTGGCCCGAGGCGAAAATGGCTGACGTCAGCAGTCGACCACTGCCAGGTCCTCACTTCCGACTCTACCAGGCAACATCAATCGTCCCTGTGATTCGGCGGCGAAGTCAGCCCTCACCTATATTTCCATCCTGCCTGATGGACATCGTGGGTCCTGGGCCTGTAATGAGTCTGCGCGGCTCACTATGCGTAACAGCACTAGGAGAGGAACGTGGAGTCACTGCACTCGCTTTTCAGTCATAAGGGAATCACGTTCAATAAGACGGAGGAGAATTTGTAAACCTATTTTCTATCTTCATCCTGTATATGTATTGTATTTGTCCTTCACTGCGAACTACAGTGGATCTCATAGAATTGCCGTGTGTTTATCGGGAATAATTGGGTGAGTCCCTTGTATGCTTCTTGGTCATTGCGCGGGAGTTAGGTGGGCCGCCGATCAAATGAAAAAAGCCTTTTTCTGAAACCTACTTCATCGCTTTTGAAAGCGAATAGGTGAGATTTCGACAATACAAGTAGTTCTCGCCCACTGCAATGGATAAGTCCTTCTCGTCAATTTCATTTTGGTTGCCCGAATCCCTGCATGTCGCATCAGTTAGAGCGCGCTCCACGATGAGTTCCTAAAGCCCTAAAGCCTAAAGCCTATCCCCCCCCCGACAACTCTCCCGTGAAAAGTTCATCATTGTAAGTGTAGCGTCGAGTAAAGCGCGGAAAGTCGGGTAGCAGGAGCGAAGGAGGTGTCAGTCCGCGGAAGCTGGAGAGTCCATCAATACGATGGGCAGGCAACAAGAGTCTGGACAGAAATAATAAGTAGCGCTCCCTTTCCTCTCAGGTAAGGTCCCATCTAGTTGAGCTTCGACTGCCCATGTGATGGTCAGGAGCACTATGGGCAAGGAGATCGTTTTTGCCTGTTCGGCCACGCAACATCCGCAACACAACTTTTGCACGGCGTTGTACTCGATTCGTCGAGAAGTTGTATTTTGTCGCTTCTGAGAGAGAGAGACCATTTGGTCTTTACTCTTCAACACAGTTCAGACGTATGGGTCTCGACCCTCGTTGGATAGGTAGTACAGTCCACACAGGTGCGATTGCTAGCTGCAGTTGGTGGTTAGAAGAATGATATCTTCTTACTAGTAGGTCATCGTAGGCTGCCTTTAGTGCTTGTCCCACAATGCAGTTTCCAGAGCCAGGTTCGGAATGAAAGAATCTGTGATCCGCCGCAGTGTCTGATGTCGTGAACCTATAAAAACGACAACTGACCTGTTCAAAGGACAACAGTATAGCGGAGTATAAATGACAGAAAAACTTGCCATTCGTCCTTTAATCGCCAGTTTAGATATGGCATTTCTCTATATCCACGGCCCGTTGGACGCGTAGTGATTCTGTTATCCTTTATCACATACAGCTTCACAACTGAGCGGAAGAAGGCAAGAGAGAACTTAACACGCCAGATGAAGTACTCCAGGTACTGGAATGCATATCACTACGCTCACAGTATGCTTTATAATTGTCGCCAATTTTGAATCTATGAGGGAAAATTGCACAAGCTTCAGCCCATAAAACAGCAAGTGTAGGAATCTTCTTCCTATTTTCAGCAGATTTCTATAGATTTTTATTCGAGTGTAAAAAAAAACAGTTGTTCAAAAAGTGTTCATATCTCACGATATGGCTAACGCCTTGAGAGCGGTCCACAATGAGCGCAACGGCAAACTGCTTGTTACCAGTACAGTCCACACATACAGCTCCCTGAAAGCGCTCTAGTCTGGCTTTGATGCTGTACACATATTCTCTATGAAGACTTCAGCGACACATAGCAACGAACTGGCATGGATCGTGGTAAAATCCCGATGATTTCCTTGGAACCGCCATTACACGAGAGCCGTGTACTTCGTGTTTATAGTTTTCTAGGGTCATCATTCATGCGACACGTGTCGATAGGAGCTGTTATACTCCAGAAATTGAGGCGAGGGGGAAACCACAATGCTTCGATGAAATATTTAGGCTGTAAGGTTGTAGTAGTTTAATTTGTTAATAGTTTATTGTTATTGATGACTAGCTTGTCACTCAGATTTGTACTGTTTCTGGCTTCGCTGAACAATGTTGTGGCATGCTCTCTAAAGATGGCTCGTCGAGGATTGCACTTATCACTTTTCGCTGTCTTTCTATATAAAAGAAGCAAGCGCATTCCGCTGAGCTGTATCCTTTCTTCCGAGTCGTAGGGTGCTACGATGCGCTTTCCATTGCTTCCCTGGAGGTGGAGTTGTTTTCGTTTTTAATTAATTAAATTGATTTTTTTAAAAAGGTTTAATTACCCAAGTTTGAGCGCTCAAGGGTTGGTGTTCCTGTTTTGTGATAGGACTACACATGAACCACCGATAAAAACACTCTGCCCCAACGGGATCGTCGTTCGACGCCCTACGGTGATTGAAGCGACGATCGAAAGAATTGCAGAGAACGGTGTGCTGTAACTTTTCCCAACGTTCACTAGCACGCAATTGCGGCACTTCACACATTGCAAAGTTGAATCTTTGTGGAAGACCAACAAGACCGTCTTTAATGTTGTAACGCTGTTGAGTCAAGGGTGCGTACAGGGTGCGTCAAAAGTTCTTGGACATATGTAATAGACCGCCAAACGGCTGTTTTAAAGCAAATCAGATGATATTCAAAAAATTTATCACTACTGAACAGGCACATATAAAGGAGCGGTTGATTTTCGAAATGGCCTCCTTTAGCACGAATACACGCCTTCAATCGCTCGGGGAGCGCATTCACGGCGGCACGCTGGGAGTCTTCATCAATCTCTCTCCAGGCTTTCTTTGGGGCTCTTTGAAGGGAAGCAGTGTTCGTGTGGAATAGTGCACAAGCCTTACTCTTCAATATGGACCAGATATGTAGTCCATCTGATTGAGGTTCGGGCTCAGCGGGGGTCACTCTTCGGCTGAGATGAAATCCGAAAAGTTGTTCTGTCCGAAAATCCGAAAACTTCTGAACCACATAAGCCTTATGAGCGGGCGCAGAATCTTGATGATAAGTCCAGTCGCTTTTTTAAAGCACAGATTCTCAAAGAAGAATATCTTTCTTCAGGATGCCCTCTATGTAGTTTTATAGTTAGTTTTTTCTTCGACATGCAGTTTCTCCATTACAATGCACAAACCATTTGCATCAGCCATCTCGAATAAAAGAACATTCAGGCACGAAAATTGGTATATGAGAGGGTAAGAGTAGGGTAACAATACCACATAAAAGTATGGTTGAGCGAATCGCAATCGCATCATCCCATATAATGAGCCTGACACAAAAGAGTCCAAGAACTTTTGACGCACACTGTACTATGAGAGATTTATGTGACTACCTTCTTCAGAGCGTGGAAAAGACAAACGGAGCTTAAGAAAATACTCGTCCAAAGGTCGTTTCATGCTACAAGGCCTCGAAAGTTAATGACGGAGAACGAATAAGGAGTAAGGCAACCCGACTGACCTGGTCACCCTGGATGGAGAACGGCTGGGTGAATGAGCTCTCCCTTCGGGTCAGCCCATCAGCGACTCTCCGGCTGACGCCCTTCAGGGGTAAGCCCTTAAAGGTCGGCAAGTGGAGCCAGCTCCTGGATTACGGTTATCCGCTCCACTTTCCTATTGATTGCGAGGTTGCTGGGGCCGGACTCATCAACGACGTACGTAACTTTAACGGAGAATTGTAGGCGAAAAGCTCAGATAACGCAGCTTATCGTTTACCATATCGCTTGATAAGTTGCGTTATCTGAACTTTTCGCTTGAATTTCTCCGTTAAAGTTAGATAAGTCGTTGATGAGTCCCAACCACTGCGCCACTAAGAGGAGCGAGTGGCTGTGATCCAGAAGGTGGCTCCATTTGCCGACCTCTATGGGCTTGAGCTTGGAGGGCACTAGCCGGAGGGTCGCTGAGGGCTGGCCTGAAGGTAGTGCTCATTCGCCTGGTCGTGCTCCATGCGAGGGCGACCACGAGGCTTTCGGCTGGTTCCCTAATGTCAGTCGGATTGCCTTACCCCCTGTTCGTTACATCCTCTCATTAGCTTTCCAGTCTCCTATAGCTTGAAATGATCCTTATTGGAGTAGCTTCTCAAGCTTCTGTTGCCTTTTCCGGGCGCTGAAGAAGGCGGTTACGCGAAGATGTAAGCCAAATAAAGCTCTCAAATCTTTGCAACAATCTTTGCTTAACAGCTTCATAACCTTCCGCACCACGTTTAAAGATTCAATGACAGTCGGACATGTAACAACATCGTCTTGCTGTGCAAGAAGGGAGACATGCACGACACTGGCAACTATCGCCCGCTGGTTTGCCCGCACCTGCCGTAACCTACCGAAGTCCACCATAACACTGAAGACAGCGGTCAGGTTTGGGTTAGCATCCCATTAACTCCCTAGGTGAAATCCGGGAGACCATTACGAAACCTGCGGTCGTGAAGGTACAGTAGTGCTGGATTTTTTCGTTTTCTCTAGCCTCCAAAGACAACAAGCCTCTTCTGCCATATAATCGTCTGAGGATTTATCTAGGTGAGCTACCGCTACTACGATTAAGTGTAGGAAAAAAGCAAATTGATACAATAGGACGCGCACCTGCTCATAGTCGTTGTCATACTTCTCCCTTCTGAAATATTCCTGCACACGAATATCCTTATCAGTTTCATTACACATGCACTTGCCATCTTCAAACGTTGCCAATCGAGAACATTTAAGTTCATCTCCGAGTTCAATTTTAGGCGGGATACCTGAAACTCATAACAAAATCATTTCTGTAATAAATTGCTTGTAGTCATTTGTTTAACCACGTTCTTAGCAGAGAGGTGTGCGCGTGTAGCGCAGTCGGAGGAGGCGCCGACGGTCGAGTGCACCCGATACCAGGTTCCTGGTTCGGATTTTCCGCTCAGGCCAACCAAGCCTTCCATCCCTCCGGGGTCGGTGAATTGGTACCAGACTTGTCTGGGAAGGATAACGCGCTGACTTGTTCATCAACTGGCCACCGCAAGACATTGTGTGGCCAAATACGCATTCAAATCGCCTCCGCCACATCACGTAGAAGTAGAATGCGCTGGCGCATCCCAGAAGGGATTGAGTAACGCCGCCCTTTATCCTTTATCCTTTATTATTAGCAGAGAGAAAAGGTGCTGCTAATCTACACTCTGATGACTACTCTACTGTGAGAGATGAGCTAGGTCGAATTGCGCGAAACTCTTCTACACCTACGTGGCGAAATACTTCTGAAAAGCGCTAGCGATGTGTGCGATTTTTAGACTAAATTGGATTAGGTCAAACTTTTCAAATTAGATTGAACACTTTTCGAGTCAAACTGGACACTCCTCCAAGCAAGACTGATGCTTGTGAATTCATGCTGAACATCTTACAAATCAAAACGGGCTTTTTCCGCTTTTTTCTTCGAGATGGTTAGAACCACTTTCTGTTCAAGGAAATTTCAGTATAACTTTTACTCGAAATTTCTGATTTCAACGGCCCAAAAGGAGAACGCACTGTTTCAGATTTTATGAAAATTTTACTCCATAATTTAAGTAAAAATAATTATCTAAATTTAGTTCTAGGAATGCAATAATCTTTTACTGTGTTAAAAGAAAAGATAGCACCATGCATTCGGCTAAATCCTTTATTCATTTGATACCAGAAATTATGTTTGCGCAGTAAAGGGAACATCACGAAGAGTTGCAAAAATATATCCTCACAAGGCTGCTTCGAGGCAGCACATGCACTATCAGTCAAATGGAAATCACGATGGTCAAGTCGAGTGCATGGCGCAGACTTCTCTTTTAACAATCCAAAAGTTTGCTGACTTCCTTCTCTTCAAAAAAATGAATTTAATATTTTTCTTTAAAAATAAAATTTTAATAAAATTTCAAGTAGTGCGTTGTCCTAATGTGTCAGTTGGATTGAAAAATTTCAAAAAAGCTGTACTAAATTTTTCTTGAGCATAACACTATATTAACCGTTTCAGAGTTACCAACCTTAATGCGGTAGTACCCGTTTTGATTAGGGAAATGTTTAGCTGCTGCATATCGCGAAGGTGAGCAACATTGGGAGTTGGGAGCGCGCCAGCCAATGATAACCAATCAGAGCATCGACCAAACACGTGCCAGCCAATCGGGACACCCACCGGATACGTCCACTTCCACTCTTCAAGGCATGCGCGTTCAATGTGGCCCAATTTGCTGGCGCATTGCTACCTCCTAACGCTGCTCACCTTCCCGACATGAACCGCTCAGCTATATTTCAAAAGCTTGAAGCTCGCTTAAACGAGTACTTTGCCTCAAAAATGTTACGTAAAAATGACACAAGTTGGCTAAGCATTCAATTCAGAGAAGAATTCCTAACAAAAGTTGAAACTCATTTCTAAATGTGCTTCGACAGGAAATAAGTTTCAGAGGCGAAACTTACAGTGGATTGTAGTACACAGCGAAACTATTAATCTTCCACGTTACATTACCATGGTGAAGCTATAGTGTAATTAATAGATGTCAATGTTACTGGAAGTTTCGCGTCCAAAACTTATACTTTCAGAAATAATTTTCATTTTTTTTAGAAATTCTTCTCCGAATTGAATGCTTAGCCAACTTATACCACTTTTACGTTAAATTTAAGCCAAATTGCATTATTTAAAGCGAGCTTCGAGCTTTTGAAATAGTATAGTGGAGTGGTTCATGTCGGGAAGGTCGGCAGCATTAGGAGGTCAAATGCGCAGCAAATCGGGCCGCATTGAACGCGCGTGCCATGGGTAACAACATTACTCCTGAAATTGCCCGCAGGAGACGCGCAGCATGGGCAGCCTTCAGTTCGATTCGCGAAGTCACCGATCAGGTCAAGGATTCCGGCCTCAGGGCCTCGACATTCAACGCCTCTGTACCGCTTGCGTTGTGTTACGCGATGGAAACCTGGCCCGACAACAAGACAATCGCCAGAGCGATGCAAACTACGCATCGTGCACTGGAGAGATGTCTTCTGAGGACAAGCCTTCGTCAGCAATGGCAAGAAGGCCTACGAAGCTCGGAGTTACGGGAGAAGTCGCAACTAGCAGACCCGCTGCAGTACATGAAGGAGTCCAAATATCGCTGGGCCGGACACCTGCTTCGACGAAAGGACGATAGATGGAGTCTCCGTGTCACAGAATGGCTCCCGAGAGACCATAAGAGACCACTGGGACGACCGCCAACGCGATGGGCAGACTCATTCTCAAGATCTTTCAGAGAGCGGAGTCTGCCTCACTAGATGCAAGCAGCCAGAGACCGAGTGGTCTGGAAGAGTTGTGGTCCCCGCTGAGAAGACCTCCAGCCGACAAAAGGACCATCAAAGTATCAAGGTAAGTAAGTACAAATGCCAATAGTGTTTTAATGGGAAATAATCTGTGGATTGCTAAGAAACACCAGCAAAATTCTTTGCTAGTTTATCAAGGTTTATTTTTCTGCATCTTATTGCCAGAGAAGCGTATGTCTGTTTAAAATGGATGAATTACAAAGGGTCAATCGTCTTTAATCTTTTGTGCCCCTCATAGTGCTACTCAAAAAGCAAAAAGAGTACTTAGAACTAACCAAATGTGCAAGCGACAAACAAGCGAGCGATGTTGGGAATATCAACCAAGCCGTTCTGAGTGAATGCGAGAGCTGTACGTGGCATATCGGCACATACTTTGTCCGGATGCTTATCCTTCCAGTACGTGTCGTTAGCAGCCGTCTGAAATCAAAGTATAATTTTTCTAGACGGAATACGACAGCAATGAACAAGAAACATTCAACTCCGGGCTAATAATTTGTTGTTTTTCAAGGCGGGATGCTATATGATTCCTAAACGGCGAGATGATAAGACGGATCTCGTCATGAAAGAAGACGATCGAAGGGACAAGATATCCACACTGAGCAGGGTTTTACATTTAGCGGTTAAAGATTAAACGAATTGAAATCGTTAGCCGTTAAAGTAACTGACGTTAGGAGGTACACGGCCGTTCTACGGATCGGTCTTTTGTTTTGCGTGCCAAAGGTTTCGTAAGGCAGCCGTTAGACTTTTGGTGAAGCCTAGGGGGTTGGGGGTGGGTGAGCAAGGGGGATGAGAGGAAGATCGCACGCCCCCAAGCAAGTGGCGGGTGTACCTCCTGACCGTCCCCCAAAGGCCGCCAGAGACTTCTGCGGCGTTGCCGCTGCCCTATCCTTCATCATAGGGCAAGGACGCAGAGCTCGCCGCCAGCGGCGAGCCCAGCTGCGCCGTACAGCGGTGCCGCAGGAGCGGCACTGCCGAAAATGATCTGAATCATACGAGACGGCGCCACTCCAGCGGCGCCGGGAGAGTCCGTTTGCGGTCTGCTCTTTCGCGGCGGGGATCCAGAGCGGAAACGGGCGCGTCACCAGTTGGTCCCGACTAGAAAGACTACAGTACCTCTCCGTCACCGCTGGCCGGCCGGCAGCCGCCGTTGAGTGGCGTAATCGATTTCGCCGTCCGCCGCCCGCCGCTGGTCGTAGAAGTCTGTGGGGGCCTTAGGCCCCGTTTATACTTCGTCGCGGCGCGACGCGATGGCCACGCAATGAGGCTAAATTGATCGATCGCGTCGCACAATCAATATGGCCACTATACGTGGCGTCGCGTCGCTCCGCGACGAAGTATAAACGGGGCCTTAAGGGCAGCGCGACGGGAGGTACACCCGCCCCTGCTGGGGCATGGCGTCAGGAGGCACAGCCTCTGTTCTGAGGATCGGAAACTTTTGTTTTGCGTGTCAAAGGTTTCGTAAGGAAGCCGTTAGACTCTCGATAAAGCCTAGGGATTGGGGGTGGGTAAGCGAGGGGGATGAGAAGAAGATCGCACACCCCCAAGCAGGGGCGGGTGTACCTCCTGTCGCGCTGACGAGTCTGGCTGGAGGCAAGCGTCGTCGGCAGGCAGCAGAGCCACTGTGCTCTTCCTATTAGAGACCTACTGATGCTATTCGCTTTCCCGCCTTGTCTGCGCTCCAGTCGATCCCCGCCGCGGTCGGTTGAGCGCAGATAGAACGCTGCGGTGGCAAATCGGCGGCAAATCTCTCGCAACGCAAGAATGATGTGAATCGCTAAGGCCCCCACACAATTCTGCGGCAACACCGCTCTCCGCTATGGTTAAGGATAGGGCAGGGATGTCGCCGGCGGCGGGCTCTGCTTCCCTCCATGCTGCTTTGCTGCAAGTGTACAAAAGCTTTTAGACCACGGCATTCGCTTTTGGCTTCATCTTCAGTCCCAGTGTGATGTGATCCTTGGCTATTGAAAGTAGGTTCATGGTGCTCCGTCGGTCTGCTGCAGCCGTATTCATGAAACAACGGGAGCGGGAAGGTAAGCGAGATCTTCACGCTATCGTTCCATTCCCTTTCCGGCCTCCCGGTACGCGATTGGTTTTCATGTCCATATTCGTTTCATGAATAGCCATTTCCAGCTCCCGATGAGGTCGCTTCCCGTAAAAAGCCAGGAACGTTCCTGGGAACGTTCATGAATACGGCCACTGGAGTTCGCTGCTTTTGCGGAGGTATTGTTCACAAGACTGCTGTGTAATAACCCACCGGCTCGGGTTATTAGCACGAAGGATGGGGAGACGATCCCTTTGGGGCAACGATAACAAAACATGAAGTTTGAGAGTCATTTATCAGGAAATCGTATGTATCGACTAGTATGCGACATGCTACACATAGTACACGGCGACGCCTTAACTATTGAGACTGAGACGAGACTTATTTAATCACAGTACAGACAGAAACATGGGACCTTAATTCTCCAGCTTACGCCTGAAGCACCAGATGGACTGGATCGGGAGCGCGACGCGCGAACGTCGGGAAAAAATCTGCTCCCAAGGGATCGTCCGTCGTCTTTATACTGTTTTCGGCGGCGGCTCGTCGCTCGATGTCGGGAATTGGAGATGAGCGGGCGGTGGAGAAGTGTGTGTTTACGTGTCTATAGTTGCAGAGAACTAATTAAAAATCCCCGTTAAAATCTTTATTCACGACTTACGTTTACGCAACTTTCTTAGTCTTTCTTAGTAAGGCTACCATTTTTCCTTGTCTGTCTTATTCACGCATTTGTTTATTACTGCCAATGTAATCAAAGGAATAGAAATGGCCATCGAAAGATCAACGGAAATCGGCAGTACAAAAAGACGCAAAGGACGAAAACAAATGAATAGAGAGAGTCTTCTCTGCTACAACCTGATTAAAAAACTCCGCCAACCACTCAGCCAGGTACCAAAACTTTGTTTCTCACAGGTCAGCTGCCACGTCGTCGGGCCCAGTCGTTTTTCCTGACCTCATCTTCTTCAGAGCAGCTTCTGTCTCCTCCACGGTAATGTTTTGAACAGGGCCGTGAGTAGGAGCCGCTGAAGGAAGTGGCTGGGTGGGGAGATTCTGCCGTCGAGATTTCCTCGAAGTAGTTGAGCCATCGCTTCAACGCTTTCTTGCGATTCAGAAGAAGGTGGGTGGTCATTCTCATCAATGATGCCAAAATACTTTTCTATATCTGGTCTGTCGATGGCGATTCTTAGCAAGCCAGTACAGATATCGCTCACCATCGCATGACTCAAGTTTTTTGATGACATCTCTGTAAAGCGTGGCTTTTGCAACAGCCGCGGCCTTTTTTGCAGCCTTCTTCGCTTCTTGGTACTTCCGTGAGTTATCGGCTGTCTTGTCCCTGAGAAACACGTGATACAGCGACTTCTTCTCTCAAATTTTTGCGTTCACGTTGTCTGTCCAGAACCAAGTTTGCTTTTTGACCTTGCGTCGTCCAGACATCGTGATGCCAAGCTATAACCTTGCAGCTTCGCGTATCGCGTCGCCAGCGTTCCTCCAAGTGTAATCGACAGTCGTGATTGTCGGTAACTGGACGCGAGAAATCATAGCTGCTTCGTTCTTTTTCATTCGCCAACATTTGCTTCTTGGTGCACCTCATCACTCGACCTACCTCGGCCTAGGTGGGGGCGATCTTTAGGGTGTAGATCAGCGGTCGATGCTGTGGGGCGACCGTCTCCTATGGTACGATCTTCGCTTTTGTGACAAGACTTCGGTCACGATCCTTCACAAGGACGAAATCTATCTGAGACTTGGAGCTCCCACTATAGAATGAGATGAGGTGGGATTCGCGTTTTCGGAAGACGGTGTTCACAATGGTGAGGTTATGCGAACGTATCCCTGTTTTTCGTAGCAGCTATGGTGACACCTTTTCAGGTACTTCTGCTGTCTTCTCATCAAGCAGGCTCCAAAATTCATCTTTCGCTTGATCAAAGCAGCCAGTCTGCGGAGCGTACGCTGAGAAGAAGTTGTCGGTCCTTAGCGACGGCAGCGATTTTCATCAATCGATCGTCAAGGTACTCGACGCTTACATTCGAGTCACGAAATCATTAGGAGACGATTATTCCGACACCGCTGATGGTCCTATGACTTCCATATACTACGGCCTTGAAGCCACGTCCTATGTCCCTTGACTTGCGGCAGGACCACCTCATCTCTCCCACCGCACAGAAATCAACTCTTCTTCGCTCCATTGCTTCAACCAACTCGCACAAGCGGTCCGTCAAGGTCCCATATTCAGCATAGCTACACGAGTTCTGCTTACATAACGGGACTTCCGGACTAGCTCAGTTGCCCCCCGTCTTCTGATGCCGTCCTCGCATCGGGGACCCTTGCATTCTTTCCACACTAGCAGGGCTCTGCGAGTGCGCGTCGGCTCTCGCGGGTGCTGCAGCACTATCTTGAAAAACTTGCACTATCATGAACCATGTGGTGTGACATGGGTCTAGGCCGGCCTGTCACAGGGGCCTGTCGCCTGCACTCGAGTGTCCGTGTTCGGCTTAGCTCGCAGAGCGAACAGTTTCCAGTAGCACCACGTGGAGGAACGGGCATTTCCACCAAAAATAATTAACATAAGGCAATCAAAGAATTTAATTGTCACCTTCTCATACGTTGTGCCATCAGGCAAGAGGATATCAAAGTTGAAAGATTTCCTGAGATCCATGAATTCTTTAGCCCGAGCACCGCACACTTCATTTGGTTTTGTGCTTTTCGTTCTTCCTGGTACGGCAACAAGGTTCACACCAGCCTTAAGAAACAACTTTGTGCTTTGTAAAAAGAAAATCTTATGCTATAGTTCGGTTAAGTGAGTTTTTTACTTCATTGATAGATTCGCTAACAACTAGTAAGACTTGAACACTCAATTACTGTCAAAAATGATGGAACTTAACGCAGGTAAAAATTCGAAAAAAAAAAACATGGCAAAAACTGATCAGTTGCAACTTTTGGTTCGGCTGTATAGTTGATCACCCTACAGTAATTCGGATGCCTACAGTAGCACCAGAAACTTAACTTCTGCGACTCTCGAACTCCGGCAACAGTCTTCAGCTTACGTGATGTACAGCAGGAGAGAGGAACTGGGAAACCCAACTTCAGTGAATGCTGCGCTTGGAAACCATTGCATCTCATCTGGTGGGCGAAAACCTCTGCTAGCTCCAATCTTCACGCGAGGGGCAAGAAGACGTGGGCTACTCGTTGAAGGGCCATTTGCAAAGCGTCTCATCAAAATCTCACCAAAATTTGGACAGCTCAAAAGCAGCTCTACATATAGAACTGAAGACGCTTGATGTCGACAACCTGCCGCCCAGCTCACAGTTGAATATGTTACCAAGCGACTATAATCCTACATCTGTGCAAAAGGAGACTATTTTGAGCAATGCTATCTTGTCTAGATAACTTGATATAATATAATGTGATTATAATGTGTTATTTTGGAATAGAAATAATATAGGAATATCTGTTACACAGTCGTTTCACAGTTATGACAAAAAAGCCAGCAGATTCTACTTTGCAGCCACTCTGTATTTACGGCAAAGCGCTTTCTAAATGTAGTGTACGGGTTTGATTCGAAAGTGGAACGTTGAAGTGATGATCACTTCGTCGACTGTATTGCCGAATGGTCCACTATTGGAGCAACTGTTCGACCAGAGGCTGCCACTTGACCAGATGAACTTGCATGGTGGCCGCGTTTGACTGGTTGATCGTCTGTTGGGGTGGTCTATATTTGATTATAGGTGGTCAAAATCCACTACATAAGGCACCACCCAGTGTGTTAACCCGGTCATTGTTGCTTATTCATTGGTCGTGTTAGGTTCTCGTTCGCATAAGCTCTTACAGTTCGCATAACCCAGTTCGTTAAACGTTATTACTGTATGTTTTTATTAAAAAGCGTTTAATTACCAAAGTTTGAGGTTACCCAAAACTAATAAATGTACAACTACTTGTTCGTTGCGGAGTTGAGTCAATATTCAACAGTAACTACACTGAATCACCACAGCCTCAATCTCCACAGATTGAGTTCTGTTTTTCCTTTTGAATGCAAAGCTAGTTTTCTCTTGGAGCGACAGTTTTCACATAATCGACAGAGCTTTACAAGCTTATGAAGTAACATAAAACTCGCTTCAATATCGCTTCAATATCCTTTGTTAATTTGAAAATGTCCTCTTACTGATTAAAAGTGGTTCATTACGCATATTCCACTGGATGTTGTCAGGTCTTTAAACAGTCGCGAATACAATTTTCTTGTAAACATGAAATAAAGCAGTGGCATAGTGCTTACCTCTTTGAGAAGCTTTTTAAAGTCGTTTGGATCTCCGAAGTCGAATAAGGTAGCAGCGTGGCCATGTTTGAAAGACTTAAAAACAATGATTTTGCACTTCAGTGTTTAAAACATAAAGAAACCTACAGCACCGTTAAGGTTTTTTTGCACAATAAGATATCAGGTTTTTTATTTTGACCATAGACTCTGTCATCTCAAAAAATTAAAGGAGGTTTCAGTGAAATTTTTTATACGAGATTTAGCACGGTCAGCAATTTCTTTGTTAGATCACCTCACATTTTTGCAAATTACTATGAGGAACTAAAATTACATGTCAGGGTGGAAGTACTGAAGCCAATCGTAAAGCTGCTACAATCTTTTGTCGAAAGATTCCAACGTATTAATTAAAACACATCTTCAAAAGCGCCCTTCTAAACCTATGAGAGAAAAGTAGCTCCTGGAGAAACTTCCCAATATTAACATCAAAACACAATCAGTGCGACTATTGCTACCTACTACTCTGCTAAGGTATCGAACTATTGAGTGCCCAACAAAGTAAAGCTAAAATCTTTGCTCACAATCCTTAATCAATATTTTTGCAAACATAGGAAACACAAATCTTCAGAACAAAAAAGGCCATTTCAGTATCGTTCGGATCTAACTACTTGAAAAGTCGCCTCTATCTATCTCGTGGTATTGCAATAAACCTGCCTCTCAGGTTTATTCAGGTCTTCCCGTAGTGTAGATCACATCGATATCGATAGGGCCCTTACATAAAAAACACGAGCACGACTATAATTTTTACTAACAATAGAAGAAGAGCACGAACATCAACAATTGGGGCTACAGAAAGGGCCAGTACCGACTAAAGGGCGATCCGGAAAGGAATGGGGAGGGGCAGGAGCCGGCGCCACACGGCCACGCACTGCACTAACTAGTAAGGTCAACGAGGTCACCGTGGAGATTCTTAAAGCGACCTATATAGCATTGTAGGCCGTTGTATGGCAAGCACCGTAGTGGTTTCCGAATTTCTTGCGGCCCTCTGGGTAGGTCAAAAATGGCAAAAATGTAGCGCTTATCTGCGGGCTTATAACGCAAAACTGACGTCTGGAATACCCTTGTCATGCTCGCAAATTATCCTGCAAAAGGCTTGGAGCTTCAATCATTGCTAGGAAGTGGGATTTGGTAAATCTCCACTAGACGAGTGCATTAACTTGAGCCGTCCACCAGGACTGCAGCGGCGATGGGATGGCATAGTGGATAGCGAGGGATCGTGTCGTGACTTTCGTCCCGACTTCTAAAGGACGCAGGGTCTCCGCGCCCACCTGGTCCCGCCGCGCGCGCCTGTCGAATACGCAGCCTCGATTCGCTGCGACGGAGTATGAACGCGCGCGCGGGCCTCATTCTTCGCCTGCCGCAGCCGCCCCGGACGGTCGTGTCCGGTCGTCCTCTCATCGCCATCTCGCTGGACGTCGCCGGAGCTGGAGCGTGTCGATATCACCGCAGGACCGAGGAGCGCAGAGTCGAGCCGGAGGAGGAGGATCTACCCTGGCATGGACGCCAGGAGGAGGTAACCGCAGGTGCGAGGCGAGGAGCACCGCCTCGTGGGCACACGCCCCAGGCAGGACCTCGCCGGACCCTCGCGGGCTGCTGTCGGGGATTCCCCTAGTAAGAGTAGGAGGGCAGGTCGCATAACTCGTAGGTGTATGTGTTTATGAAGTAGTCTTGTATAGTAAATCTGTGTGTATTGATTCTGCGGAAGTTGCGAGGACACGGGTTGAGTCCAACATCCTTTATTGATCGCAACACTATGAGAGAATGGGAAGGCGCAGAGACGTGCGGGGAAGTCGGCGCAGAGTCGTAGAGCGCTCGGGGAGCTAAAGTCCATCGCAGCATCGACCCAATGGTACGGCAGGGGCAGCAGGGCCAGTGTAGTTGGGATCCGCATGGCTGGAAAGGGAAGAGCATTAGCGTGCCGTAAGACCCCGCCGGTCTGCCACACACGTAGCCTCGGGTCTGGACCACCGTTACCGATGCCGGTGGCGGCCAGCCCGGGGCATGACAGATCGAATCCGTGAGTGGTGTTTGTGCATTGCTAGTGACGATTTTTACATTTTTGTCAATGCCAAGTGCATTTTGGCTATGGCAAAGTTTAGTGTTCGCTTTTCAACTTCATTTTTAAGCTTTTGCAGGATGAGAGCCAAAACAGCCTTCGTAGATTAAAGATGCAGCGTCGACTTTGTCTCGTTGGAGAAGCCACCGTTAAGCCGCATACGAATGCATTTGGCGGGGATCGATGCCCCTATGCTTAATCACGGCTGCCGCTGCCGCCGCTTCCGAGTCTGCTTGCGGCTTTAGACGAATCAGAGCATTCCTGCAGGGTCCTTTATATTCTTCACCCAGTGGAATGAAGCAGCGGCTATTAGTGTTAGGCCGGCAGCAGAGTCTTGCAGGTGCCGCAGAGGCCGGCAGCGAAGTCTTGCAGGTGCCCTTGCGACCTCTAAGAATGTCAGAGATGTAGTAAGCAAAACGCTTTGTGAAACGTTTTGTGCAGAAGCGTTTTCTTAGCCAAGTTAGGAGTTCTTGAACGTAGGCCACGAAATCTATTAGAACATTTATGGTAACTCAAAACTTCTATATCATTTTGCGATTGCTCTCACTTTTGTCGTTCTACCTCCACTAAAAGTTTCTCGGTTGAGAAGCAGCTCGAAGATAGTGTGGTAGCCCTTGTAATGGCATCATTCCCCGATGCATTGTTGAGTCCGGAAAGTCTATCAGATGCAGTTATAGCTCACACTAAAATAAACTGTCTGCTTTGTTACTGCATTTCTCTGCAAGGTTTTTCCCTAAACTCACACGGATAACTTGTAACTGGAAGGCCACAAAGATTTTCAGTGCAATTAAGATTTCCTAATATCGTGCTAAGAATTTTTTGCGTTTTGAGTGCAGGATTCCATACGCCTCCATTTGTCGACACTAACGGTGATTATATTGTTGATTGTCAAGCAGTTTTATGGACAGAGATTATGCACCAACCTAATGCTTCCTAGCATGTAGATTCGTAAAAAAATGTTTCCAAATAGATGAACCATAATCGACACCTATCTATCACGCTTCCCGACGGGTCTCACCCGCAGCTCCTGTCGCTGCGAAAGAGAGCCGCCGTGAACTACGACAGTCCTCGGGGACCTTTGCGACCAGCGGCTCCGCGACAACTCGTCCGCGCCGCGGCTTCCACCACAGTGGCAGCGTGGGTCCCCACTGCGGCGGGAGCGATATGGACGAGTTCTACTGGTGCTGCCGCGGGACTCTGTAGAGGCCATTACAACACGTTGAATACAGAAGAGAGTAGATACCGGAATAGAGGAAAGCCCCACACTTATTACAACACGATGGAAGAAACTATTAAGAGCCTAAAGGGAAGATTTTCACGTTGTCGCTTTCTAATACCGGCTGTAAGTCTTCTGCCATAACTGAGAAGGTAGGACATTTGTGAGCAATCGAGAATGATTATTCTTTTCTTCTTTGTAATCTCGTTATTTTTCTCTCCGATTACGGTCTTCTTAAGATACGAGATTAATTTCGCTTCTTCCCGCACGTTGTTGCACGTGAATTAGTTCATTGATTATGGAAATACAGCAAAAGGTAACACTTTTCATGGTGTTATCTTTTTTGTATTCCCAACATTAACAAATTATTAATTTCGGTTGATGCATAGACGCGCCCAGCGTTTTTGGAGAAACAGGAAAACTTACACTTCAGAAATTCTCTATGAACGAAGAATATAACTGAATTGGGTTTCTGAGAGTCAAGACTAGTGACGTGCCTTGCATGTCTGGTGTAGTCGTTCCGTTCCAGCCTCATATGGAGAAGACATTGTAAAGGAATGGAGTCCTCGAATAACGGTAAACGGACGAGGAGCTCCAAAGAGATCTTTGTAACTTCTTATAAAATATCCAGCTTCTTGATATCTCTGTCCAAGTGTTACCAGATCTGCAATGAAATCATACCATAATTAGAGATGAGTTCGCAATGCAATGAATGTTCCCTAGCGGGAAAATGATGAAATTATTATATTTGTTTATTTATTATTATTAATACATCCATAAGGATGCGTCAACATTGATCGTAATGAAGCCGCGAAAACATTGCCCAGAAAAACAAGAACAGAAAAAACCCAGAACTCAATTACGATTAGCAAAAAACATTAAAAAAAGGCTATCAAGAGCATTGAGGAGAAGGCCTACTATCTATGAATCTGCTCTATAATGGGAAAAAATAACCAGAGGAAAGGTAGGATAGCCAACCCATAAGTAACATTCTCAATACGGAAAACAGCTTGCCCCTGGTAAGCTATGATGTCATAATGCACCGCAATATAGGAAAATAACTGAGCAATATTTGCTATATGATATGACAAAGAAGGGATACTTAAGAGTCACTGAAAACCGAGAGAGAAACAATCATTGGTCATACTGAAACCATCTGCAACAAATCTACTCAAGGGGTCAACACAAAAAAGGAAACACATATTTGAGTTCAGCAGTTTAAGCTCTATCTTGTGACATATAAATCCAAGAAGAGTCCAACATCCCAGAAGAGTCCAGCAGCCATTTTAGAGCGTGGACTTAGCGTTTTAAGTTTTTTCACGCCTTCTCAGCCAGTATTTAAGCTTTTGACGCTCGCAACAATAATAACGTTCTGTTCGGCACGAAAAGCTACATCGAATAATGTCGTCCACGACCGATTTCTAAAAATCGGTATTTCTGACAACTTCGTAGCAAACTCGCCACGGAATTGTCAAAAGATGTCGCCTGAGGCCCTGATTAGCGCCTGAGGCCGAACCTGGGCAGATGATGAAGTCATCGAAAGTCGGTAATTTCGAAATTGGCCAAATTTTTTGTCCAAAGTTTGTACAAAATCATCTTCGGATTAATTGGGACGCTGACTACGAAACTAACGTCCATTTTTAAAATTCCTTTGTCTAGAAGTTTTTAGTGCAGTGCCGTGCCCCCGTCGCACACTTTTGCAGCAAGATGTTTGGCGACGACGCAAGAGCGGCAGCGGCAATAATGATTCACATCATTATTGCCGCTACCTCTCCTTCTGATGTTTCTGCTCCATTGGCAAATTTGTGGGAGTGCACGTGAAGTTCACTGCTGAGAGCATACAGCAAGTGATAAATGAATGACACGAAGACGTTAATGGACTCTGCTGCCGCTGGTTTCCTGCCTCAGCGTTCTGTTTGTCTGCGCTCCAGCCGACCGTGGCAGGGATCGACTAGAGCACAGACAGAGGGCGGAAGGCGATTAGAAGCAGTAGGACTCGACTAGGAAGACTACAGAGCCTCCGCAGTTTATAGCCGCCGCTTGCCGGGCAAGACCGAGTGTGCGTGAGCGGCGCACTTCACGAGTTTTGCCTAGTTGCCGCAGATGTGTGCGAAGGCTTTAAGGTCCCCCATTATACTTCCATCGCCACGCTACGCAATGTACACACGTGAATTGATTGATCACGTCGCTCAGCGTCGACACTGCTCGGCCAGAGTGAATCGCGTGAACCTGCGACCAATTGCACCACTCAGCGTCGGATCGCATCGCTATCGAAATCGGCGCGATGCGGTTGAGCACGGTGGATGGGGAGACGGTATCGCTGTCCAGTTTTCCTTCGCAGTGGACCCAGAAATGTGTGCACAATTAGGTGTGTGCAGGTATGCATTTATACGTATATCTATCGATCAGTGCTGAGTTGTCGCGTGGTTACGTTTGTTGTGTAATGTCTATTGTCATTGTCCATGTGTCGCATTTTTATGTAACATTACTCATCTACAATTACCCGCACAGGATACGACGTAGTCAACAACTACTAGCAGAACTAGATTCCGAGCTACATTTTGGAATATGTCATACACTTATGCAATACGCAAATGCACTCCAAGTGTAAGAAAGCTGTCCCAAGAGGCTTGATTGGGGTGCTTCCCCCGATTTCAAGACCCTATAGACAACTCCTTAACGAAGACTCGACGACGATATTCGGCATGCGAACTCAACGGAAGGAGCCAGAGATCTGGCGCGACCAGACAACATTCCTAAGAACAATTGTGACTAGAGGAAGACTCGTATTCTACTAAGAATTTATTACCGGACTACAACACTATTATGTGGATTTGTTGAGAGCAAATAGCAAGCGTGGCACGGAGGAAGGAAATCAAGAGTAAAGGTATGTGAATGGAAATAAAGGATTTCGTAGAAGAAGGGGAAGATTGAGGAAGAAGGGGAAAAAAGGAAGGTTTCAAGGAGAGCAGGAGGGTTGCCGAAGGCCACCTACGGGGAGTGTCGGCCCGGGGTAAGGAGTCGAGGATCGGAGTTTGACGGAGAAGAAAAGTGCATAATCTTGAATGTAGAATGAAACAAGGATGAGAGAAAAGAGAGAGATGATTGGAAGAAGGTGAAGGCCGCTGGCCTCACCTCAGTGGCGGCGATCCTCTGTGTTCTGGTGTTTTGTGAGCTCCTTTTATTCGGCTTTAGGAGCGCTGGACCTAACAACTGTCCGGAATCTTTTCTCTTACTTTCCTATGGTTTTTTCCGTGGTCCGCGGTCAACTGTTGCAGCCTGATGTGTTATGAATCGACCTTTGAGGTTTCGGTTTCCCGGTTCAGTTGTCCCTTCTATTTGGCAGCGGCTGCACAGTCATCACTTGAACTCCTTTGATTTACTGTTGGTTTTGGCGAGTGGAAGTGAGTTGGTTCTTGGTGTCATTTTAGCTTCGTTGATTTATGGTTACTTGAGGCAAGTGAGCGGCGGCTGTTCTCTGGTGTACTTTCAGTGTCTTTACACAAGTTTGAGCTCGTGAATGCTTACAGAGCGGCAATGACAAAGCGAAATCCGATCGGCCATCATCAGCCTGCACCTTTCTGGTCGAGGCGCTGTTTTGACCGCCAATGTTCTCAATGCTCCTTGACGAACGGTGTATGATGCCATAAAGCTACACAAGGAGCTTGGGACCTTATCAGAGAGAAGAACTGAACGAGGTAGGAAATTGACTGCTATCACTCCGGAAACGATAAAAAAGGTTCGCGAGCGGACTCGTCGTAATCCTCGCCGTTCAATTCAGAAAAATGGCTCAAGAACTCAATATTTCTGCGAGCAGTGTTAAAACCATCGTCAGGAACAAGATTAGGATACGATTAAGATCCATATCGTATTCATCGTGCCGTCCACATGTTAATTGAGAGAATGAAAACTCAGCGACAACGAGGACGCAATAACTTGCGGAAGCGGTTCGCAAATGGCATGCAATGAGCGGTCGTTTTTCTGATGAGAAAGTCTTTACCCTGGAACCCACGGTGAATCGTCAAAACGATCGCCAATCGTCGTCAATGTAGGACAAGACTTTGCGTACGCCTGGTAAATAAATAAACTACACGCTGTTTGATGTTCGATGCACCGCGCTTACCCTACAAAAAAGCATAACATACTAAAAAAGAGCATTTATTAATTTTTTGAAGAATCACATTCTAACCTTTTTATGGAAATAGAAGATTAGTGAAAAAGTGAAAAAACCTACAATCGCTCTTCGGTAGCGCAGGTCGAGAACAAAGAGCAGGAATTATGGTTTCGTCAGTCACTCTTGATATAAAACCAGCTCGAAGACGCGACAATGAACCCTTTCGTGTAATGATCGCGTAATGGTCATTTTTTTCATCGCCACTGTATTCAACGAAGCGCCCTTCTCTGTTATGTAGTATCTTCCCTGAAAAAAAAACTAAACGATCTATTAGACACGGTGAGAATTCGTTCACCGATGCTGGTATATGAAAATGAAAAAAGCTCTAGCGAAAAGTGGCAGATGTCCTTCTCGAATAAAGGATCCAATAGCTTTGAGAGTTTTGCGATTTGAACAAGCTGTCCGTTTCTTTCGTCTGCGCAAAATAAACGAAACTTGTTTCTCCGCTGAGTTTGTTTCGAAAAAGGACAGCGCGAGGGAACAATAAGTGTACAATGATCAACATAAGAGAGGCTTGTGTCTTGTACCAACTACGTACTACGTCAAGGAAGTTACAAACCAAGTGACCGACCACGACCTCCGAAAAGACCTATTCGACTACACTGCTCTCCTTGTGCTCTGTTACGCAGCGGAAAAGTTGGCCGGAACTGGTCTAAGCCGCTAAGGATCACGCATCGAGGGCTAGCGCGTGTTTTCTAAAGTACTACCAAGAAATTCAACATCGTTTCGGACTTCCCATTTCCAACAATGTCGTTTGGCAGCCTACTGGTCGCCAAACGTCTGGTTGGGGGCTTCGCCCCAAACCCGGAGAATGGAACACCACGACCGTCTTCTTGTATTCTTTAGGCCTTCTCTCATTCATTAGAGTAAAAACTGGTTTTGCTATACAGAATGGTATAGCGAGATACGGTAGGACAAAATTTTCAACACTGTTCCTGTAGGGTCTACCCACCCTCTGTCGCGCATACGCGATTCATTCTCTGAAGTACTCGTTTTATACATGGCGAGGAACAGATAGAGAGCCTTAATCCGAAGTGCTTATTCTTCGGAAACACGAATTAAATCAATTGGCACTGGTAGACCGCTCGATACGGTTTAAAGTCCGAAGGGAACAACATTACTCCGATTCCTTCACTCATTCTCCCCCTTCACCGCTCCCCATTACTGGTCCCACCATCACTGCTCCCCTTTATTGGTCAACCCTATACAGGCCCCCCTTCACTGGACCCCCCCCCCCCTCCTTCACCGGTCCCACTGGTTCCTCCATTCCTGTTCTCTCTTCACTGGTTCCTCTTTATTGTCAACTCTTCCGGTTCATCCTTCACTGGTCCCCCTCCCCCTTCGTCGTTCCCTACTACTGCTCCCACCTTCACTGGACCTCCCTTTACTGGTCCCCTCTTCGCTGGTCATCCTATCCTTCACCGATCCCCATTACTCGTCCACCCTCACTGGTCCCCCTTTTATTCATCAACCCTTTTCCGGTCCCCTTCAGTGGACCCTGGACCCCTCCCCCCTCACCGGTCCCATTACTGGTCCCTTCCTCACCCTTCCCCCTCACCTGATCCCTCTTCACTGGTCAGCCTTCTATAGGTCCCCCTCCCTTCACTGGACCCCTCCCCCTTCACTGGGCCCCTCCCCTTCACCGGTCCCCATTATGGTGCCTTCCTCAACGGACCCCCTTCACCTGGTTTATTGGTCAACCCTTTACCGGTCCCTTTACTGGACCCCCCACCTTTCACCGGTCCCCGATTACTGGTCCTACCTTCACTGGTAACACGTCGTGTGAATCCGGAACTCCTGGCGCGACATTGTTGACACCTCTTCTGAACCCAGGCACCTGATGAACGACGTCGATGACACAAGTTCGGAACTCAAACGCCTTTTGCGCGACGTCGGCGACACGTTTTCTGACCCCTCTCAACACGACGTAGGTGACACCTCGCCTGAACTCGGATGGCTACTACTCGACGTTTACGAAAGGCCAGATGGACAGAAGGACGGACAGACGGAAGGACAGACGAATGAACAGACACAACCGCTTACTCTTTTACATATAGTAGGACAAATAATAATAGTAATGTTTTGATATAGTCTAATAACATTTTGTCAAAAGCGTATTGACAGTGAAAAGCAGCGTTTGTTACCTTTAACTTCGATGACGTCCAGGTTCGCCAGTTGAGTTCTGTCGTTGCTCACCCACATGAGGCCGTAGGGCGAATAGAACGCTAAATGAACTGGGACTTATCGACTTGTAAAAACCACCAATTTTCCATCGCAGCTTCTTGATAGAAATATTTAGTGAAAAGCTAGATCGGAAATTACTACTTATTTAGATTCACCCCGTTCATCTTCTACCGCTATGAAATTCATGTCCACCTCATATAAGTCATATAAGTAGGCGCTCGTTTCGATTAGTTTTGTATGCTAAAGGTTCTTATGCAGTATTGTTTACCTCTACGTGTTTAACCATATTACGATGGAAATGATAGTGCGCATTTAATATCTACAGTGTGCTTCAAACTAGTAACCACCATAAATTTGAATAAATTTGACAGTTCCACATTTCGCGCTTGTTTTTATGAGCCGACGTTAGGCCTTTGTTATACTTCGGCGACGCTGTTGTCAGCGACGTCGGCGACAGGTTACGCGGGCTGCCACGTAGTGCGTAGCAGCCCGCGCAACACAGCGTCGCCGACGCGTCGCCGAAGTATAACATAGGCCTTAGTCGCATTTGATTTCTCGTAGTCGATCTCAGCTGTTGTCATTTCTTTTAAGAAGATGCTTCATCTCCAGCAGGACCGGGTTACCTTTGAAAGTCTTTGCTTATTTCGAAGTATGTATCCACCCGAAATATTGGAGCTATTTAGATTCCTCTTCAAACGTTGTGCATTTTTTTTGCGGAAAAATCGACCTATGTATGAGGATAAAGGACGGCGTTACTCAAATCCTTTGGGGATGCGCCACACATTCAAGTTCTACGGGATGTCGTGGAGGGGATTTGAATGCGTACTTGGTCCCACAATGACTTGCCCTGAGCAGCCGATAAACAAGTCAGCGCTCTATCCTTCCCAGATAAGTCTGGTACCAATTCATCGACCCCGGATGGACGGAAGGCTTGGTTGACCTAGGCGAGAAATCCGGACCAGAAACCTGGTATCAGGTGCAGGCGACAGTCGGCGCCTCCTTCGACTGCGCTACACGCATCCCAAAATATACATGTAGCTGGTGTAATCTGCTTCTCGAAGCAATCACTATGTCAGATTAAAGAAAAGTATTTCGTTGTCTTTCAAAGAGCAAGCTCGTATCTGAGCCCACAAGCACGCTGGCTTGGCAAATCGCGCCATTGCTTGTTTGCTCAAGCGCTTTCATTGATGCATTGATATGCATCGGAATCTTGACGGTTATAAAATTGTATTGGTATTGGCCTCTATTGTGTAACCAAATTAATGTAAATATAAATTTAAGGTTGAGTAAATTATTTATTGGCCCTAGTACATCTGTTATACACAAGACCAGCCGTCCTTGCGGCTTCTTGGCCGCACCAACGGCTTCTTGACGGCTTCGCCGTTGCAATAACTTCTCATCATCAATTGTAGCTGACCCATTGTCATGGTTTCCTCAGGAAGGACATCTTAAACACGTCGATTAGGGCAAGTTAGAAAAAAAGCGAAAAAATGGACGACATCCACAAAAACGCTTATTTGCCCAATATCGATTGATGGCAATCGACAGTTCAAAAACGAACATCAGATTCATGTTCAGCGACGTTGATTACCCCTAGGGCTAAAGTTTGCTGTCGCTTGAAAGATATTCACAGAAAATCGATAATATCGATCGATATCGATTGATCGACTTCAGATTCGTGTTCAGCGACCTCGATTACCCCAGGGCTAAAGTTTCATGCCGCATGAACACCATCCTCAAAAAAATCGATAATATCGATCGATATCGATTGCCTCCAAAACCCCTCCCGTCGATGATCATCTAAATGCCCAGGCACGGTTGCCGACGTGTTCGCCACGTCTACAGCTCGCCATGCACGGTTGCCGACGTGTTCGGCTGCCGCGCCCCAACTCAAGTGTGACGGACGGACAGTGTGACACACGCACACACACATGCACACACACACGCTTGCTCCTTTATATATAGTAGGATAATATGGTTATTTCTGGCAACTTTGCACTGGCTTGACTCCCTTCCCCAAAGTCGATATCAATTGGTATAATTCACTGCATCTGCACAAAAAGAGGATCACGGGGAATTCGCAGACGCAGAAAAATTCATTGTGATGTGCCATGTAGTGTGTTCAGCATCGATTTCAGTTCTACTCAATGCAGATTGCTCGTAATTTTTATGCCTTAATTTCTGCAGTTTAGAGTATACATTATTTTTTGCATAAACCTTTATAAAACAATACTTCTGGCTATGCTTTTACCAGTATGAAAAAAAAAAACAATTAGTAGAATTCGACTTAAAAGACCTACTGGCGATCCACTTCTGTTCAAAGGTGTTGACAATTTTGTGCAGATCGTACTGATATTCTCTGCTCAATTTCCTGCAGTTTGTCTTCGCATCTTCGTATTTGGTGTCGATGTCATACATGAAGCACCTATCGTCAATCAACTGCTCTTGTGCTCCACAGTCGAATAGACCACCTGTAACCTAATTCCTTTGTTAAAAAGGACCAGTCGTTTCTTACCGGCTAACCTACTTCTGCGAATATACCAGATTTCTGCAAGGGAAGGGGCGGGCACAGGTGAGAAATAGGATCCATTCAACAGTGGTCGTAGCTGTACGAACTTGCAACTTGTTCTGGCATTAATTCCCTAACAGCGGTATTCGGTCCTATGACAAGCTATACGTTGAGGTTGTAAAGCTATTTGGTTCTATGAAAAGCTATACAATGAGAGCACAAAATTGCTTAGTTACATGTACCCGGCAGTAATAAGCTACTTTATAACCCTGTACTGCGTAAGTAATCTAGCTTATTTTGATTTTGTAGCACCATAATGACATAATTCCTAAAAAGTGTAATAAACTAGCGGCTCAGTTTGTTAGCGTAAGGAAGAAGTGCCCGAAGGCACGATCCCGCAGTGGAAATAAGATTCACGATGCTTGTTGTTTATATGAGTTTATCTGGTTATTGCACAAAATGATTATGGAATATGAAACATACGAGGAGATTGACTATGAGGAGTAGGTAACATTACATATAGAACGTATTCAGGAGTTACCATAGAACTACAAACGTAATATGGAGGATGACATATGGTAAGAAGGAGAGGGATTGAAGGAGGGCCCGAGCTCATTTAAGGGGGAGGAAACCGCTAGGCGTTTGCCTGGCCTGCTCTTTTGTAGCATCCTCTTAGGGCGAAACGGCAAGAGGGCGTGCATGGTCCCGGTGATCACGGAGAAGCGACTACCGGGTTTTCGAATAAATTCGCTTTGTCTCTAATTACGGGTAACCACAAAAGCATAGGTAAATCGGAAACTCTGGTAACAAGCATTCCTCAGCGCAACGAGCATGTTACTAGTAAAGTGGCATCTCTGCAAAGCATGCTCCTAGTCATAGAAAAGCACAGCTACATACTCCTTTTCCGCTCGTCGCAGGTAAAGCCGCGCCGACCATGTTTTCCTCTACTGTCCGCAGCATCCCCCCCCCCTACCGCGGAGTAAGGGGCCTCCGACTCCTTGGGGGATGGGAAGTAGATGTCTCCCCAGAAATGTGCACCGCCGGATTCCGCCGACCTTTAAGCTTTTCCCCGGCGGGAGGCCCAGAGCCAAGGTGTGTATATGAGCGCGGACGGGTGCGGGTCAACTGCTTGATTGTGGTTCCTCGAATCCGTTTCAGGTTTCGTTTCATTCCACCGTGTTTTTTCACCATTTCCCCTCAATTATGGATGCTGTTTTGGCCATCCATTCAAGTAATTATCAGAAGTGCAAGATACAAAGTTTGCATGGTTGTACTTTATATTGCTTGCTTTTCATTCTTACCGTGGTTTTATTATATCAGATTGACCCGCTCCACAGTAGACTGTTGTCGCAGTTGCAACCATTGGATGCTTTTTTAGTTTTTTTTTTTTTAAACTTGGCTACCAACTGAAACCCTAGCAAGACATGTGGAGGAGAGCTGGGGCAGATTCATCCACCGCTTACCGGCCGGTAACAGGGAAAAGTACACTGAACCTGGTACTGATGAATGTCATATCAGTGGGTTTGGCAGCAGCTTTCACCGTTAGCGGCCGGTAAGCGGTTGATGAATATGGTCCTTGGTTATACAGTTCGTCAATGCTTTTTTGTTATAGCAGTGCAGATGACAAGGCTTTTAAAGCTTCTTATTTTACTTACGTATTTTACAGATTACTTTATCTCCCCTCGCCTCAGAAGAAACAGGGGCGAATGGGTGCTGCGAGTCACAAAATTCGGCTGCTGTTGACTTATCTCTCAGCGAGATCTCATAGGTGATCGTGCACTCATTTCCCTAAATGAACGCTGTCTATCTTTGAAAGAAACAAAGACGATATCTGTTACACACTTCTTCTTTCAGCATATGTATGCCGATGAAGACTGCCTTGCTGTAAATGGTCTAGAATTCCTGTTGATTTGCATGCATTAACAACAGCTGCAGTAATCCTTCCTTGCAAAGTAAGTTCGAGGTTACTCTTGCACGCATATCAAGAACGCTGGATGGAGCAGGTTAGATTCCACAAGGAGTTTAGTTTCTGGACCACATTTAGAACGTGTTGGTGATCATTGACGACCTGTTCGTACTCCATGATGGAAGAGACGGCATCGACGAGTTACGGGGAAAAACGCACGTATCGATTTTTCTCACGCTATCGATTTTTCTCACGCTACTTGCACTAATCCATGCGTATATGTCCGTGCACACCTCTGCGACGGCAGCGGCGCGGCACTGTGACACGTGCCGCAAGGGAGGGGCCATGCAGTTTTGAGGCAGCCGCGGCGGTCACTGCAGTTGGCGCCACGGTGACGGCAACTGGCTGGAGTGATTCAAATCATTTCTGGCGAAGCGGGATCCACGTGAGCATCGGTCTCGTTGCCTAAAAATGCTCTAACGCGACAGCCGGATATCGCAGAGGTGGCCGTCGCTTCACTTCCCGCCTGCCGCTCTCACAGGACTGTGAAGGGGCCTTATGCGTTGCCTTGTCGCTTTCGACGCGAAATATGAGCAGGTTCTAAGACTTGCCAGGAGTACCGCTTGCCTTAATTCTCATTTTATGAGAGAGACTATGAGAGAGCATAATTGTTTATTCGTTAGGCTTCGTTGTCTCTTTATCTATCTTAATCGCCTTAAAGTTCTTCTGCTTTCCAAAAAGTACCGACTATAGAATAGTGTATAAATCATTCAAACATAGTGAGTGTCTATTTTGCAAGTGCAAGAAAAAACTGGTGGAACTTTCCTTACAACCTGGTAGGCGCATTATTTTCAAGCTTTACAGCTTCACAGCGTTGGACCAGCTTTACTTTCCAGCACTGAGTTGCTCTTAGATGTCTTTGAGGGCTACTAATCTACTCAAGAAGGGTTTACATGGTTCCACTTCTTTTGCAGTTCGTAACTAAAAACTTACTTCATAATGTCTTTTGTTTTGTGCAAAACCGACCGGAAGCGGGCGTAATTTTTCTTAAAAAACAAAAAAAAAACACAGAATGCAGCATGCACATATATTTGTATACGTGTATATTCTAGAAACATTATTCTAATCCCGGAAGATGTCTATCCGTTCATGTGAACAAAGAACCTTAATATACATAAGCAATGTGATGAAAGGGATTAAGGAGGAATATGTGTAATGAGTTCAGCTTCACCGTGAGAGTACCCTCTGTTTTTTTTATCTTTGTCGACCGCCTCTTTCAAAACTTCGCTATCCCTTGCCCTTCTCTGTTTCAGGCACGGACTTGCTTAAAACGGGCATGAGTAATCGAAGACAGAGGGACAGCCATTCGGACGCTCGAGTGACGTGCTGCAGCACCCAGGAATCTTGCCGGTCTCTTCAGCGCCGTGCTTCTCCTTCCGTGGACCACGCCGGCGTTCGTCCCCACTCAAGTGTCCAGTGATCTCCTGTTGCGTAATATCAACATGCTTTGTGTTGTGCCGCGTTAATTTCCGGGCTTTGTGATATGTCGAAGATAAATATGTGAAGTGATTGGTTAATTCATGAGCAGAGGGAGTGGTTTCAAGATTATCAATAAACAAAATGGAAAGATGGATACCCCACCTGCAGGTGGGGTATCCATTTTTAGTTGTCTTTAATCTGCATCCATAATCTGATAGCTTTCACGTATTGTCATCCTGGGATGCATCCCTGGTGAAAATATTGAGAAGTTCCACCCCTCCAGTAACCTATACTTTTTGAAATTTGTCTTTGCCAGATCTTAGAGTATTTGCTAATATATATGATAAACTCTTACAACGAGCTTTCCTTTTCCAAAGTTTGCGGGTGTGCCGCAGAAGGAAGTGAAGGATTGGTCTGAAAAGATGTTACTTATGTTTTTCTGTTTTTTTTTTTCTGAAACGAGACCAAAATTAGTAGAGTGTTTTTCTCAATGTTGTAGTTTTGCAGTGTATTCATCTTTATATTTGAACAACTTTTAGGATGGGATCCGTAAAAATAATGGGAATGCTTGTAGTTGCGTGCCCAGTTTTTAGTATCATCATGAATAAAAATCGATTTTTTATGGCAAGGCAATTTTTCAGATCTGTTTCAGCGAGCTGAAGGCATGTTAACCACATCCAAGATACTCTGTACTGAAAACTACAGGAAAAGCTCTCCTTCCATACTTTAATCTACAGGGTGTGCCATAAATATGGTCACTCAATAAAAAATGAAACACTTACGCGGAATTTATCAGTGAACAGCGAAATTTCCTTAACAGTTCATTAACAACCTCGTTAACACGCAAAATGGAGATTATTCATTATGATCCCTGCTGGCAGGAATGTCAGCCTGCAGACGCTTAGGGTAGGACTCAACAGGTGCACGCAGGGTTGCTTGCGGAATTTCCTTCCAGTGAATATTTCAATGCTCGAGTCGTAGTGCGCCTTTGGTGCAGGCTTTTTCCTCCAGAATAGACATACGCAGTAATCCATAACATTAAATAATGCGAGTTTGTCTGCTATTCAGAGGCAGGGATGAAGTTAGGAAGATTCCTCGCCCCCCACTCCTGACCAGGATACTATCTCAACGGTCGGTCGGAACGGCGCAAGAGTTGTATATGGGCAGAATCGCCTCTCCCTGGAAAGTAACAAACTGCAGGTATCTCGACCCCAATACAACTCCGCGCAGAGTTAGGGGGGACGGAAGTCGCCTGTTGGCGCCCTGTTGATTCACGTGTTCCACAGCTGAAGGGCGCGGGCGGGATGAGGGCTCTTGTCGCTACTCAGCGCAGTGCACAGGTGGCGGGGGAGCGCTCGGGCTCGTGAGCGGAGGGGCGGGGTTTGAATCCAGCAGATTGCGGTTGTTTTGCACCTTCGCAAAATCCATGTTTATCATATAGGTGATCCACCTAGGGGTATTATAATGTGTTATAGAGCATGTTTACATATAACATACCACCCATACCGTTAACAAGGGTGGTCTAGGCAGGGTCACCGATTTCGCTGAAATTTCGTCTAGGGGGGGGGGGGGGTTATTTGGGGTGCTGATCACGAATCTGACATCCGTTTTTCACGATTCGGTCGGAGACCACCCATACCGTTAACAAGGGTGGTCCAGGCAGGGTCACCGATTTCGCTGAAACTTCGTCTAGGGGGGGGATATTTGGGGTGCTGATCACGAATCTGACATCCGTTTTTCACGATTCTGTCTCTACCTGCCGTCACCGGTAGACACTTTAAGAATGTAATCCTAGTGCCTTTCTGTATCTATATTATCCAGCCGAATCATGAAGAAAAGATATCAGATTCGTGATCAGCACCCCAAATAACCCCCTAGACAACGTTTCAGGGAAATCGGTGACCCTTCCTAGACCACCATTGTTAACGGTATGGGTGGTATGTTATATGTAAACATGCTCTATAACACACCATAGTACCCCTAGGTGGATTACTATATGATAAACATGGATTTTGCAAAAGTGCAAAACGCACGCAGTCCGCGGGATCCAAACCCTCGACCCTCGCTCACGATCCCGAGCGCTTCCCTACTACGCCTCCTGTGCACTGCGCCGAGTCGCGATACGAGCCCTCATCCCGCGCGCGCCCGTCGCTGTGGAGCATGCGAATCAAAAAGGCGCCAACACGCGCTTCCGTCGCCCCTAACTCTGCGCAGAATTGTATTGGGGTCGAGATACCTGCAGTTTGTTACTTCCCAGGGAAAGGCGGTTCTGCCCATATACAGCTCTTGCGCCGTTCCGACCTACCGTTGAGATAGTATCCCGGTGAGTCTTCTTGGACTTATAAGCGGGTGCACCGTCCTGTTGAATGGTCCGTGCTGTATTTCCAAAGTGTACTTGAGCCCAGGGAAGCAACTCCTTCATCACAATGTCGTTCACGTAGACATTGGTGTTGACCTTGGCTTTTTTTCCTTTTTCAACGAAAACCAATCGTGTCCGTCCTTTAGCGCAAACTCCGGCCCAAACCATCAGAGAACCCGCATGAGAGATTTTGTGAACGATGTCTGCATCCTCACCACTTTCAGTCAACCGCGAGATTAACCGGTAAAAGACTACTCAATTGAGAAAACTTTCGCATCGGTGAAGAGCGTCGTGCAGTGGTTGTGCCGCTCGAGAAGTCTTGTACATTTTTCTTCTTCCTTCTGCCTCTGCAGGCGTCAGTTCGTGCAGTTAACGGGCCTTTTAGGAGCATAGTCCAAGTCCATTATTAACAACTCCTATCATCGTCTTAGCCGATACGTTGAACTCGGATGCAATTTTTATCATGCTGCGGCCTGGATTTCGCTTGATTTGTTCTTTCACGATTTTTCGAAGAGTGCTCGTAGCTACGTATACAGGGTGGCCACTGGTCAGGTCGGAGACGACCAACAAGATATTTACGTTCCACACAGCAAAAGACTGTCCTCTTGTGCAGCTTCAGCAGACGAGCGATGTTGGGAACAGATCAGATCCAAGATTGCGTCTCTTTGACAAGACTTTACCATTTTTGATGAAAGCAGTGTAGAGTATAAAATACTATATAAGTAAAGAAGACACGTAGAATCCGAAGAAATAATAAAAACATAAAAACAAGTACAAGAACTGACGCATTAAAAAGTGACCATGTTTATGACGCACACTGTAGGATGTTATCGTTATTTATTCTTAAAGTCAGAAACTAGGTGATAGTTTAGGTCGTCAGATTTCAACCTGAATAGAAACGTATGTGGCTTGGGAGCCAATAAAGCAAAGCATGCTGTTGTAGACTTTTATAATCTTTGATGCTTACTCTAATAAATAGTTTTGTTTCAAGTTTTAGTTTGGAAATGTGTTACTTACCCGCAGCCGCCGTTGAAATAAGCAACAGCAAAATGAAGTTCATCATGTAGTTTCTAAAATATGCAACATTGCGGTAGTAGTGTTGATCAGATCATGGTAATGAAGTATGTCTGTCTTTGGGAAGTGTTGACAAACTATTAACCGGATGCTTGCTCTTAAACAACTTCCTGTCAGCAAAGCACGAAATCGTCCACTTCTCGAAGCCTTTCCCTTTTCTCTTAAGTGTTCGCTTACAATGCGCTGTTTGCGGTACTTATAAAAGTTGTGCCAGTTCTACCTATCTAGTCGATAAGTGTCCGAGTCATCATGGGGGGTGGGATCCTAGCTAGCAATACCGGACATGTTGTCCCGTCCAACCAGCACAAACGGCGCGAAATATGAAGAGCGGCGCAAAAGCGTGCCGGAAAGCGTCGTTTTCCGCTCGCCACGCGTCGCGTCTGCGTTAGGACGCAGCATCCTCAACTTCTAGACGTTATGATGATGGAACGAGCCTACCCATGCGCTTGCACGAGCATGGCCTTCTGTTTGGAACCAACTTCCGAAACAGAGAAGTTAGGCCGAACTCCGATCGCATTTCGCCATTCACAAAAGCAACCGTCAGAGGTGATTTTGTGCTATTCTCTAATTCATAACATTCCCCTGCGTGGTTTGGTTGATAAGCGCTTCTCTTCAAGATCACCAAGACTACTGAGCGATGACTGCCGGTCCATAACCTCTGAGGAAGATAGCCAATAAGGTCTCAGACACCGTGGCGACGCCTCAACTAGCAGCATCACATCCGCTTTGTATCAGTTCGGAGCAAATAAGAAGGCTCCAGCATTTGTCAAAACAGTCGCTGGCAACATTCGTGAAAAGTACTATTTCGACTATTACGCACAGGTCTCGGCAAAGAACCAAAAACTTCATGAGCGTGCTAGCAACGTTCAGGATAAAAACGCCAAACTTAGGCATTAATTATGTGAAGTGCAGGCCAAACACTCTATGCCTCGAATGCTCAGGAAAATGACGTTAATTGTTGTTGTGACTATTTTGATAGAAAAGCCTGAATCTGTCCTATTAAGGGAAATAGCACCGCTGGAAGAGTGTAACCTAACGAACCTAAGGTGGCGTTCCTGCTTGGGAGGTTGAAAGACCCCGTCCACTCGTAAGTCAGTGAAGCGTGTTGCCTTTTAATAATAGTCTACATTAAATTTTGACGCCGCTGTCAGACCAAAACAGTGCCCCCTTTTTATGCTAGGATAGATAGAAGAGCGTCTTAGGTCCGCTGTGATCTCAAGCGTCTCAGAGGCAATTTCATCGTCTTCTAATGAATTGGATTTCACTGTTAAATACAGGAACATAGGCGAAAAGTGGCTCAGAGGGGTCATCTTGCATTACGTGGTTTGATAAGAACGCACATGAATGCCCATTTACACCAGAAATAGCATAGTTTAGTTTACTCCAAAAGTAGAACAACGGTGTAAAGCAGAGTGCCAGTATTAGCGCGGAATACTTTTATCTTCCGATATCCGGACTCTCAGATGACCCCAAGCTGGCACAGGCTGCTTCGGCTGCTCTCCAGGTTGGCTTAGGCGCCTTTCACACTTGCGCCGCTCCACGGCGCGGCGCGATGGTTGGCCTAGCTATCGATTTCATACTCCGACGCCTCAAAACACCACATTTGACGGAATTTTGGGTTACGGAATTCGGAGAATGGCGCCGCTGAAGAGAAGGCGCGGTGCCTTCTCTTCAGCGGTGCTATCTTCCGAGGAGACTCGGTGTGGAGTTGCAGCTTTCACCATCGGGGTGAATCATTTTGCTGTTTTGGTTCTCCGAGGGTCATCTTTTGGTCGGGGAGGCGGCGGTGTTCATGATGTATATTGCCCATGAAGAGTGTTCAAATTGACGTGAAACTGGTGTAAAGTCTTTTGTGTAGTTCCGTTTCTATTACGAGACTCATTCGACATAATCACCTCATTAACTTTGTATGTCGCTCTGAAAATGTTGTGACATGAGGTGCTCACTCTCTGATTTCATTCGATTAACCATAAATAGTAGAGAAGAAGTTACCTTCATAGTTACCTTCCAGGAGTTAGCACTTTAGAAAAAGGCGAATAAATTCTAGTAGGTAGTTTTTTTACAGGGTATTACAACGGGTGTGGAAAAGCAAAGCATCACGCATTGAAATTGACAATTCGACAGTGAGGAATCTGACAGTTTAAGTTCTACTTTATCCTCTATTTCGTTCTAGCCTGTATTGTTTTCTGCCGTGGGTAATTCAATAGTAGCGGTAAATTGAAAATCGAACGTAGTTACCAGTTGTGCGCAAGAGTTCAGCGATGCGGAGCCTTCAGGTATGACGCTATGGCTTTGCATTACCCAGAGAATGTAGAGAGTGAGCAGCAATATTCCGGCAGTAGTTAGGGGATGAGGTCAAAGTGGCATGACGCGGCGGGCAGGAATGGTGAGTAGCTGCACATACAGAATGTAAATGCAGTCTTATATCCTCTTTTCGATTACAGATCCGCGTTTTATTTGTTTCCGTATTGAGCAAGGGAGGAAACTCCAGAGTGCAGGCAATTTTAACACGGGTGAGTCACTTGAGTCACACCTTGAAGTCCCTTCTCCTGCCTAAATCGGTGCTTTCCTTCGTCAGCGGTCAGAACAGAGCTATAGCATTGTTTGTTTGTTTCCTGATTGTTGTTGTGTGCTGTCAGTGTCGTTCTTTTCACTTCTTATAAGGTGACACCACCCAACTACCATAACGCCAATATTCTTCATCTAGCGTCTACTAATCGAATTTCATGTGTTTTATGAACTGCGTTGAGGTCATACAGATATATGTAATAGGAACACGCCGCAAGTTAACTAGAACCTGTGGAAGATATGGAACGCGCATCGCCGACGCTCCCCTTTCTAAAGGCCCCTCACACTGCGGCAACGTCTCGACCGGCCGCCAGCAGCGAGCGGCAGTGGCAAGCTATGCGGTGAGCGGCGGGCGCTGGCGGCCGCTCCGCTGATTTCGCGCCGACTCGGCGCCAGCAGAGACTGCCTGCGCTCTAGCCTTTCGCGGGAGGGGACGGCCAGGGCGTGGAAAAAAGGCGGGAAGGCAAATAGGGCGCAACTTGAGGACTGGAGGAGAGCAGGCCATCAGTACTCAAAAAAGTACGCTGTGTCGTGGCATTCCTCGTGTAGGACGAGTTCTTATCCGTTCAGATCACGCGAGACGTGACCGTTCGACCTAGGCCTGTATCGCTACTACTTGCACTACACGAACGTACGCGTCAGTTTGTGTACAATGCGGGAAATTCCACCCGCCATATTCGATGATACGCTCAAAGGGGTCGAAGCCCATGGGCTGCACCCCCCGTCCGTTCGTTGCGCTGCGAATAGCAGCTGTAGGTTCCGACTAGAAACACAGTTCCTCGCCGCTCCGTGCCTCTGCAGGAGTAGCGTGACTCATTGTTTTCGCCGCCGGCGGCTCGCCGCAAATGTGTGTGGGCATTAACTGCGATCGCGCAGCGACGCATCAAATTCGGAGCGAGGTGTGGTCAGCCGCTCCGCGCTGCGTATAAAGTATAGTATAAAACCGCCTTGGGATTCAATCTCAATGAGGGGGCCACGGCGGCCTCGGACCGGAACGCATGTGTGCGCGTCGACAGGTTCACCGTGGCGATACGTACAGGGATGTCTGTGGGCTCCACGTATCGACCCACGCCTGCGGGCTCCACGTATCGACCCACGGCCACTGTACGGCTATGCCTGTACGAATCGCCACGGTGAACCTGTCGACGCGCCTTCTTCTCGTCTTTTCGTCCGGCGTGTTTTGTCTAAATTTCCTCTTTATCTCAGGAGGAAAACTGCAGTAGCCACAGTAGGAGTTCAGGTAGGCATGTTATGTTACAAGTATTCATCTCTATGTAGTGTTTCAACATAAGTATGGAGTGCCCCCCCCCTCATTGGGATTGAACCCGCCTTGGACCTATGGTATAGTACCGCGGAAGTGTCTAATAATGGGATAATCTAGCCGAGACGAAACGCGCGCCCAAGAGCCGCAGTCCGCAACACCCATTTTCCGTGAATCATCGGCGGCGGTCGGTGAACATGCTGGTAAACTTTCCGTCCGCGGAACGATTCCGCCGACCGACAACCTCCCGCGGTGCAATGTGTCGCGGGAGGCGGTCGGTGGGTGACCCTCCAACAGCGGCCGCCTGACGTCGCCATTCCGTAAACTTGCCACGTTCCAAGTTCACTTTATCAAAAATGCGCTCCGACGCGAAAACTGTCGGTGTCGGCAGTCGAGTGTGCCGGGTCGGAGACCGCCTTCCGCGGTGCACTTCCCGATTGGGACGTCCCGCGGACAGCCGCGGTCGGGAGTATACCATAGGCTTTAACTGGCTCGCGTATATGTTTGCTTATTTGCAACGCGAATTAACCCTACCCGGTCTGATCAACCTGATGATAAGGGAATGATAAGCGATTACCATTTAAGCAATGCAGCTCATCCATCATTTATACCGACTGTGTCTAGCAGCGGTTAACCGAACGCTATCGAAACCTACGTACAGCGGGTACGAGGTATCCAAACGCAAGGGGAGTGCACGGTTGCCACCTCGTTTCTACTCCCCCATTCCCTTTACTGTAACTTCATTATTTAACGAAATCATGAAACTGGGTCGAACTACGTAAAAAGAGCACATGTTGTCATTATCCCCCTTCCCTAGCCTGCAAAGAGCCAGTATTCTTTCAGTTTTAGTTTCTTTCAGCGGTTTCACAAACATGTAATAGTGAGTATCAGGTCGCCTTACGTGATAACAGGGGACGTAATGTGGCTAGGCGTGGGGGGGGGGTGGTCACTTTGTACTCTGAGGCTAACCGCCTGAGTAGAAAGGGTGCATGTCCAATTTCATAAGGAATGTCCTGATCTAGTTCACCTCAGAAGAACACACCAGTGATGCGTAGCATCCCTAGTTTCGTGCAACACAGAGATCGTACAGGGCTAGCTTTCATGGCAACTACCACCGAGGCGATTTGCGCTAGTCCCCACATTGATTTGATGCAGTCGCGCCAAAGTTGCCTGCTGTTCAAAAGCATTATGTGATGGTATTATATGGTCCGGTCCTCTCCCATATAGACTCGTACGGCTACACCCGACCCAACGAAGGAAAGAAGCAAACGCACCTTTCTCGTATGAACATTCGGAAATGGTTTGTAACCACACAACAAATGGAGGGTCTAGGAAGCAGAATGAACCTTACTCATACTAGAAGAGTGAAAGATGAGGGGTGATTAGTGATAGCATCGACAAAAAAAACATTTCTCAAGGGTATCATTAATGGTGCTCACCAGGGGCCGCATGCATACCGAGCCATTAGACCTAACCACGCGTTGAGTGGCAAAGTGCCAGGGCCCGTTCACGCCATCCGAGCCGTTGTCGTTGGAGCACGTTTTCATCGCTCAGCGGTAGTCGGCCGCAGAACCAAGCTAAGGAAGGGAATCCAGGATGCGGCGCAAAAATTGCGCACCGAAGGAGAACCGAACCCCGGCCTCCTTCGGTGCGCATGCAGCACGCCACTATCCACCGCTCCACGATCCGCTTGCCTTGAGTGTCAACGCAGGGATATAAGACATCGATCGATCGCCCTTGTGGAGGCCGACACGATCCGCGACGCAGTGGCAGCAGCCACACGCTACAGGATCGTGGGTTGATGAGCAAACCTGCTCGTCAACCCCCCGACTTCATGGAGTCATCAACAGAGTTTGGTTAGGTCTAAGTAAGACCATGCATACCTTGGCTTGGGGCCTCTCTCTGAGATCTAATTTAAGGGGTGGCGAAATCCCGTAATGGACACGCTCGAGGGAATATCGTGATCCACAAAGCCTCTTGGATCGAGGTCCTTTCTTTTCAAGGTAGGGATGCTGCGGACAGCAATCACATGCTTCTCTTCCTTTTTCTCTTTTTTCTTCTCTTTTCTAAGTGAAGAAAACAATTGTAATTGGATGCATTTTTTTCAATTCGTAGCTTGAGTTTTATTATTCTCTTTTAATTGAGCACTAATGTTCTGTTTGTTGCCTTGAGAGAAACGGTTGTTACCAGAATTTCTGACTTTCCTAAATTCCTTAGAAGTTATTTCTTGCTGAGCTTTTAGGAGAGGGGTGCTTAAGAAATGAGACAAATTTAACAAAGTTCCTTATCTCTTTATACTCATTCACATCTCAACATGTAACGGAGGAATGTATGCGCCATTAAGGTCGATGACTTGCGGCCATCGCTCAGCCAACTTCCTGATCGCATCGTTCCAGAACTGCATAGACCTGGTGTAGATCCACTGCTCGATATGGTTTTAAAGGCCTAATTGGGTCCTTGTGCCTCTTCCGACCATAAGTCTTGTAGGCTCAAGTAAGGTCGCATGGTGAGATGGTGAGTACGGAGGCTGAGGCATGACAACGTACCCCAGCTGAAGCTTATCCGTGGTCACTTTTGCCGACGTTGTGCCGACGTTGGCGCTGTGTAATATGTATATACCCATTTCATTATGACAAATTAGCTTAATCACGCACAAGAAGGCATTAAAGCGATGTTTTCCTTCACGCTGCCGGGCACTTTAACCAAGCAATTATGCGTTTCATAGGCTCAAATAACGCATCGCTAATGTGTTCGAAAATAAACGCAAGAGCGTCATTTGTAAGTATTTCTGTGTGTTTTCAAAGTGGACACCCATCAAAAATATGGGTGTCACTAATCGACGAAATTATTTTAACATAAAATTTCCTAAAGTATAGAACATTTGCTAGTTTACAGCGAGTTTTAATAGAGTTTATCGTTCGGAAATGAGAGCGTCTGGAAGCGCTACTGCTCAAAAGAAGGCGAAATTTTCACGGATTCCGGAAAAATCTACTTTTGACAGATTTCCTTACGTCAGCTTATAATTTCTTTAACCCGACATGGTTTGCTCAAGCTTCAGCACTATTCTTCCAGAAAAAAATCAAACACGCATGAAGCTGAACATGGAAATAAATGAACAAACCGTGCGAAACGGTTTGTTACTACAACATAAAAATACACCTCTTACTACAGCTGAATGCCCAGTGTGCCCCTGTGTCGCAAGTCGATGGTCCCTCCAGTGCAGCGGCTCATCCTGCCCCATGGGGCACTCGAAGCTTCCAAGGCTAGCTTCCCTGGGAGCTGAATTGGTTCCATACCCCTTCCGAAGTGCGGATTCCCTGTGTCCGTTCCTTAACCCCCGGCTGTATTGAGTCCTTTCAGCCTTGGGTAGCAGCCAGCTAGGATACTGTGGGGAGACACTGATACATGAATTGCCTGCCTGGTTCACAGTGACACTCCCACGATGGGCTTCTCAGGCATTTCCCAACAACCCGACAATAACCCACAACAGCTATACCGAAACACGCTGCCAATGTGACACCAAGCAATTGGATGTATGAACGAACTCACCGCACTCCTTCGACTCGCACACCAAGAACCAGCATAGATTTATTGCAGACCACCAAGCCGACATGCTAGAATACACAGGATAGTGTATGACGCAATAGAGTAGTGAGATAGTATAGCCGGGCAGAGTGAAGTGGCAAGAGAGTGTAGAGACGCAGACTTGAAGAGCGCTCCACTGTATTGATTGATTCGGCGCCCCGAGCCCCGGCGACCCTTCTTGGCCGGGTCGCCATCCATCCGGCTGGCAGTCGATGCAATGGGATGAGACCGGACTTTGGCCAGGTCCCGCGGGAGAGCTTCGGCAGAACTGAGGAGGAGAAACGCTGACGGACGAGACGAGAGACGCCTTAGCCTTAAGGCCCCCACAGAGTTCTGCGGCAACGCCGCTCGCCGCAATGGTTAAGGATAGGGCAGGGACGCCGCCGGCGGCGAGCTCTGCGTCTCTGCCCTATGATGAAGGATAGGGCAGCGGCAACACCGCAGAACTCTGGGGGCCTTTTAGTTTATACTTGCGCCGCTGGGCGGCGCGGCACGATGGTCGGGATAGATATCTACCGGGCGGCGCAAGTATTAACTAAAGGCGCGCCCCCGCTCGCGGTCGGTGCAGGCGTAGACCGAACTGCCGACTATGCGCAGGGAGCGGGTAATGCCCGCTTAAGCGTGCGAGTTCTGCCCCCGGATCGATGACGTGGAGGGGGGGGGCAGGCCACGCTATGCGACGCCTCATCGGAAGCGCATTACGTGGCCGACCCACCTAATCTTTCACGACTTGGCTGATGCGATAGAAACCTGTGGTCTTTGAACATTGGCAAAGCCCTTAGCTGCAGATTCGCTACTTTTATTAGAGCTGATAAAATTTTTAAAACACATGGAAAATCAGTTTATTTTCCAGATTTTCATGCATATCGCTTTCGTATGTTCCAACGACGCAACAAGAGTCTTAGGGATGCCTCGAGAATGTCGAGTATATTGTGACTATCCACTAATGGATAATCCATTGAATGGAGTCGAGTCTCCGGCTGACATTTCAGAAGAGAATAGCTCGCCGCCAATAACACCCCTCCGACATGGCCGTCTGCTCTTGACTGCTGTTATAGCTGACGAATACTCGCTACAGTTGCTTTTTGCTTCTTCTTGATTTTATGTTGATTCAGGGCTCTTTGTTTATACGTACAACATCCACAACCATTTCTATTGCGAAGTCCTAAAAAAAAAATAAAAATAAAAACGTAGTGGATCGTAGATTTTCTAGAAATCGATTGGTAAACAGGTCTGAAGAATGGGGCACAGAGTTTTAACCCAGTCGGTGGTATTTTCATTGATTTACTAATTAATTTGTTATTAGCGCAGCCTATACCAACAAACTAGGGATGCGCCACGCACTTGACCTTTACAACATGTCGTCAAGCCAAGCCTTGAGGCTATAGCTGACTGCAAACTCAGCGTATCATCCTTCTCAGACAACTACAGTCACCTCTGGAGAGATGGGAGGTGTGCTTAGAATTTTCACGTCGAATTGGACACTCTTTTAAGTTAGCCTAAAACTTTTAAAGGAAGCGAACTCTTCCAAGTTGAAATTGCCTTCTTATACATTAGACCAGATACTCTCCAAAAAGATTGAAATAATTGTTTGCACAAGAAAAATTCCAGCATAACTTTCCTTAAAGTTGTAATTCATCCTCCCCATAAGTGAATAAATTGTTTGGATTTTCATAATCATTTTCTTTTTCGATAAAAAAGATTTAAAGCTTGTTTACAAGAACAGCACGACGACTAATTTTTAGTTCTAAAAAAGGGATTGCGCCATGCATTCTTCCAAGACGTCGCGATTTCTATTCGATTGCTAGCAGACATTCTGTTTGCATGTAGTTTAACATTACAACATAACAACATTTTTGTAGTTGTTTTTGTTGGTAATACAACAAAAACAACTGCAAAAATGTACGTATCCCAATTTTATTGTTTTGTATAAGTGCCGTTTACACTATCAATCTAATCAAAGTCAACAAACTTTCTGAGCACATGGCGCGATTATTTTTATATACCTTAGTAATCTGGTCGTTTTGCTTGCTTTTTGCTGTGCTTTAAGACAAACTTTAATTTCTTATTTCTATTTAAAAACAAAATTTTTATAAACGACTCCACTTGTTGGGGCAGGTAAACAAAAACTTCAGAGGACATTATACCAAATTTTCTAAAACGACCTTGCCAAACAGTTATAACAATCGGTTATATTGTTGGCTAACCACCTCTGTTTCTTCTGAACTGCAGCGGCTGAAGTCCATTCTAGATGCCTAGACACGGCGGTGTTGTTTACCATGGTGTATACCTGCTGGTGTCGTTTCGATGACATCAAGGTTTGATCATTTAACAGCATCAGACCTGTACTCAAGAATGAGGTGTCCAGAAGAGGACTAGTGGAGACCTCAACCTGAACGTACATTGAGATGATAATTTGTTTGAAAATAATTTGGAGCCAGCGACATTCGCCAGCATACGAGCATTTCTCACTGCTCAATGTCCAAGTATAAGCTAATGTAGCCTGAAAATCGTGTAGAATCACGTTTTTTCGCAATCTTGCAGTGAAATCGAAGAGATTTGGAGAAAGGCGCACTCTCCAATAAATCCTGCCTAGGTCATCTAGAAAGGGAGATGTTAGGTAAAGTATACTGGTCTAACTACACGTTCACCACAACATAGTGGCATCTTCAGCGGATAATATGCAGGTAGTACATGTCGCTAGGACGAAACGCAGGGGTGCGGGAACGTGTAGCGGACGCGCCGTTGGTCCTACTGTAATCGCGTCAGCCAATCATGTGTCATGCCCGTATGGCTGAACCGGTGCCTGATTGGCTGTCGCGGTCACAGGAGGAGCAACGGTGCATTTCCGAATTCCCGACGTGCGTCTTCGCGACATGTGTCATGCAAATTTATGCTCACGCTGCTGTGTTTAACAATTTTAGTTGGACATCTTGGACACATCACTGTCTCACAAAGTTAGAGGCCTAAAGGAGGAGATTGTGAAATAAGATATCAGTTTCAGTTCGGCTACGCGTCATTGAAGGATGCGACCGATGTTTCTGCTACTGACAGTTTTCATCTCTCCCACTCACGAGACGATTCAGACGAGCGCTTCGTTCCCAGACATCGAGCATGGTGAGAGACGAAAGAATATTTATTTATTTCCCAGCCATCAGAGCGGCCTCTCCGCCGCACTAACGGCTTTCCAACGGCTTCGCCGGAGTACTAACTTCTCATCATCAATTTTAGCGGCAACCTATGTCATGGTTTTCGTAGGAAGAACACCTTAACTACGTCGATTGCGGCAAGTTAGCAGGAAATAGAAAAATAAACGACATCCACAAAAGTGGATAATTTGATCAATATCAATTGATGACGATCGATACCTCAGAAATGAACATCAAATTCGTGTTCAGCGACCTCGATTACCTCCGAAGGCTAAAGTTTCGGACTGCTTGAACGATATACATAGAAAATCGACAATTTTACTAATATCGATTGATGGCGATCGACGCTTCAAAAACGACCTTCTGATTCGTGTTCATCTCCAGGGCTAAAGTTTCGGGTGGCCGGCAATCGTTGAGTATCGCCATGATGCAGTGCTCCCACACCAGTTGTGGTGGACGGAAACACACACACACACACACACACACACACACACACACACACACACACACACACACACACACACACACACACACACACACACACACACACACACACACACACACACACACACACTCACTCACTCACTCACACTCACACACACACACATACACACATACACACACATACACATACACACAGACATACACACATACACACAAATACGCACACTTCTTTATATATAGTAGGATTGTGGGTGCCTACCCAGACAGAACTATTACACAACTATTGTGTATTAGGTTGTAACGAAATAAATGGCACAGAACCACTGTAAATTTAAACAGTTAATATCTCGGCTTCTAGGCAAGTTTATTAATCGAAATAAAAACCTTCTGATTCTACACATCTTTGCCAACGTGGCACAAGCTTTTTATCCCAGTAAAAACCAGAAGTTCTGGAATTGACGAAATCTTCGAAGGCACTTTCGGTCCTGTTGGTATTTGAATATTTTCCCTACCAAGAAGTCGCCAAAATGCTTGAAGAAATGGTAGTCTGTTGGGGAGAGGTCGGGAGAAAACGGAGGATGTGGTAGAGTTTCAATGCTCAGCTCTTCAATTTCTGCAATGTCATTCGTGCTACATGGGGGCGAGCAATGTCGTGCAGAAGGAGAACTCGCCTTCGGTTTACCAAGGCCGGCCGGATATCCTTCAACTTTTTCATCATTTCTTCAATTTCAATGCAGTACTTCTCTGCCGCGATGGATTCACCGGGAGGGAGGAAGCCGTGGTGAATAATTCCCAGCGAACACCACCATACTGTCACCATCACTTTCTTTTGGTGCAATTCCGGCTTCGCAAAAACCTTGGGGCTCTCATCGCTGTCCACCCACTGTGCCGATCGTCGCCTGTTGTCCATTTCTCGTCACAGTTTACGATGCGATCAAGGAATGGGTCCGTTTCGATCCGTAGAAGCAGTGCGGACGAGATCTCATATCGTCGGTTTCTTTGCTCCTCAGACAGCTCGTCAGGCACCCATCTTTCCAGCTTTTTGGTCTTTCCAATTTCCTTCAGATGCCGGGCAGCTGTGTTGTGACTGACGCCAAGAACCTTCGCTATCTCCCTGGTACCTTTGTGTGGATCCTCCTCTACCACATCTCTCAGCTTGTCCTCATCAACATCACTATGCCTCCCACGACCTTCATGTTCTTCCAAGCTCTCATCTCCATTCCGGGACTTCTGATACCAACGGTACGCCGTTCGAATTGTGGAACATCCTTGACTGAATGCAGCGTTGATCTTCTCGTCCGCCTCCTTAGCTGTAGTGCCCAGCTTGAATTCATACAAGTAAATGCCTCGGATTACCCTTTCGTCCATCTGCAAAAAGTCAATAAAACTCTAAGGTTTTCCCACTTTTACATAGAAAATTTCGTACTCACCGGTAGAGCAAAGTTTGCGCTCTTAAATGATATGCCACATGTTACGGGTTGTTCTTGATAAAACGCGTAAAGACGCGCCAAAAAATGCCGCGAGCCAGTGCCATTTAATTCGTTACAACCTAATATTTGCAATCAGCTTTTCAAAAAATGGCGTTGCGATCAATCCTTCGACCTTATCTCTGTTTCTGTTTCATTTCTTGATGGGAAGATTCTTGGGAATGTTTTTGTTGTAATGTTTCTGCCGTATTTAAAGCCCCTCGAGAAGAGCTCGGGACCTTTCGGCTAAGGATGTGTTGTGGTCGATATTAGGATAAAGAGATTACTGAACCATCGATGACACAAGGAGAAGAACAGAAAAGTGCGTACATGCATGTTTGCGTAATAAAAGAATACAAACAACATCGCCGTCATAAATAATACTTTGAGGCACGCATATCTTTTCGAAAATTTTAGAAAATCCGATCCACCTCTTTGAGTAAAAAAGAAAGCTCGAAATCGAAACCCTGCCTTAGAAAAGCGAATTTTAGATTTCGGAAAAGCGATTTAAAAATACGCCAGATAATGTCATTAAAAACCAACAAAAGAAAAAAGAAGTACAAAACCAACAAAAGAATAAAAGAAGTACATGACAAGGTAGGTTTATTTACCTAGGAGCTTTATTGATTCGTTTGAACCCCATGTCACAGCTTTTCCAACTAGCCAACCGTAGTGGGTTTAGATGAATGCCCAGTTTCTAACAGCCAGACCAAATTCGGGTTAGAGGAAAGGTCAACCTTCGAAGCTCTTCAGGCTGGTATGCGATAGAGCACTTACAACACATAAAAAATTGTACATAAAAGTGAGGAAAGAACAAAATCGATAATTTTCATTAGAGAACGTAACCGTGTTACAGTGTAAAACAAAATTAGGCAAAAAATTTTGACATGATTGGGTTGGAAACGTTGCATGTTCATGTATTTTAGTTGTTTTGTTCAGTTCTTTTGCTAGTTTGTAACGCGTAAACTCATGTCTACGCCTAGAATGAAAAATAAATAAATAAATAAGCTATCCTAACGATGATCGTTTGGTGAGAATTTCTTTATTTTATTGACTCATTTTTTGGTGGCTTTAGTACTGCTTTTCAAATGAATTCCTTATTGAGATCGCAGTTTGCGATCGCAATTTGATGATTTGATATGGAGAGATTTGGTGGATCGAGGCTTTCCTAGGAAGTGCAAAAGTCCCGCATCACAGGGAAGCCGAAAAACAAACCACTTTACATATCATCTCAGCGTGGCAGAGTCCGTGGTATCTTCCCTTGTCAGCAATAGCTTGTCGTGAGATCTGAAACAGAAGTGACGGAGCGAAAGGTGCGAGTGTAAAGGCCCCCGCAGACTTCTGCGGCGTTGCCGTTGCCCTATCCTTCACATAGGGCAGGGACGCCGAGCTCGCCGCCAGCGGCGCCGGGAGAGTCTGTCTGCGCTCTGCCCTTTCGCGGCGGAGATCCAGAGCGGAAACGGGCGCGTCACCAGTTCGTCCCGACTAGAAAGACTACAGTACCTCGCCGTTGCCGCTGGCCGACCGGCAGCCGCCGTTAAGCGGCGTGACTCATCGATTTCGCCGTCCGCCGCTGGCCGCTGAAGTCTGCGGGGGCCTTAGCCCTAGTTTGTACTTGCTCCGCCACGCGGCGTGGCACCACAACCGCCATAGATATCGATTTTTCGCCTCGCCTATTCGATATCTATCCCGGCCATCGTGCCGCGCCGCGCAGCGGCGCAAGTGTAAACTAAGGCTATGGGGTCGAATAATGTGCGAGCGATGCGCGACGCGATGCCATGTATAGTGGCCGAATTGATCAGTCGCGTCGTTCGATCAATTTCGCTACTTCAAATGCATCGCGTCGCGCGTCGCGCGCACACTAAACGATCCCTAATGAACTGTGAGAAAAAGACAAATGAGGAAAGATTGTTAGAAAAAGAGAAAACACGACCGTAACCACTTTTTTTCAGCGTGCTACAACAAGTCCACTGACCCGCTCGAAATCGACTGCGCCGACTCAGATGTGATGCATATGGAAGCCTTTGGTACTATGGAAAAAATGTGGAAGAAAAATTCAAACGAGCACTTTGATCCTCGCGACATCATTTTCGTCGATAACAACCGAAGCCTAAGGTGCGTTAGTTGACCTCATTTCATCAAACAAACCCTGGCAACTTTGTTATTAGATTTTCCTCTCTGCTTTCGGATGATTCGGGCGTTTACACATGCTGTCGAAGGATTTCGCCAAGTGACGATTATCACTGCATTGATCGAAAAGTGAAAGTGGTTGACGGTGATGGTAACTCCACAGACGTGCTCAATGCTACAGAAGGTACACGTATGTAGTGTTATTTCGACGTGTCCGCTGTTTCTTAGTACTGTTTCGTTGTGATCTAAACTGTTGCGCTTGAATGGGCGGAAGCAGCTCCTCCTGCTTTCCGTAAATGATGATACGACGTTATATCACTACCGCTGTTTTTCGCATGCAACAGTTACAATACCTTAAAACTGCCGTTGCTGCTGTTGCAGCAACGAGCAACGAAAAAGGGGTGGACTTCGATGCTTGCTGCAGCCGCAACGCGTGAGATAAGATAATGAGATAAGACCTGTGAAATGCCTCCTTTGACAAGCATCGGCAACAAGAAATGTTGGCGACCACTCTATGTTGCTGAGCCCGCGCAACCGTTGCGCAACCGATGCCGGTGTTGCTGATGCGGGGTTGCGGCAACAGCAGTGTGAAAGCCCCCCTCGTTGCTGTTCTTGCTCCTCTGCGTCTCTGCGGTATGCATCATCATTACGGCCACGGTTGCGCAACAGCAGCAACGGCAGTGTAAAAGCCGCTTTAGCCATTCGTCGGAACAGTGACAGACCGCCGGCGAATGGAGAAGATTCAGTTAGCCGGTTTTCGGTCCAGACGCAAAATGGTCGAAGCCGGGGTGCTACTGTGTCCAACGTGTCCTGCCTCAAAGGGTCAGTTTACAATCATCTGTGGTCTGCGGTCCACGACAACAAGTGGAGCGGTTCATAACCAAAGAGGAGGAGAAGAGATAAAGTAATATGGCCAGCATTCCATACCTTGAACGTAAAAAACGTCTGATCTCAGGTATTTTTGGACATGTTACATGCTCGAATAGTGTTAGTAAATGATTTCCTCAAGTAAGGAAAGCTCAAGTTTGAGGTAACTTGAAAGCATCTTGCATGCAAGTAAAAAAAGATCTAGGGCCCCGGACGGCGCTAGATGTGCAAACTTACATGCCCTCAGGGGCGGGGCCCTAGATTTGTAAATTTACATGCAACATAAAAGTAACTTACACTAAGCTTGCAGGTAGCCTACTTAATTTTCAACGTTGCAAGTACCTTACCCCGTTTTGTAGCTAGCAAGCAACATGCGCAAAGGCTAACGAGGCATGCAACTTGGTGCAATATCTACATGCAACTAGGCGCTACCAACGTACTCATAAGGCGCAATATAGTTCACGTTAGATAACATTTATGGACCGCTGGTCAGTAGCGACTAGAGACCAAGTGGTTACTTCACAGCATACATTGAATCGGACGCCATTCCAGATATTTGGGATGCTTGATATTTGGAACGCTTTCTCACAAACTCATGGTAAGTGGATCGGCCAATGGCATAAAGACTGGATCCTGAAATGTAGATAAAGTGTTTTCACCAAACCGGTATTTCGAATGATTCTAAGGAGTGATTTCAATCAGTAAATCCCTCCCCCTCCCTGAATATTTGTCGTTTATTGTAGGAAACTAAAAATTTCCTGCAGTAGTTGTGAATTGGGGTGTGTCCATCTTCGAAAAGGATATCCCCAGCCTTGAAGAGCTGATATCAACCACTGTGAAATAGTGAATGACTTCCTGCTTGAATGCAGCGCAGATGTTGGAGGCTGCAGTCCTTGCGGAATGGCCTTGCAGAAATTCGTAGCAGACGATAGGTCATAGGATGCTGCTTATCGTTGGCATTGTTGTTGTATTCGTACTCGACGAGGTCTTATATAGTATTCCAGAATGTACTGTGACGTCACCACACAATATCACTACTGTAAGAGCTTTAACAAATTTAACGCGTAAAGTGTTGCAAGACTTTTCGATCAACCTAATATATTTATGTCAAAGACGTATAGGACATTTTTAATTTCCCCTGCAACAGAGAACTTCGTACAGGACTGTAAAACATGTAAGCCCCCCCCCCCCGACTCGTGCGCTCCGAGTCGCTTTGCACTTTTATCACTGACCCCCACCCCCTCCTCCAGCTGCTTTACTCCCTTTACGACTTTGCGAATACGACATACATGGTCATAGCAACGAGAACAATAAACACTACTAACCACGCCGTTGGTGTGAAGCAGTACGGTGCGCGTGATGGCTCCGAAATCGAATTCCCACACCCGCCGCAGACGCGTCGCGTCCCAATCGCGGGCCGGAGGGACCGATTCGCTTGCATCTACGTGAGACCCGCTTTCGTAGGAGGTTTGAGGCAGTAAAGGCGCGTACACACTCCTCTGCGGCAGTGCGGCAGCCACGCTGAAGCATAGCGCAGAGGGGCGGAGTTAAGGCCCCCGCAGACTTCTGCAGCGTTGCCGCTGCCCTATGCTTAAGGCCTATGTCATACCATCGCTCTTCGCTAGCGAAGGCGATGGACAACTAACATAATTGGGGAAGGGACGGTATCAGACGTTGTGGAGGGGCAGCCGCCTGTAGCAGTTGTCCGATCCACCGCTATCGAAGCCTCGCTGGCGGGGTGTCATACTTTCGAGCGATACGGCATCGCTACCGATGCGACCGCGTCGCTGAGCTGAGCAGAGCGTCGGGCAGCATCGGTAGTGATGCTACGACGCAGCTGCACACAACGCTACTAATTGCGCGCCTATTCGCTAGCTTCACGCTAGCGAAGAGACTTCGCTCATCGCTCTGTTTGTCGCCTTCGCTCGGGGTGAGCGAAGGTATGACATAGGCCTAACCATAGGGCAGGGACGCAGAGCTCGCCGCCAGCGTCGCCGGCGGAGACGACTTGAATCATTCCACCCGGCGGCGCCGCTCCAGCGTCTGTCTGTCTGCGCTCTGCGCTCTGCCCTTTCGCGGCGGGATCCAGAGCCGCGAAAGGGCAGAGCCGTCATCGGGGCGCGTTATTGTTAAGCACCAGTCGGTCTCGACTAGAAACAGTACAGTACCTCGCCGTCACCGCTCCCACTGATGATGAGTCAAGCCGCTCAGCATTTCGCCGTCCGCCGCCCGCCGCTCGCCGCAGAAGTCTGCGGGGGCGTTTACACTGCGGCAGCGGAGGGCGCTGTGAGGGGGTGTGCACACTTTCGCTGCCGCTGTGCTGCCGGCAGCGGCCGCAGCGGCAGTGGCAGCGAGGAATGACCCGGGCATTCCTCACTGTCGCTGCATGCGGCCGCGGCGCAGTCCAACAGTGCCGCAGTGTGCGAGAACAGCTCCGCCCACATTCCACTTTCTGCTGCTCGCTTCAAAGTGTGCACGCGGCTAAGATCGAGCGGCGGTCCCAACCCCCCCCCCCCCATGGTCGATTTCAGCATATTTGAATCGTTATTTGACATTGATAACGTCTCCATCCTAACTCTAGTTGACTTCAATTGTTATATTTAAGCATAGTTGCACAAGTGATATAGTCTAGTACTATATATAGTTTTCCTTATGAAATATCTATTCTTTCATAGTTTCTTTTCGAACACTACTTCTAATATATTGAATCCATAGTTGGCATTGGTAAAGCCTCTATTTTCGCCCTAGGAAAAATCAGTTATTCTATTATATTAAGCCTAGCTGGCAATCTCCTCAATATATCGTAAGCCTAGTTGAATTCGTTCTTATTTCTGGTTAGAAAAATTCTCAGTATCATCGCCCTAATTCCTTTAGTTGTTGTGGCATTTACCACTTTTCCCACAGAATTTTAACGGTATTGTTTAGGTACGGACACCATATATGCGTGGAACATCGATTTAATCAGCGAAGACGTACTCTATGGCCGAGAAGGAAACGCCTACTTCTTGAAACTTTTCGACGAGAACGCAACCGATGTTCACTGCAGTCGTGATGGTGAAGAGGCTGAAGGTGTTGAGACGGTAGGAGAGATTGAAATTCCTGGCCAGTAAAGGGCAAGGCTTCACATAGCAAATGAACTATTATCGTGCATTAGGCCCCATTTATACTATCGACGCCGAGCGACGCGACAGCATGTATACATAGTAGCCAAAGGCCTATGTTATACTTTGGCGACGCGTCGCCGACGCTGTGTTGCGCGGGCTGCTACGCACTGAGTGAATGTGAATGACATTTATGGCAACGTCGCTTACCAGTTTCACTGTAAGGGCCCGTTTACACTTCGACGACGAGCGACGCGACGCCAGGTATTGTGGCCGCATTGGTCGAGCGACGCGACCGATCAATTTGGCCTATGTTATACTTCGGCGACGGTGTTGTCGGCGACGTCGGCGACGTCGGCGACAGTGTTACACGGGTTGCTACGCAGTGCGCTTGAAACCAGTGCGCTTGAAAATCATGCGAAGTAGACGGGTAACTGTCCGACAGATCATCAGTAGGTGACAGGATTTACGCCACTGATGGCCGGCAACTCAACAGGATTTTGTACAGAAGCGCTCTCAATTTTGCACATAGCGTTTGCAATGTAACGCTTCCTACGCAATTACAGAAATTCCTCTTAAATTCGCATTCAGTCAACATTTGACTGCTAGCAGTTTCGAAGCTACAGCTGTGCTCCATCGTCCCACACAGCGTCGAAAATTCATAATGGTGCGTCGAGATAGTAAATGTTGTATCCAGACTGTGAAAGACTAGTCAAAAACAAACTATACTTGAAAGCGCGAAAAAGACATGACTCGCACAATACGCAGGGGCATCGATTCCCGCCAAATCGATGCCTTATGCTTAAGCGTTTGCCGCCGCCACTGCTACTGCCGCTTCTTCCGGGTGTGCCAGCGCCCATAGCGTGGAAGGGCGGAGTCGCACTGGGCAACGGAGGCGGCACTGACGGGGTGTGCCCATTTCCACTCTCACAGTGCTTCTAGTAGCGGTCGCAGCGCATCAGTGGCAGCGAGTAATAAGCTCGGACATTCCTCGCCTTCCTAGCGGCGCAGTTCCACGTTCTGCAAAGTGTGCATGCGGCTTAAATGAAGCGTGAAAGCGCGGCAATAGCCAGTGGCGGGAAACTCTGCGTTCCTGCAACCGCACACTTTTGAGGCAAGGCAGTAACCCTGACGGCCTGTTCATACTATGCGATGGGAGCAGTGGCAACAACCGCCTAGGAAAAATCAATACGTGTGCTTTGTGCTGTCGTACCCATCGGGGAAAGTGAACAAGCCCTAAACGTAAATACAGGGTGAAAACTCAAAGCTTCTCGACGCGCCAAACAGTACCGCCGTCCGCCGTGTCCCTCTCATTTACGAATTGGTGGAAAACCGACAGCGACGCACCTCGAATGCCCAGCGGCAAGGATTCAGATAATTACTGCCGTATTCATCGCGGAGTAAGTAGTGGCAGTGGGCTCCAACAGGTGAGAGTGTAGCTTCCGGTCCGGTCCTTTACGACCTATCGCCTTCAAAAATGGGGGTGAGCGAGCGATCGGAAAATATGGGACGTGCGCCACATCATGCCTTTTTTTTCAAGGCACGACCCGAGTTTTGCCGTTTACCGCTTTACCGCAAAAGTGAGCGGAGGCCTTTTTTGTTTTTCTTCTGCTTTTTAGCACATACATAACTATAAGGAGTGTAGACAGTGTAAGAATTTGGGACCTTTTCAGAACAAGCCTATTCCTGAACCACTTCACCATGACGTAGTTATTCAATCGTTCAACTCCACTCTTCATTCTGGCTCTTACGAATGTAACGGAACCGTCACAAGTGGAAACAAGACAAATGTTGAACAGGTACTACACAACATTTCTCATTAAACGCACGTGAAATTATTAAATAAGACGAGTTTTCGCACGAGGTATCGCCATCCACACCGATCCGAGTCACGCGTGTGGAAGCCTTTCAAAGAGTATTGATCGTATTGGCAGACTTTCTAAAGGGAACAGTAGTGCTCATTCTATTCAAGTGTTCAAGTACCTGACTGAAGAATGGTGCACGCTACACTTTGGCTGACTTCTAAACTGAGAAAATTGGAGACAAGTTACTTGTGGCCTAAGTGCTCCAAAATAACTAACCTGGGCCCGAAATTCTAGGAAATGAGTTACTTTTCGGTAACTTTTCGATGACCTATGTAAGCTACTTAGAGGGTCTAAAATGCCCTTTAAGGCGAAGATTGCTTGTGCGTAAGTCACGTTAAAGTGCGTAAGTTAATTCGCAGAGTTTAAGCTAGCACAACATGCGTAGAACGCGAAAGGATGCACGTAAGCAATTGGTCACCGTCTCGGAAACTTTAGGTGAAATACTTGCGACTTAAGAGCTGCGCATTAGCTTACTTGTGTCTCTATACGTTAAGAACAAGTTACTTGTACCCTACTTCCCGCGGATAAGTAACCTGCGGCAAGCCATTCTAGCTTAAGCTTGACTCTCCGAATTTGTGCCTTCACGCTGGTCCGGTTTACGTGCGAGCATCCGGCGGCGCGATACCATTGAACGCGGTTAAAGTGATTGAGCGACGTTGTCGATCGATTTGGTCGCCATCGCGTTATTCGGTGCGTTAACTACAGGGTGACTCAAAAGTACGTTCCCGTTATTCACCGTTATATAAACGGACGTAGGAGAGATTGGAACATGAAATTTTTAGAATACCTAAACCAACATACTTGCTACAGTGCCCAAAACGGCTTCCACAGGCACGGACACGTGCCTTTAGACGACGTGGAAGGCTTCCAGCGGGACAAACACGTATTCCATTGATATTTCTTCCCACGTCTCCAGAGGGCTTTCTTTCAGCAAGTTAACATAGTGTTGTTTTTTAGAGTCTCCAATTAGGACTAGATAGAGAAGTGCATAGGGTGGAGGTCGGGGCTATACGAAGGCCACTCTTCTGGGCTGATAAAGTCAGGAAGCTTGTCGCGGCAACACTCTCGCGTAATCTTCCATTTATAAGCAGGAGACGGTTCAACTAGATTTTGGAGTCTATTTTCTTTTCCTTTTTGGTCAAAAACAACAGCGACTTTTCTTCATAGGTGTGTCAGCGGTCCAATCCTCGAATGATTTCGGATGTTCGTAGCGTTCATGGATCGTTTCCGCTTCATTGGCTTTGGCTACTAATTTGACAAGCACATGGCAGCTTTTCGATTTAGCGCTGCTTCGGCAGCAAAAATTTTGGAGATGTAGCTCATCGATGCTCCGTTGATGTGCACTGTGATGATGGGAACCCTCGAAGACGAAAGGTTCCACTTTGTAGCTATTCAATATTGCAACTGGCATTTGAGATTTGGATGAGCATATGTAGCGCTCTAAACCAAGAGTCCATGATTAGGTTAGGAAAAATGACAAGTGAAACATGCGGGAACGTGGTTTTCGGACACACTGTACAAATTTGCCGGAGCTCTGTGCTCGTCTCGGTGAGTGTTGCCACGTTCGACATGCCTAACCCACAACGGACGCTCAACACCAAACTCTCAAAGCGGGAATCGAAATTGGTACAAAGTCCTGTCACGTTCGACGTAGTGGAGGAAGGTGGGCAAGCGCTGAATCCCGCGGTTTGCCTTCTGTTTCTTTGCTTTGCCGTCACTCGCAATTTACACGGCGTTCTAACAACGTCACGAATTTTTCAAAGTGTTCTCTGTACTTGCCCTTCCACGAATGTTTAGTAGAGTCTATACTATGTGTAAGGTTGCAGTGATCTTATCAGATAGAGAAATATGCAGAATTGTGCATTCTTAAGTTTTCATTGTCTGTTGGAGTTTGATGTTCTATTATAGAGAGAGTTGTGATTTCACTAACTACCTGTCCTATCATGTTCTCAACATTATCTCCTTTAGTAGGTGTCGCGAACTAGGTAGCCCGTGCTGACTTACATGCAGATGGGCCACTCCACGCCTCAATCCGGCTACCAAGTGGGGGGTCCGACTGTGTGGGCGAGAAAGCCCCCTCTATCGCCTCCCTGTCGGCCTGAGAAGGCCACTGGGCGCCCATAGTGGGACGCACGTAAAGGCCCAAGTACTCGTGGTTTAGCCGGCATGGAACTGACATGCAATGCGCAACTGTTACAACAAATCCCAGAACACATACTAACTGCCCCTAGACTCCAGCAGTATCATAGGTAACTGACCAATTGTTCCGCTGCCAAAGGCAATATAGTCAATATTAATTTTTTGTATTAGGTTGTCACATAAGTTCTGTCCGATTTTTGACGGCAACTTTGCGGTGTAATATCTCAGCAGAAAAGTTTATTAATCAAAGTAAGAACCTCTGAATTTACATAGAAGCAATGAAACACTCGAAGGCAATTTCGATATCTGCTAAATTAGGAAAGTTTTCATCCTTGAGGAAACCATCGAGATGTTTGAAATAATGAAAGCCTGTTGGGACTAGGTCCGGTGAATAGGCGGGATGCGGGCGAACTTCATATCTCAACTGGTTTAATTTTTGGATGGTCAGATGCGAGACATGTGGACGGGCGCTGTCGTGAAGAAGGATCGGTCCTCTTCGATTCACCAGTGCAGGACGCATTTCAAGCAACTTTTGGTGAACCACGTCTAATTCGCGACACCTTTCTGTCGTGATGGTTTCACCAGGCTTCAAGAAGTCGTAGTGGATAATACCAGTTGCAGCGCACCAGACAGTGAGCATGACCTTCCTCGGATGGAGGCTAGGTTTGGGAAAGTGTTTCGGCGGTTCTTCCAAATTCAGCCATTGCGCTAATCTTTTTCGATTGTCGTACACAATCCATTTTTCGTCACAGGTAATTATCCGGTCAAGAAACGGATCGTTTTCGTTCCTTATATTAGGGGAAGAACAGATCTCCAGGCGACATCTCTGCTGCTCCTCAGTGAGTTCCTGGGGCACCCACTTATCCAGCTTTTTCACCTTTCATATTGCCTCTAGGTGCCTCGACATGGTTGTACCCATTTTACGCACAGTTCCTTGTGAATCGGCTTCCACTCGTTCTTCCAAACGTCTGTCATCACATTTGGCTGGTCATCCTGAGCGGTCCTTGTCTTCGAAGTCCTCGTCTCCAACCCGGAGCTTCTGGTACCATCTGCGCACGATGCGTTCGTTAGCGGAGTCCTTTCCCCACCTTGATGTTTTGAGTTGCCTCGCTAACACTGTGGCAAAGCTGAAACTCATGAAACATTATTATCCGAAGTGCGTCTTTTCCATGGTTTCTCCAGCACCTAAAACGAAGCAATGCTCTCGACTTTTTAAAAGCAACACACCAAGCTTTATAGAGCGAAACAAGCGCTACAAAATAATTTACAAAATATATACAATTACTTTCTCTATACATGAAAAAAACAATCACAAAGTAACGCCTATCGGAATAGGAGAGAACTTATGTGACAACCTAATACTACAGGAAGATACCGGACATCATAACAGACAGATGAATTGACAGTAGATATGCGACATGGCTCTCTCCTGCATGCCCGTCCATTAGAATGCATCGACGCGTTGCAAGCCCTTGACAGAAATCACTGTCGTGCCCACTACCCTCCCGTGACTGGCCATCTGTGAAATGTCCAAGATAATGAACTACAGAAACCGCGGTGAGTGATCCGGTACTGTGTGATAGGAGGATAAGCGCCGAAAGATCGGCACACCCTACTGCTTCGGCTCGCGGCCCTCGAAGCTACCGGATGGTCGTGGCAGCGCAGAGACGACGAATGAATTGGCTATACTGTTGAGAGCCGGCGCAGATCGGTAGCACCTCGATCGTGTAGCACTCTCGGGCCGACCTTCGTAGCCTTATCAGCAGTTCACTGCAGGAACCACACATTGTGGGAAAACAATTAGGACGGGAAGCGATCACCATCGATTCGCGACTCCAGCAGTTTTTCTAGAGATGAAAATGAAACAGTTCTGAGCTGGCGGACAAAAAGTTGTGCAGTGAGTGATTGGTGACCGTCAAAGCAATGGCTATTTATTCCACTTCTTAGTGTGCTCTCATTTTCTTGAAAATGTTCATGTTCGAAAATCGCATGCTTTTAGCTACCACCGATTAGCATGAGAGTTTTCTGCGACGGTTAGGGAAAAGAATAAATAAGTTTTCGTGGTTGTCCTTTCTTTAAAAAATGAATGATAGACATAATATTATGTTAGATATTATATTTTGGTCAAAAATGGATAAGGTGTCATTTTACTTGAACAAAGTACTTTTTGTTCAGGCAAACTTTACAATCGTGGAATCTATGTCACCTAATTTTGGCCAGGAGCGACTCGACAGCAAAATTGTGGAGAAGTTATTCAGGAGTTCTTGCGGGAGAAGCTTCTTGATTTTTATTTTAGCGACAGCCGTATTTTTCCTCGTGCATGACTAACATTGAGAGTGATGTTTATAAAGTTTTGTGCTGTACTTCAATAAGTAGCGCAGTTTTAGATAACTTGCAATAGTTTAGATGATTTGGATTATGGACTTTCGTGGTCATCTACAACTGTTATTGCACATTATTATTGTGACATACTTGTATAGACATAAATAGAATTTCAACCGTTTGATAAATTTTAGATAGCTTTTAGATAAATTTTGAGACATAGTTATTTGCACCTAACGGCTAGGCACTTTTAAGAACTAGCATGAGAAACAAAAGAATCAGTGTTCCACGAATCATTCATTTTTCGTCACATTTTTGTTAATGTGCTACTTTGCTTGAAGAATCATGCTATGATGGTTAACTTGTACTTCAAAGCAGCAGTTTCTGCGACCTCTACGTTCCCTTACGCTCGTCTGTATGGAATATGGTGGATGCTTATTCTTTAAGTTACCTTAATTTCTGCCTGCGATGAAAGGTTACTCTGTACTATACTATAGGGATGCTAGCTACTTCAGCATTTCACGAATTTTTTTGAAATCAGCAGATAATCTTTTGACTTTGCTACATCTTGCAAAATAAGGCGCGAGTTCTCTAAAAATGCAATTTTTAACGTCCTTACAAACTACAACAAGTAAATCATATTCACTGTGAGCTATTTATTTACTTATTTTAGCGTTTAGCGTCTTTTTCTGGTTTACTTCTACCATGAATTGTCGTCTGTATTTTTTGTGTTAGGTTTTTTTCCATTTGAAGCTGTATCCATTATACAGGGTGCGCCAAAATTATGGCGACAGCACATGCACGAACAATTTGGCCTTCTATTTAGAGCGTCTGCTTTTTTCTGTGCTTTTATTGTTTTTGCTGCGTCAATTTTTTATACTTATCTCAATCAGGCATAAAAATAAATTGCTTATCAGGATTGTGCAACGTTCTTGCCACCGTGCTTCAATCATTGAACGTTACCGTCAGAGCTTCTCGGCACGCGACATTCACCAGCGTCTTGGGGTTCATCGAAGTGTTCTATATAGATCCTCCAGATGCTACAAAAACCTGGGTACCAAGGATGATAGATACGTACGAGGAAGGCACGTATCTGTGACAACTACGGAAGACATCATGAAGGTACGCGAACGATTTCGCAGGAACCCGGCGCGCTCGGCCCACCGGACGTCGCGAGAAATGGAGATCAAGGAGGACTATTTGAACCTCCTGAATAACAAGCTGTTACCCTGGTCTAGTGCTTACTTTGGAAACCGCTCCTGGATCTTCCAACAGGATAGAGCTCCAGATCACAGAACGAGAATGATGCCGGACTGATGCAAGGGCAACCTGTCAAACTACATCAGCCTCCCGGAGAGGCCAGCCAACTCTCCGGATTTGAATCTTATGGATTACACCGTCTGAGCAGTTCCGGAAGCCAAAGCCTGCGGGAAACCTCACCGCTCCGTGGATTCTTTGGGGGAAGCTCCCCAGAAGGCGTGGGATGAGTTCGACGCGCCATATTCGCGTGCTGCTGTCGTGCCTTCCTGAAGCGTCTCAAAGCCTGTATTGACGCCGATGAAGATATATTCGAATCTCGATGTTGTGTCTTCTTCTCCTTCTTCTTCTTCTGAGCGTTTAGTCCCGCGCAGTCGCAGGGTCCACTGTTCTTGTGATCTGTCGCCACCTTATCCTATCATAGGCGTCATCTGCCGTGGCGCAGACTTCGGCGAGATCCTCTTGATGACATCCTTCCATCTTCTCCTTGGGGCTCCTCTTGGACGCTTTCCGGGCGCTTCGAAATCTAGGGCCAACCTTGTGGGGAGATCCTCTGGTCTTCTGAGGACGTGTCCATACCACCTCAGACGCTGCTCTCTCATCTGCAGCTCGATCGGGGCTGTAATGTTCTGTATAGTTTACAATAGACTAACAAAGATTATCGCATCATTGGTTTCTCGGAAGTGCTGAATTTTCGTTTTCGGCGATTTGAATAACTTGTCGCCATAATTTTGGCGCACCCTGTAATCTTTGCTAACATCTATAAAGAAGTGCAAATCTTAAAAAATTGAAACAAATATTAGACGTCGAATTCCTTCTCCATATTTGAATCCATACCTCATAGCCGAACAGTATTTTGCTGGCCAGCAAAATTTTCTGATTTATGAACAATGCTGTACGCTTTGGGGTCTTGGTGGCTTCCAGCTCTAGATCCAACTCTGTTTCACTCGCAGTGATCTCATAACCAGCAAAGGGTTCACATATTTTACGACTGATTTCTAGCAACTTGTCTTGACTTCTTTCTGTAATTAATAGAAAAGTCCTATTTTCTAAAACCTCTGTTGTCCGTCATCTGATCTGTTTCGATACGTAGTGATCCGCCGAGCTGTAAGAAATGCGATAACGACAAGGTATGCTCTTCGCGTTGGAATTGACGATTTCTGGAAAACGCCAAGGCGTCCGAGAAATCATTCTATTAGGTTGATCGAAAGAATTTCCCAGCACTTTACGCTGCTGTCTGTTAAATTTGTTAAAGCTTTTACAGTAATGATCTTGAGTGGTGACGTCACAGTACATTCTCGAGGCTTCCTCAACCCTACTATATAAGGCCTCCTAGAGTACGAATACAGCAACAATGTCAACGATAAGAAGCGGCATTCTACAACCTATCGTCTACTACGAATTTCTGCAAGGCCATTCCGCAAGGACTGCAGCCTCCAACAAAGATATCTCCTGCCTTGAAGCGCTGATACCAACGGGCTACGCTCTTCCGCAAGGACTGCAGCCCCCAGCATTGCGCTGTATTTAAGGAGGGCCACTATTCCACAGTAGCTCGTTGGTATCAGCGCTTCAAGGCAGGAGATATCTTTTCCGAAGATCGACCTCGTCCCGGAGGCTCCTCTATCGAGGAGGAAGACAGTTTGCGCGAAGTCTTCAAGGTGAAGCCAAATTCAACCACTCGCGAATTGGCGGTGACACTTGGATGTGCGCGAAGCACCGTCGTGAGGCGGCTGGAGATTCTTGGGTACCGCAGAGTTTTGTCGTCCTGGGCACCACATGAGCTGCGGGACTCTGACAAGGCATGCCGAGTCAGTGTTGCTGAGTCGCTGCTTCTTCGCCCGCACAGATTAGACATTCTGAAGAACATTGTTACTGGTGATGAAAGCTGGTTTCTTTATGTTAATCACACCCGCAAGAGCCAATGGCTCCCACGCGAAGAACGGGCTCCGAGACAATCGAAACGTGGACACCACGAAAAGAAGGTTCTTCTGTGTTGCTGGTGGGCATGCTTTACTGGGAGTTGCTGGATAGTGAGACCACAGTCACAGCATCTGTCTACGCTACCCAGCTCCAGAGCTTGGCCGACGCCATGCGCCGAAAACGTCCAGAACGGGAGAATGTCTACCTGCTGACGACAACGCGCGTCCTCATCTCGCAAAAGTGAGTCGCGAGAAAATCCAGGAGTTAGGATGAGAAGTTCTGCCCCTTCCACCGTACTCTCCAAACCTCGCTTCTTCTGACTACCACCTACTCAGAGTTTTCAAGCAGCATCTTCGAGGTAGAGAGTTCGATGATCGACGTCAACTGGAAATGGAGGTTTCTGATCTCTTTTCCTCACAGCACTCGGAATTCTGGCGGAAAGGAATTGAAAGGCTGCCTGAAAGATGGGACAGGGTCTTAGACTTGAATAGGGGAATATATCGTGAACTTAGTTATTATATATTGTATTGTATTGTAATACTGTTGTGCTAGTGTTGCAAGACTTTTCGATCAACCCGTTACTTCGCATGTGGACATAAAGCCAACTAGTGTTCATCGCAAATGATTAATTAGAAGAAACGCGGTACAAGAGAAGAGCTAACCATGTGAGAAATAAGACCATCTGGAGGTTCTTTTCGTTGTGTTGCTTTGTTGCTTTGTTTCAACACTGAGGGTCTGCATAAAATGTATTTATGCGGTGCAGTAACCACATTTGATACCGCAATGTTATCAAGTAGCTTTGCAAAACAATTCATTCATGCTTTCTTCTCTTCTTGCACCGCATCTTGTCCAATGTCACTGAAATATAGGAATAAAAACTTAGTGGTTGGAAACAAATATAATAATGTGAAACCTGACAGTTACTCGTGCATAATCAATACTTCACTCTTCAACAGTTTTTTTACAGTACGCCGCAGGATGTACTGCCACAGGATGACCAATGGCAGCCGTGTCATCATCTAAGGCTTTGTTTATACTTCCGACGGCACGCGCCACAATGATATGTAAAGTGGCCATATTGATCGATCGCGTCGTTCGATCAATGTGGCGTTGCGTCGCTCAGCGTCAAAGTATAAACAGTGTAATATCATCGAGCTGTAGGTCCATGATCAACTTATGCCTACAGAACAACTCAAGAAGCCTTGCATAGATTTATTACTAAACATACATGGTATAAATGAAACGAGGAAGAATGGAATAGACAACAACCTGGCAAGCCGGACCAACACCCACCACTAACTTCCCTCCCAGATCTGGAGGCGGGATCCTCAGCTTAACTGCTAGATGTACGGTAGGCCCCCCATCTGCTTATGCGTTCGAATCGGGAGATGCTTGGGCAGCGGTCGGCCAGCTGTTATACGGCGGGTCGAGAGGGCTGCACGGAGCGGATCAGATGCAGCCTCCGCTGTCCTACGGCCACCTGTCTTTACCCTAGGATCTACAGAAACCCGGTCCTCAATACCACTACAACAGGACCTAAGGCCTCCACAGAGTTCTGCGCCAAGCGGCGGGCGACGGGCTGCAAAACTCGTGTGAAGCGTACCACGCACATTCGAGTCTTGCTGGTGGAAAGCGGCAGAGGCACGGAGCGGCGTGGTACTGTATTTCTAGTCGAGACCTACTGCCGCTATTCGCCTTTTACACGCGCTCCGGCCAATCGCTGCTGCTGAAGATCAGCAAATTGGAGGTAAATGATTATTGCCGTTGCCGCACTTGCTACTCCGCCGCTCACCGTTCGGCGCCGGCGGCAAGCTCTGCGTCCCTGTCCGACGGTATAGGATAGGGCCGCCGCTTTGCCGAAAACAGTGCGGAGACCTTTTAGCAAATGTTCAGAGTTTTCGTGTAGCAACACGATCGTGCCGTTTCTTGGCGAACATTATGTTATGAAAACCGGCATTATTGGTCAAAAGGAATAAGAGCTAAAACTAGGTTTAATTGATCGCACCGCCATGCTGATAAATACGTAATTTATGGATTTTTATGGATTCTGCAATATGAATTTGAAACCTAACATTCGTCGCTGTGTGAGAAATAATGCAATGACCTTCTCTCCTTAAGGGTCGTTTAGTGTGCGCGCGACGCGCGACGCGATGCCAAGTGTAGTGACCGAATTGATCAATCGCGTCGCTCGATCAATTTGGCCAACACACGTGCATCGCGTCGCTCGTCGCGCACACACTAAACGACTCTTTCCTGCTATATCGACTTTTATGGGCTAGCAAAGGGTTAGTTGCGCATAATGAAATTTTGGTTGTTGGTAAAATGTATCGCAGTAGCCGAGTGTCGCGGCGGCATCTACACTGATTGAAACTCATAAATCAGCCCTATTACTACTATTAGGGCACCTTGCGTACGACCATTTTTGAAGTAGTGTTAGGTTGTGAACAAAGTTCTGTCAGTTTTTCAGGCTTGCATTCAAGCATCATAACTCGGGTCAGAAAGAAGAAGAATGAAGCCTAGAATGCCTGCCGATACACTTCTTGATGCCGCATTCCAAGTGTAATTCTTACCCCTTCTTAATACAATATCGCCGAGCCAGCTGCATAGTAACATATGAGGCTGAATCCTGAAATACGCTGTGAAATATAAGATAAAAACTATGAAACAGGAAAGGGCTAGAGTGGTCTATCAAAGTTGGAAGGATCTATCAAGCGTGAGCTATCAAACGTGCGCAATTCAAGATCACACTAGTCAACGGTCAGGAGGTACAAAATTTAGCCACGCCCCTCGCCGAGGGGGGGGGGCAGGGCTAAAATCTTCCCCTCGTCCCCTTGTCCACCTCCAACCCCTAAGCTTCACGGGAGTCTAAAGGCCCCCACACTCTTCCGTGGCAACGCCGCTCGCCACTATGGTTAAGGATAGGGCAGGGACGCCGCCTATAGCGATACCTGGGTCACTATTACCAGTCAGATAGCTCCCACTAATTGTCCACAATCCGAAAGTGTCCAATTGTTCGATCAATGGGCCGTATTGAGACTCTGGGTGCGCTCCCATGTTTTTTCTATCTTCATCACTTCACACAGCCCTCCCCTCTCTGTAGCCGAAACTTTCATGCTTCTTCAATGTTGATCACGTAATGTTTTCCTATGTTGATCACTTCACAGCTCGTCCTCCTTTCACTGTAGCCGAAACTCCCAGGCTTTTTCTATGATGATCACGTAACGCTTTTTGTATCTTGATCACTTAGCACAGCTCGCCCTTCTCACTGTAGCCGAAACTCCCAGCTATTCCCTTGTGGGCCACGTAACTCCTGGGCCGCCCTCACTGTAGCGTAAACAAAGGAACGCATTCGCCTGTACGGTTGCCACACGAGTGGCCGCGCTCATTTCTTGCCTCCCTCGATTCCTTGCTTGTTTGAAGGTTTCAATTCTAACACATATGTTATTCGTCGCTCGTTTCAAATATAGATCATTAACATAAAGGTTTAATTACCCAAGTTTGAGGTGAGGGACAACGTACACTGTAATCGCGCAAGATCCACAAGGTCGAAATCCGCGTGGCCCTCTACAAAAAGAGGAAGGCGAGCAGAGGAATCGAGAGTATCCTTAACCACCGACCAGAAAACCTCCAAGGCAACAACAACCAGCCGTCGGCGAGCTTTGAGCCCCTGCCCTATGGTTTTTCAGGTCCGCCGAACAGCGGCTCTACCTCCTGATACCATGCCCCCCAGCAGGAAGTGGGTGTACATCCTGTCGCTCTACAGACGTCCGCGCAGCCGCCATAGATGAACCGTAGCCAAGCTGAGTGCTGACTCCGCGCTTGGGAATTTCTCTCACAACTTTTGTCAAAGTTGCGATGAGCAGCTCTAAGCGGCTTTGAAGTTGCTCTACCTCAATTTTCTAACTCCGAAAGATTGCCCAAGTAGTTTTACGGAAAGCAGCATGTGTGGCTGCTCGCCGCCCTCGTCAGCTTCACTCTATACTTTCGTCGACCCATCGAGTTGCTGCGCGGGCGCGAATCTGGGGCGCCGACCTTTTGCGCTTTCGCTCAACCATCACTCCGGTGATTCTCGAGCAGAGGCTTGCCGCTCTCTCACAGGTGGATTTCGGGCCCTGGTGGATCTCCTCGAGCCATCCCCTGGGTTCGTGGTTTGGTTACCTCGTATGCCTAACGGGACGAATGGGAGAACCCGCTCAACAGGGCATGCTCCCTCGCGAGCGGGGCCACCGATTCGCAACAGTTGATACCTCCGCTGTAATTTCATCAAGCTCCAGAACTCTTCTTTGGCTTGAGCGGAGTAACCTGTCTGTGTGAGATAAGCATGGAGGTGTACTTTGTCTAGATTAATTAGTTAGAAATAAACAGAGTGTAGGTAATATGGAAATTTTAATTTTTTTCTCAAAGCAATCTGCAACATAAATGAATATCTGATGGAAAGTTGTATTAAACGTGTCTAATTGGAAAAATAAACTCACATGCCAAATTCCAGGCTTAAACGGTAACGGTGTGCCGTTGGTGTCGATAAGTGTATAGTGTTGTACTACTTTTTCCAAGGCAACCACGAGGAGGTCCAGATTTGCAGCATTCTACATATACATAATTTTGAAGCTGTTTCAAATTAAGCACTCTTTTAGTTTTCAACGTCAACCTTAACCTTATTTTAATTTTCGCAAAAGTTTCCGCAGCATACTGACGTGATTGCGTTGTGATGTATTTTCTCTAGGTCTATCCTCTCCTGTCTAGTGGTTGATTATTGCGAGATTTAAGTGTAATTACAAGCACCACATTGGAAACAGGTGCGTATTAGGAGCTCCCCCGTACTGGTTTAGTGTCTGTCAAATGCAATCTCTCCAAAGGAATATCGTTTCGTTCGAGTGGTGTAAGGCGTAGCATCGCTACTCGGAAAGCAGAAGGTGCGGGTTCCGAGTCCCGCCTGGCGCAAGAGTTTCGATCGTATCTCGACATCCATCCAACAACTTCTATCTTCTATAACAGACGCTCTAGACTCGAGCAAAGTTAAAAATCATCTCCAAATTCTTTATGCCGAAAGTGGTCAAGATATTGTCTGACAGCATCGATGCACGAACGAAGCTGGCCAGGAATCTAATTTTGATACTTGGAAGCTGGGGTGTAATCACGATTTGCGATTTGCGATTTGCGAAATGTTCTGCCGCAAATCGTGGTAGGATGTTTCTTTAAGAAATAAAAAATTTCAAGATTTCAAAGGCGGACAGAACTTATATTGCACACTAAGACTTAAGGCCTCCGTACACTTTTGCGGCAACGCGGCATGCGGCAGGAGGCAAAGCTCGTAGGAGGCAAAACTGTTGCTTAGGCGCACTCATCCTCAGCTTTGCAGTCCACTCCATCGCAATCACGGTTTCATTATCATTATCGTTATAAGTTTCCATTCTAGATCTCGCCACGATCAGCTAGAGCCCAAGTGAAAAGCAAAGCGGCTGCAGCGGCAATAATGCCTCGAATCACCACCGTCGCTTTTTGACCGCACGTAACATCCGCAATATCCTCCAGTCAAAACTCTTTCGCCAGGCGGGACTCGAACTCGCATTCTCTGCTTTCCGGGCAGCGTTGTTCGCCTTACACTACCAGCGCTGTTTGACGCACGTAACATCCGCGATATCCTTGAAGTCTGTCAGCACCCAGCCGTGATACGGGGATGGGCCGGCCGTGCGGTCAAACAGCGCCGGTGGTGCAAGGCGAACATCGCTGCCCGGAAAGCAAAAGATACGAGTTCGAGTCCCGCCTGGTGCAAGAGTTTTGATCGCAACAAAACATCCTGTAACAAAATATAGCCTCTCTACCAGCCGCTCCAGGCTTAAGCAAATGTGTTAAAACAATGCCTCGAATCATTTTCCGCGGCCGCGTTGACGGCAGCTGCGCCGATTTGGCGGCGCCGCGTCTGTCGCCCAGGCAGCACACCAGCGGCATCCTCTCGGTCTCTGCCCTATGCTTAAAGCGACTTTCACACTGCAGTTGCTGCTGTTGCGCAACCGAAGCCGAGTGATGATAGTGATAAAGCATACCGCAGAGACACTGAGGAGCAACAACAGCAAAGAGGGGGGCTTTCACACTGCTGTTGCCGCAACCCCGCATCAGCAACACCGGCATCGGTTGCGCAACGGTTGCGCGGGCTCAGCAACAAGGAATGATCGCCATAATTTCTTGTTGCTGATGCTCGTCAACGAGGCATATCACAGGTCTTATCTCATTATCTTATCTCACGAGTTGCGGCCCCAGCAAGCATCGAACTCCACCCTTTTTTCGTTGCTCGTTGCTGCAACAGCAACAACGGCAGTGTAAAAGCCACTTAAAGATAGGGCTACCGCGTTGCCGTAAAAGTATGCGGAGGCCTTTAAGCTAAACTGATGCGGTGGCGCGAAGAGTTTTGTATTCGTCCCACGCGCGAGCGGTCAGAACTGGCAGCGGGATGGAACTCAAGGGAGTGGTAAAGTTAACACGCTCGTGTTAATATTGGCCTACATTCTGGAGTTCTTTCCTTTGCCCATCTCCATGCTCTCGTCTGTTAATGTGCCTAGGGGCCATCCTGTCTGCGTTGCGCGTTTTCCTGTGCTATCTCCCCTTTTCTAACCCTCCGTCTTTGCACGCGTTCTGTTGCTTGATAACGATCGACGTCGAGCCTCCGGGCGCTGATCGCTGCTCGACTGCTATCGGCTGGACACTACCCCGCCGCACGCACCTCGCAAGCAGGGCACTACCGCGGGAGCGGCGTCTCGTACGTACCGTGACTTTTCAAGGCACAAAAATTAAAAAGGTACAAATAATAATGATCACACAGGAGGCTGTAGGAGAGCTGAACTAACACTGGCAATTCCGTATATCTAGGAAGCTCTATGGAGTCCCCGTTCCACTTTCAACTTCTGTTTTGTTCTATGTAAATCTTACAATATAGCTACTATCTCAAACGTTTTCAAAGTCTTGTAGGGCGAAACGATTTTTTAGAAGACTGAAATTGATTTTGTACACAATTCAGTTTCGAGCACCTGTTTTCCGCAGAATTTTTAGCTATACTTCGATGGTGAAGGTGTTATGATTCCGTCGTATTTTAATTTATGTTAGGTTATGTTTGCCTATCATTATCATTGGACGTTTCTACTACCACTACTGTTAGATTGCAAACGATCTGTAGAGTTCGCTACACACAAATACACGTTATATCTCATAAGCAAGTTCATCGATTGCAACAGAAACGAACCGCTCTTTTGGACTGTTCCTCCGCTCTAGCCTTATTGTCAGGTTCAGTCATCATTACCGCTACGATCATTTTATTTTCGTACTGTTCTTTCTGCAAAGAGAAGAGCATTGCTTGCAAGTCATCTCATGAATGCAGTGTCCTACGGCACTGCTTGCATCAATGTAATTTTGAATTCATAAAGCATGACCAATTGAAGTTGCATGAAGTTATGTAGAAGTTGATGCATATTTTGAACAGGAGGTGCAATAAGAATTTTTGTGCAGAACTTAGCGTGTAGTTGTAGCGTGTCCGACCATGTAGCGCAGTCGGAGGAGGCGCCGACTGTCGCGTGCACCCGATACCATGTTCCTGGTTCGGATTTCCCGCCCAGGCAAACCAAGCCTTTCATCCCTCCGGGGTCGGTGAATTGGTACCAGACTTGTCTGGGAAGGATAGAGCGCTGATTTGTTCATCGACTGGCCACCGCAAGTCATTGTATAGCCAAATACGCATTCAAATCGCCTCCCGTAGAAGTAGAGTGCGTGGCGCATCCCAAATGGGATTCAATAACGCCGTCTTTTATCCTTTATCCTTGACCTTTTGTTTCAGTTAAGATTTTTCATGCTTGATTTTGCCCAGTTAGGGTTTTCCTCGAAACGCGCTGCGATTTTGCAGCTTCATCGTCGAGGATAGCGCTAACGCGGTATACAGCACCGTACGCGTCTTTTGAATAGACACCGCAAAAACCGCGATTTTACGGTTTTTGCGTCTTCTTGATACAACTCGCCTAAAAATTAGCCATTTTAAAAACTAATAACATATTTGAGCTCAAGAACCCGAGCTTTATCGTTTGGTATACATTGTTTATATGGAGCCAAGAAAATGGCCGAAATTGAAAACTTCAGCTCCATTGCAAAGGGCGGTCGCGGACGAGTTGTTGGTAGCAAGCCGTCGAAAATCGTTGCGTGCTCACAATTCCTCTAATTTGAGGTTTTTTGAGAAACGGTTGGTACCGTTCGATTCGTCTCTTCGAAAACTATGCAAACATAAATACATCTTCGAAAGATCGCCGCGTTTTTGCAGTGGTCAAAAATGACTGTAGCAGACTTTTTGCGATTGGAGAAGCTTATATACCAGGACTTTCATGTTCTTGGAGCATCTCAAGCATGGCGTAAAGTGTTCTATCATGCCAGGAATCCTCTTAGAGTGCGCCGTGCACAATGCATATAATCGAACCTATCAATCAAGGGAGACAGCTTGTAGAGTGAGAATTTAGGGAGTTTTATGAGAAATTCTCAGTCGCCAACTCAAGAATTGCTGTACTTTGTCCCGGAGAAACACCCGAATCAGAATAGCAACTGAGTATAAAATTAGTTTTTACGCTCTACTTAAGAATCAGATTTCATCTATTTTGAAGCGGTTTCCGAACTGCTTGTACTGTATCTGGCTACACATCAAAATGTACTGCATCTTTTCATCTATTGTTTTTGTAGCGTATTTTACTGAAAACTAAGGTTACTGAAAAGTTATGATCTGAATTATCTTTTGACTGAGAATATAATTACTCGAAGTGTATTGCTATCTCGTGCTCGTAAAGAGTGCTCTAAAAAGAAGTAAAAGCGTTCTGAATGGTAAATTGCAAGACAGATCACAAATACTCACAGAGAGATCGTTGATGGCACTTTCTATTGCCCTGTCCACTATATTCTTTCCTGTTCCAATATGCGGATTTTGGTAATAATAGTGCATGTCGGAACTGCCGCCGGACATCCAAAACCTACAAAAATAGGAATAACAGGCTCTTTGGAGAGAAACAGCAAATACAGTATCGCCGCTAAACATTCAACCAAACGACGTTTGCGACGCAAAAACGCGTTTTTTGCGTGGCATCATGATAACTTTGTCCAAAGTAAAGACTTTCTCACCAAAATTTACAGAGGCGCCTAGCATCATCCTACCTACCACTGGGCATGCGATCGTCATTCAAAAATATGTGGAAGTCTGAAAACCAGTGCCGCAATTAAGAGGGTCTTAATCATTGTGACCTGACCCCAAAACCGTCGCCGAGTCTCGCTTAATTATGTCCCCAGGCACAAGTGGTGCTGCCCAGTTTAATTTTAAAATTCTTAAACCTAATTAAATTTTATTTTTCTGCCATTGACGGTGTTCCCCTGGTTGCGATAATTCTTTTGGTAGCAAATTTGGAAGGAAGATGCTCACTTTGAACTTCAACCGATTTCGTTTTTTCAACGGAAGAATTCTCAATTCAAAACCTGTGATTGTAGCTTACCATCTACTCATGTTTAAAGAAAGAAAACTACATAGAAAATTTACGTGGCGAGTTTATTTTGGGAATTTGGGTGCTTCTTGCAGTTCATCAAACTGCAGGTGAACATTTGGTAAACAGCACTCTTCGGCTGCGAATATCTATCTCCTAAGCGAACGAGTTAGTCTAAAAATACGTTGACTTACCAGACACAATGTAGAGATTCTAGTTATCAAATATCGAGAAGCCTGGTGATCAGGCGGCAAAATTTCAACCGGTTAAAGTGACGACTTCCTACAAAAGTGTGACTGCGTTTTAACAACGTTTCATGCTGAGTCTTCGCAGAATGAAAGCTGGAAAGCCCAGTATTATAGTTGTGTAATTTTTCGCTCAAAATTTTCAACCAGTTCGGACGCCAACATTTTGACGCAGCAGATCGAGCACTGATGTAGAGGCCCCCTTCTGTCGTAATTGCGCTGACCTGACATGCCCTACAGAGACAATGCACTCGGCTGCATGACCAGCGAGTCTCTCATTTCTCTCCCGTTTCGACTTTTCCACCATTATCGACCCCTGCTGCCAAATCTTGATGAGTTTTTGGGTTTTCTAGATTATGTAGATCACACAGATTCCCTAATTCTTAAAATTGTGACCCCTGTCGTAAGGATTCCCAAAATATATACACAATTTTCGCGTCGAATTGCACTTTTCAAACAAATTGGACACTTTTCACATCAAATTGAACACTCTTCTAAGCTAGCCTAAGAATTTTGAAATCTAATTAAACGTCTTCAAATTGAAAGGTGCTTCTTAAGGGCTAAACCAAAGACTTTCCATGATGGTAGGAACAATTTTTGTCCGAGGAAAGTTTTGTATAACTTTATTGAAATCTTTTAGTCCAACTGCTTCATTAAATGTAATAATTTCATAATTTTTTTTGAGAAAAAATAATCTAAATTCTGTTTTGAAGTGCAACAAAGCAGATCATTTAGTGAGTCAAAGAGCAGATTGAACCACGCGTTTGGAAAGCTCATCGCAAATTTTATTTGATTGATAGTGTCAGTGATGCTTACATGAAGCATCGAAGTGAGAATGTGTGTTTTCACAATTGTTTTGTTATATGTTTTACACGGGTAAAACTCTATACAAACAGCAATTTTGCAATCAATTGAATAAAAATCGCGACGTCTTGGATGAGTGCATGGCGCAGTTCCTTTTCTGGACCTAAAAATAGCCCTACTGTTTAAACTGGCTATGAACCATTATTTTTCCACAGAAAATGAGAGTTCTATAAAATTTCAAACAAAAAAACAACAACCTTTTGGGAATGTGAATTAAAACTTGAAAGAAATTATACTAAAATTTTCCATGAACAAAAAATTATTCTGATCCTTTTGGAGAGATCTTAGTTTATTCTAGA